>JAGFPH010001380.1:108545-190257 GCA_018207615.1 Philaenus spumarius
ACCTATTTTAGCGAATTTCCATAAAAAAGATGAGCTATTGCAGTGAGGCCTCCCACCTTAGCTTATGTGAATAATAAACTTAACCTATTTTAGCGAATTTCCATAAAAAATATGAGCTATTGCAGTGAGACCTCCCACCTTAGCTTATGTGAATAATAAACTTAACCTATTTTAGCGAATTTCCATAAAAAAGATGAGCTATTGCAGTGAGACCTCCCGCCTTAGCTTATGTGAAAAATAAATTTAACCTATTTTAGCGAATTTCCATAAAAAAGATGAGCTATTGCAGTGAGACCTCCCGCCTTAGCTTATGTGAAAAATAAATTTAACCTATTTTAGCGAATTTCCATAAAAACGATGAGCTATTGCAGTGAGACCTCCCGCCTTAGCTTATGTGAAAAATAAATTTAACCAATTTTAGCAAATTTCCATAAAAAAGATGAGCTATTGCAGTGAGACCTCCCGCCTTAGCTTATGTGAAAAATAAATTTAATCTATTTTATCAAATTTCCATAAAAAAGATGAGCTATGCAGTGAGACCTAAGGTCGGGAGTAGTAAATGAGCACCAATCATAGTCCTCAGAACACATTTTGGGGTGTCATTAAAAATTGTATATGTAGTATAAATATTTGCACTCTAACAGCCGCAATTTAACCCTCAAAATGGCAGACTGTAGTCTCTCGGGCGCAAAAGCAAACCCGCTCGAACCTTAGCGAGAATTTGCATATATTTGCGTAATCGATAATTTAATCCACTTAAAATCATCCAATCGTAATAAAACTGGCACCATTGGAAATAAAATGAATTAAACTTTAATTTTTGTATTTACAACTTTTTCGTAAAACGTATATTTACATACGTAATCATCGTTTTAAAATATGCATATCGGGCTACAGCATTCCGTGCGCGAATCTGCATACAATTGTACTGTTATTTCCCACTTCTTCAACGTTCAAGCCCACCTACAGAAGTATTTATATCGAGATTATAAAGACACCATTGGATTCGTCAAGATTTTATCTTTCTAATGGTGCCTTCCAATCAGATGTCACTATTTTACAGGATTTCTTCAAAAGATTTCTGTAAACTCTTGTGATTGGACAGTTTTTCAACCAATGTAACAGCCCATTTGTCAACCGATATAACGCCTACTATATCACATGTTATGACATTGCTTTACACCATTTTGTAGAGAAAAGATTGACCTTTCTAACTGTGGGTATTGAAGTAGAAATAACCAGTTTTTTGTTTGTCGAGACAACAGTGAAAAGTACATAATTAGAGCGGTCTGGTGTGACCGTATGCTCCGTCTCGTTCCCACGTAATTCAACGCACCTTTCTTGTCCGACCTTTATCGACGGCAAAATGTCATTAGATTGATGTCATTTTGTTATTCACATAAAGATAACTCAAACACTTTTGTGAACTAAGGAAAGACAAGTATACCGTTCTTTTCTTTGATTTTTCCTATACGCTTTGTTATAATAATATTTCTTTTTTGGGCAAAGCATATTTTAGTAAATTAAGTTTCAGTCTAGCACTAGTTTTGTTAGCGTCGTGTATTTGGAACATAAAAACTGTGTTTTTCAAAATAAGCAATTATTTGAAATTGATAAATGTTTTTATACAGTTCTATTTAGAACTAAATTACAAAACTTTTTTACCCTTATGAAAAAAATACAAAACAATTTTTACTACTTGTTATGTAGGCCTAAAGTTGAACTTTTTCCTTTCGTTACTGAACATTTTTTGTTCCTTGAGCTAATAACTTTTACAATTTCAAAAGAAACTAATTTTTAGTGGCATATTTGAATCCTTTGAAGTTTCTTCTACAAAAAAGCTATTGAACACTTTTGGATTGGGGTTCATTTACTACTTTTGGCAAATTTTTTAAAATATGCTTGCAAAACGCTATAAGCGGGCTTTTCAATTTTAGCTTTAACCATGAATTTTAGCTTTAGTTTTAGGGTTAAGACCCAATTTGGTCCAAATTTAGTACATACGTTGGGTGTCTATGTCGCTGGGGCATGTTCATTAGCAAAAAAATCCACCAACCGGAAGCAAGTTTTTTGACCAGAAGTAACTATTTTTTTAGATTTTTTGTACTAGAATGAAACTTTTTTTGTTTTTATCAAAGAAAATAAATGTAGAATATTATTTTGCAAATTTTTTTTTTACATGTCCTTATAGCTTGCTTGGCCAAAATCGATCAAAACGTAGAACACCATAAAAGTACCTGATTTAAATCCACAAAGGGGATTTTACCGAGGGGGGCATCTTCTGATCCGAGGCCGACGACTGAGTTTGTATGCTGTGAGCGAAGCGAAGTAAGCCATAACCAAAAGACGCATAGCGAGTAAGCTGGAACTAGAGGCTTAGGTGCAAACAAATTCTACTAATTTATTTCGTACCCATAGGCAGCTATTCATTGCCTTCGTGAGTAGATCAATTTCCTTAATAGTTAGTTAAAACCCTAAAACATAAAAAATTAATTTTGGAAATTCGCTCATCTCACGGTTCAGCTGCGTGGTTGAAATATTTTAAATTGTAAATTATCAAATTATTTTTAGTATGTCTAGAGGAAATACTTTCTTAATCGGAGGGGATTATCAAAATTGAAATTGAAATTTCTGAGATGAATATTGTTATTGAAGAATAATGCTTGTAGTTATCTACAAGGAAACAGAGATACTGTAGTTGTAGCTGGTAATCCTGAGTTTCAACCAGCCAGTGATTTTTTCAAATGTTATACATCATTATTTTTAATTTGTAATAAATTACCTGCTTACACGCTTCCTCAGCAAGGGTTAAATTAAGTAAATTATAAGTGAAAAACATGGACCAAGACCGGGATTTGAACCCAGGACCTTTGCCTTTCCGGGGCAACACTCTACCACTGAGCTATCTTGATCCCTAGGATCACATAGCTCAGTGGTAGAGTGTTGCCCCGGAAAGGCGTCCTGGGTTCAAATCCCGGTCTTGGTCCATGTTTTTTCACTTGTAATTTAGTTATACATCAGTTGTTTTTCATTAACTGTAGTTACATCAGCCGTATCAAACTGCATCAACCACATATTTAAAAAAAAGCATAAGCAGCACTGCCGCATTACTATAGCTGAATTTCTTTTCATAGCCTAAAATATCTTTGCACAGGATTATAGTAAATTTAATTGTCTTTCAAATGATATTACTCACAAATTGTACTAGAGCTTATGAATGGTAGAAATTGTGCAATTATCTTACATGGATAATGAAAAAAATCATATATCGGGAGTTTCCTATGAATTTTGTTCCTTGTTCTGGGGACTGCACCTAAAATACCTTTGCTCAGGATTATAGTAAATTGAATTGCCTTTCGAATGATATAACTCGTAAATTGTACTCGGGCTTAATATACTCCTCTCATCTGTACTCAAAAAGAATTAAACGGTAAAACTCCGCCATTTTGAATCGGATCGAAAAACAAAAAAGTGTATCTAAAGAATGTAACTAGGACCCTTTCACCAAAAAATCTGCAGTTTTGAAGCATATGTACTACTTCTTATCAATCCGAGAATAAAACATATATATATATATATATATATATATATAAATTAATGAATTTTGGATATTGTTTCCAAATGATCTGAAACGTATAGAAACGAAGTCCTACCCTCTTCCGACCAACCGTTTTCAAATTGGGTCGAGAGTAATAGCTAAAATTCGGCTAAAAAGAAAAACAGCATGTATCTTTAGAAACCTTAGTAGGCCACATAGTTGCATAATGTGCAAACTGATAGCAAATAAGCTTGAATTTGTAAAATTTTATAATGTTTGGTGAACTGAAAAAGGAGGAGGCAGCTAAAGAGTATCAGCCCACAGCGCTAGCTACCTGGAATGGGGCTTGATTTTAGATAGTAAAGCTTAATTAGTTTTGAGTTTCTTTTTTTAAATAATTTGTAAGGTGTTTGTTTTGTTTCTGTATACTTTGTGTTGTGTATAATTTTAGTTTTTATAAGTTTTACTTTATTTTACTAAACAAGTTGTAAAACTATGATTGAATAGTTCACGTTACTTAATAAGTTTATATTTATTCTCCAGTTTTTATATTAAAAAAATCCCAAAATATAGTTAAATTAAGGGAGTTCAATTTATTCCAGCTTAAGTATGTTGTTGTTTTTTTTTTTTTTTTTTGCTTTTATATTGTATTATTCTGTTTTGAGTATTGCGATATTATTTTAAAACAACAAACTTTATCTAACTATGATGTGGGACTTTTACTCTGCAAATGTGTACAATTAATTATAAGAATTAACAATGTTTATTAATAACAAAATATTAGATTTAATGTTCCTACTCATGTGGAACATGTAGGCATTTTCAATGTGTTATAGAACTAATGTAGACTACAGTATATTATAATATGTTTCGAGGTTAGAAATCATTGAAAATTTATATTTTTTACAATCCTTTTTGTTTACTTCATTCTTCAGAAGAAACTAAATGGCATACAAACTATACTAAAGGTCTATGTCTTTAGGGGTTTTCAACATGGTAAATGTACAGACACACAATTAATTTTAAGAAGTAGGCCAATATAACGCCTTATACTCAGAGCCTGTATGCAAGAATGAGTTTTGACGCCCCTCATAATGAAAATGTGTATAGAAAACTCTCCAAAAAATGGTATGGGTACTCTATAACTGAAATTTGCCCGAACTTTATAAGTGAAGTTGGTACTTTAAAAGAATTAAAACCCAACCACTAAAATTAAAAATTCGATCTCGCAAGTGAACCGCTGATGTGAGTTAAGTGAATTTTCAAAGAACCATGATCAATGCTCATTGACTACTTAGGTCTTACTCACCAAAATAAGGTGTGAAAGAGTACACCTTACATAATTTTTTAGTAATTTTTATTTTCACTATCAGGCAATTCATTAAGAAAAGAAACTCAACTTTTGACATTTTGCCTTATGCTGTTCGAACCTCTCTTGCAAAGCCATTTGGGCAGTTTCAACAAAATGTCAACCCTAAAACGCTCTTGGGATTCAATCGGTGATTCATCATCATCGTCATCATAATCAAACTGCTTCTTCTTTCTTCTGATCTGAGGTGTTTTGAATTTTCCTTCAACTTCTAGTTCTAAATCTTCAGCCAACTCTTTGGCTTTCACTAAACAATTAACAAATCCATTTTCACTATCTACAACTGTTCAATTATATCAAAACAATGGAGCGGAGTGCTTGGAACCAGTCTCTTTACTGTACTTTCAAGCAGCATTTTATTTGTTGAACAAAAGTTAGTAACATAAATGGTTTATTTGTTTCAAAATTACATAAAATTTAAATGTTTACCATATTTTTCTTGTTTTGGCAGCTTTCCCGAAATCACGTCTTTGTGACCGCACATGCCTTAGGCCTTGAACAATAATATAATTTAAATTTTAAAAAATAAAGAATAGATTAATTGAAGTACATTAACAACTGGTTTATCTGCAAGATCCAAGTGCAGTTCAAATCCTTGGCTATAATGATTTTGGTAAAGTTCTTTGATTACAGGTTGAGGTCACTCGCTTTGACGTTTTGGATGAAGTAATGAATGATGTAAAACTACGTCAGTTGTTGTGGGAGAGCATAGAGAATTGGGATAAAAACATGGATGACTGGTCACACAATGAATTTTCAACATTAGTACCTGATGATATGAATCAAACTACAGCAAAATTTATGAAGTATATAGTTCAATTTGAAAAAGGATTACCAGAAAATTTGATTGTTCCTAAACTAAAAGAGAGAGTTGAAAGACTAAAGGATAAGGTAATATTGTAGAATTTGTGGTAGATATGGATTCACATGCCAAAGTTATCATTTAAATTGTTGCAGAAAGTAACTAAACAAATTCATTTTACGGTTTAGAAGCTTAATGAATTAGGTATGCTTAACACATTCATGAATTAAAGGGATTTGTGTACTTTGCAAAAAGACATGCATTTTCGGGCTTTCCATGTATAAAAAATGCATATTCTGAATGTTTACAGAAATTGTTTCTAATGGAGTGTATTAATATAGTAAAGGTGCTATTTTTGAAAAAAAATGCTTGTAATACTATTTTTTTACATATGTGTTTGTGTACCACCAATGGCACACGACATGTGTTTGTAATACTTCTTTATCCAAGTGCGTAGTGCACCACTGGTGGTACATCTGTTTCCTCTTTAGTCTATGTAGATGCTATAAGCCCTACCACACTTTTTTATTCACAACTCACTGTTTCGCCCGCATTACTGATTTCAGCTGACTTATTTCGTGCACATTTCTGCCTGCAGCTGATTATTTCGAGCGCTTTACAATTAACAGATGATTATTTTCCACACTTTTTAGTTTGCAGGTGGTATTGTTTTATTATGAAGTTAGCAACTTTATTTTATTTTTATAATGATTGTCTGTGCATTCTTTTATAATTTTTAATAAATGTTTATACTACAATAAATATATTTTTGTATGAACCTAAAAATAGGCAGATAATGTATCACCGGTGGTACTCTAATAGCTGGAAATCTAATGATAGCGTACTCAAGTTCTCAAATATATTCAGATCTTCAAATATAATCGTTTTTGTTTGAGGACTTATAAGATAAGGGTCAGCACATGTACCACTGGTGGCGCACTGCACGCATTAAAAGAGGACACAATGCGCCACAGGTGGTACACGATGTCATTTAGTAAAGCAGATGTGTACCATCGGTGGCACACTACGTTGTGAACGTGATAATATATTCCAACAATGCTAAAAAATTCCGCCTTTACCATGTATGGCAATCTTACTCATAGTTTTTTTTTAACCGGATGTATTATCACGTAGAAAGTCAGCAGCCACTGGAAGTTGTTATTGTAAAATATTACAATAAAATTATAATCTGTGTTTTTAAATTTATAATTTATACAACAATTTGAAACTATAGTTTAAGTGTAATTTTAAGCAACTCTACAGAACTTTGTTTCTAAAAGCTTAGATCAAAGAATGAATCAGTCGTGTAAAACATATTATGTTCCGCAAGAGAAACTCTATTTAAATTTAGTGATCATACAATAATTTTCAAATTTTACTTCATAATTTAAACAATAATCATGTAGCCTACAATTTGTTACAAAGAATTCATTCAAATAAAAATCTGAAGTTATGAAAATGTATCATGGGTTTTGTTTATTACAATGTTTTACATTCTTAACAACAAAAATATCTATGGTAAGAAGATATATTTTTACTATATGTACTTTTTCCAGTTGCCAGTAATCACAACTTTAAGAAACCCAAACCTTAAACCAAGACATTGGATGGAAGTAGAACGCATTTTGAATACTAAATTTTCTACCGAGGTACCACTGACTTTAGAAATGTTTGAAGAGTTGAAAGCTTTTACCTTTTTTGCAGAGTTACAAGAAATTTCTGGACAAGCTAGTTCAGAAGCTGGCCTTGAAGCTTTGTTACGCAAGGTAAATTTTAAAATCCATTATAATTTTATATTATACTTATTAACATGTGGTGTGATTGTGTCTATGAACCACTGAGGGAAGTTCATGGGCGGATCCAGCCGGTTTTCAAGGACGGGGTTGTATCCTATACCGGGGGGTGTATAGAATAATATTGTTGGAATACAGTGCTTGAAAACGTCTTTAAGACTATTTCATGCTTTTCCCAAAAATGGAATTTCATTGCAACAAATTGTAGTGAATAAATCATAAAATTGAACTGTATACTTGAAAATTTTAAATAGTCTTATTAGAACAACTAAAAAAAATCTGACAAACCTAAAGTACACAGTTCCAGCCAGACAGGAAAAGGTAACGGCTTAACGTGCCCAGGGCATTGAAAATGTACATATTTCACGGAAATACCCGAATAGCCTCGGAACACTAAACCAGGTTTTCCTAATATCAAACAAAAATATAGAACTTGCACTTCAAATTGATATAAAAATCATTATACAAATATATCGATTTGTAATAGATACATAATATATATTGAAAAATGTGCTTTCTCATTGGTTAAAAACTGTCCAATTGTTATTGTTTACAGAAAACTTCATATCTAAGAAACTATAAATGTGACGAATGATTGGAAGATCGTGGTAGAAAGTTCAAATATTGACGAAACCATAGGTGTCCTTATCTTTTTCTCAAAAACAAGTCTGTTTAACGGTTATGTGCCTTTAAAAAGTGACGAGTTTGAGTCTTTTGCTTGCGCTTTCTCGCGCGGCATCAGTTGATTTAGACTACAAAATTACAACCATGATTACAATGTTAATATACGTTTTGGAAGAAATTTGTAAATTCAAAAATTAAAGTTTAAAACCTTTCCTTTCCAATAGTTTTTGTTTTATTGAGATTGGTTAATATTTAGTGGGTGAAATATTCTATACAAGTTTGTTATGTGAAACTACTCAATAAACAAAACAAAAATATAATAACCCAAAGGGGGGCTGCAGCCCCCACAGCCCCCCCCCCCTGGATCCGCCAATGGGGAAGTTTACCATACACCAAGCAGATTCCTTAGCTTCACTTGCTTTGCTGATCTTAAAAAGGAATATTCAGTTTTTGCTAAGAAATAAATTATGTCTTAAATTGCAATTGGAATCAACAAAATTTGAATTTTGTGTAAAATAAAATACAGCTTTAATGTCTTAATAGTATTTCAAATTGTAGTGATAAAAAATTAAAGCAACTAAAAGTCAACTGCTGTTCAACGTATGGCGCTTCATTTTATTTATTCACAGTGAATCAACCTGTAGACATTTAAGCCATATCCAACCTGAGGTTCTCATGTTTACTTGTTTTCTACTTCTATATGCCACCTTTTACATTAGAAATAATATTTTTAAATTTAATTTCTGTCATTCTCAGACGATTTCTCTATCCTGAAATATCTCATAATACCAATTCATAAAAAATAACCTTTAATGTCTTTTTAGAACCCACAAACAGCAAATTTACCTTGATTTTCCATTTGAAAAGGTAACTTCCAATGATTTTTTCAAAACGTAAATATACAGTACTAACTCTGGTAACTTCACTGTTCACAATTGTTTTGATTACTACTGTCGTATCTATTTTAATTGAATAACCCGAACCTGTACCTTGCTTCCTTGTTTTAGTTGATCAACAGACTTCGACCCTTGTGAACTATGGCATTAGGGAACTTGCATTGTGAGTTCTGAAGTTTTGTGACAGCAAAATATGATCTTGAGAGATATCAATTTAAATGACAACTAATCACTTTTACTCCATGAAATGAAAGAATGTGATAACGATTGTCATTAAAGCTAATATCTTAAATGAAAATTTTCTTCCTCTTCTTAAATAATTGACCACTCACTTTTTTTCAATCACAGCATCAAATTACTTCAAGCACATTTCATTCTGATAATTTGCTTAAGTGACCCTAATATGTATTATTTGTTAATTTTACTTTATTGAATTCTTAAGTGACATTTGTCAACGTTGAACAAATTAAGACAACTTTCAAATCCCCTAAGCACACTTTTAAATGAAGTTCCATAATTTGTATTTGCAAATGTTGTCTAATTACTTTCTTTAGAATTTACATACTAAAATACTCCCCAGTATCTTAACTTTTGGAAAAAAAGTCTATTTTTTAAACATGTTTGGAATTTAAATAAGGACGATTTATTTGTATGTGAAAGTATGCTGTATAAGAAGATTATGCACATTAATTACTACTATAATTTGTTAACCACTGATAGTACCTAGGTCTCAAATTTTAAAATAATTAAAATGTTTTTCAGGTTGAAGATGCATGGAAAGCATTAGAATTTGTAGTTCTGCCTCACAAAGAAGCCAAAGATATATTTATCTTAGGCAGCACTGAAGAAGTTCAAACAGCATTAGATGAAAGTAATATCAATATGAACACTATAGCGAGTTCTCGCCATGTGGGACCAATTAAACCTCGTGTTGATGACTGGATTTTACAACTTGAACTATTCTCAAAAACTCTGGTTATTAATTAGATGTAGTATTTTTTTTCAATATTCTTATTGTTCCATAAAGGGGAGATAAAAAACATACTGCACTAGAACCTCTATTATCCAAGTTTCCGGATTATCCGAGACGAATTAGAAAAAAATAATAATAAATAAATACTTGATTTTTGTTAAAATCAATAAATTCTGTTAACTTACAAATAAATGTAAGTTAACTGAATTTATTGATTTCGATAATGAATTCACAGCTTGAGATAATTTCTCAATAACTAAATTTATAATACACAATTTTGTGTTAGATTGAACAGAAAGAACACAAAACAGTAGTTTGCCGCAATGGTATAGGTGACTTTTAGCGGACGGGTAGTTTAGTGAATGACGAAGCAATCCTGTTCCTGTTACACCCTCCTCTAATCGCGGAATCGAATTTATGACTCACATACTTTCCCACAAGTTGTTTTTTCCCCCTGCTGCTGTATTTTGTTCTTTTGTTTTTGGTCTGTGTTAAACTTTGTGAACGAGTGGAAAGCGAAAGTAAAACTAGTGAAAGACTTTTTTTAAAGTATGTAAATTTATAAGTGTTTTATTTACGTACCTTTCTTTAAATATAAATGTTTGTCATTTAAGGATTTTAAATTGTACTTTTCATAAGTAATGTAAATGTCTCTTTAAATTTTTGTTTTTATTACAGAAGCTTACAGATTAAATTTCTTTCATTTGATTAAATTATCAAACTATCTTCTTAAAACTATTTATATTATTTAATGCCAAATAAAATATATTTTTAAATAAGTATGGCTCCAAATCAGCCTATAACGACAAATATCGTGGGCACTCGCCCCTCAATGGTTTCCTCACGGCCTACCGTATTATCCAAGTTTTCCAATATCCAAGGTCTGCCCGGTCCCAATTACCTGGGATAATAGAGGTTCTACTGTATACAGTACATACTAAGCTACTGATTTCAACTAAAGAGGATTTAAAATTGTTTTTGACATTTGTAACTAAGCCAACATTTTAAATCAATTAATGTTCCTACATATTTCTCCTCCCTTCTCAAAATAGAGAAGTAATCATACAATTAGTTTCGGTTTGTGAGCTGGTAATAAAGAAAATATTTTTCTCTGTGATTGTTGAGTGAATTTGAAAGCAGAGCACAGTATTTTAATTTTGTGTTATCTACTTGATCAAAAAGTTAAACTGATACATTAAATTTATCATATTTCACTACATCATCTCAATACTAAAAACTAATTTACATTGTTAGGTAACAAACATATATTTTTACTTTCCCCACCCTATACGTATTATATGGAGAAAGTATTGTTTTCGTAAAAATGTTCGAATTTGAATTTTCAGTTGAATTATCTGTTTTGGTGCTCCCAGAACCCCAAAAAATTGTTTAGTGCAATTATCTGTGTTGGTGCTCCCTGAACCCAAAAATATTTTTAGTGGAATTTTTTGTTTTGGTGCTCCCTGAACCCAAAAAAGTGTTTTTAGAGTGGTGTCAGTCTGTCTGTATGTATACACGACCAGAGAGGACACTATTGGTCCGATTTTCATGAAATTTGGTATGTAGGTACTAAACCCTAATATCTCTAGGCGTTTTTTTCATTTTTTGAAATTTTAAATTTTTAAGGGTGATTTACACCTAAAAACCCATAAAAAACGACAAAAATGCAAATTTCTCAAAAACGGCTCTAACGATTTTGATCAAATTTTCAGTATTTATAGTGCTTAAGATGCCAAACAAAATGACACCACCTGCTTTTATCAAAACTTCGGCATTTTATAACTATGGGGAAATGTTTAAAAATAAACAAGTTTGTGTTGTCAATCTGGCATCGCGGCGGCGGCCGCACGGGGTAGCACCACGGTAGCGAGCACGGCCAGTAATTCAAAGGTCGCGCGATCGAATCCCACCTGGGACAATAATTTTTTTATACGATTGACGTAGGTAGAATATTATTTTTTTGTTTTGTTCTAAAAAGTAGTAAAAAATAAAATGATTAAAAACAATATTATTTTGACTACAGTAAGTTGGGAGAAAGTTTGTGTCAGTTAACTGATACCGTTTATTTTATTTGGAAGATTTGATGCAGCTTTAAAGTAAGACTGCCATGTTATTTTTAATACTTGTGAATATAATATTATTTTTATGTAATAGAGACTATTATCCAAGTAGCCAATGCATTTTCCAGTACTTATTAAATACATCTTTTTATTTGACATGCAGTTTCAGTTGAAGTTTTTCCAAAGCAAGACTTAATAGTATTTATTTTCATTCATTTTTTTCCAGTGTATGAACTAAATGCAGGTACGATTTCCCTGTTTTGTTTGTAAAGTTTAAGTAGGTCAGTTTTCACTAATACTATTCGATATAATTCACTTCTTGATTCAAACATTCTCCACTCTTCTGAAACATTTTAATTGTCTCTTCCCACTTTTTCTTCAACAGGTGTTGTCTCTTTAATAGTATTAGCCCATACCTTATATATAAGGAATCTTAAACTTATATATATATATCGAACTTGGTTTTAACGGCCTTGGCTAATGCTTCAACTCTTTCCTAGCGTCTTTTATTTTTTTGTTTAGTCGTTATCTTTTACGTTAATATAAACCCCTGTTTTAGTGTCAATAAATATTTTAAACACTCGGTTGTAATGTCATAAATCTACAAAATATTTTGTAAATATATAATACCTACCATCACCTATTATAAGTCCACAGAACACATACATGTACTGTCAGCTGTGTGTAACTAAACCCATGACCTTGCTGGGAAAGTGTTAGGTCGAGACAAAATCACGGGATAAACCACTCAATCGTGTAGCCTGGCGAGACATTTACGCAGTTGTGATCAGGCAGTTGCTCCCACCCCCTCAGTAATCTTTACACTTTAATGTTTGAAGTATAATGTAATTTTATTGTTTTTTTTAAATTGCAGTAATTCTACAGTTTGTTAACACACAGTACATGTATTTAAATGTTTAAGTTAATTATTTACTCATTAAAACTTTACACATTTATCAATGTTACCTAATTTATAATTTGAGGTGACCTCAGCTCCAATTAGCTTGAATTAATGGGACGCTACTGTACATTAAAATAAAAGTATAGGTTTTTCTTTTTAATAAACGTCATGATAATGTTGTCAGTATTGATAATACTGTATAGTTGTTTGTCCTTTCACTCAAAGTAACAAAAATATGATTTCCTGTTAATACACTTTTATAATGACACTCCAACGTAGTAGTATCAACATTCGTTTGGTCTTTTTGTTGTCGCTATAACCAAGTTTAACTGTGTACCTTATATTTAAGGTTTATGTGGTATTAGACAAGGGATTCTTCCCAGTAGAACTCCTAACAATATATATCATTAAATCAGTCATATTTATCTCCAGTTCAACTTAAAGTGTGATTTTATATCTGGCAAATTACTTTAAAAGATCTCTTCGAAACACACCCATCATACTACAATTTATCGAAATCTTTTGACATCAAATACTGTGCTAAAAATATCTTGCCTTTTTCAAAGATTTAAAAAATCTACTTTCAATAGTTATTTCATTTATCCTGACCAACTAGTCAGTTGTTAGCAGATGTTAAATCTAAAGTAGTAATTTGGATTCGGTCTATTTTTGTAAAGTAGCTAACAAACTATAGTGGCTGATGTAGGTGTCGCCTCCTGGATTGTATACTTAATGTATATACAGGGTGTCCCTAAAAACCTTAGCGGGCTGTAGAGGATCGGATTGTATTCATTGAAATAAAGAAAAAATTTTAGTAACATTTTTCTTATTCTACTTAGTTTAGTCACAATCCGCCTTTTTTTCTACAAAAACTCACTGTATCTCCAGAAATAGATGGTATATCGAGTTAGAATTTTGTATATTACAATTTACAAGTATACCAAACACAAAGAATTTATTTTTACAATTTTCAAAATGGCGGCTGTTACAAATTTTTGACATAAAATATCTTGAAAACCGTTAACTTTACAAAAAATTTATAAGAGACAAAATATTTTTCTTTTTTAACGACAGACAAAATGCTTTTTTTTTTTTGTTGTTTCTGTAGGTCAAAGGATAACCGAGTTATCGACAAAAAACTAAAAACATAATTTCTTAGTAATTTTCTAGAACAATAAAAATTAGCCTAAAAACATAATTTTTCAAAGTTAACAGTTTTAATAAATAAGATAAAATCCGTTGCTCTGAAATGAATTAAAAATTCACGCTAACCACTCAGCTACAAGGCCATTATATTTCAATTCAAAGTGGTATAAATAGGATTCAAGAGCTTTTGTTCTCAAGACTCACCAAAGTAATACCATTATGGGTCCTAATTGTCTTAAATATATAAAAATACAAAACTTCTATTATGAAGCTGTTACAAAACGAACAATTTCTCAAATTTGGATTCAAAGATTTCTATGAAATTTAGATACCAACAACACAAACTAATGTGGCAATTAAATTAAAAGAAATTGTAATGACTATATTTGTAACAAAATTTGCATGTAACCAATAATAATGTATATTGAAGACAGAAAATAATCTTAAAAAATTTAACATAAACTGTAATTAAGGTGGAACACTATCAAAGACAAACTGAAACTTTGAAAATACTCTCAAATTTTCATTATTTTTGTAAGAATTGTTTTATGAACCAAACAAAATGTATAAATTTAATAACCAAATTGTTCATACTTTTTTAGGATGAGTGGTTGGAGTGTCAAACTAACTGGCTCTACTTGGAAGCAATTTTTTCTGCTCCTGATATTCAGAAACAACTTCCTTTAGAATCAAAGATGTTTTTACAGGTTGACAAATCTTGGAAAGAAATCATGCGAAGAACTGCAAAGGCAGGTATCAGTACCATGTTTTTTCCCGGATATACATTAACAGCATGAAGTGTTGCAATTTGACTGCATATCTAATTTCCTCGTTCAATTTTAAATTATTAAAATATTGCTTCAAAAGAAATTAATTTAATATAACTAAACACTTTATTTTTTAAGCTAAACAATTATGAAATTACAATATAACATACTTGTTTTTACCTAAGTATAAATCATGTTATCTTTGCAGTTTAATTTTGTAAAATAGTATCTTTTTTTAATAACTAAGTGGAGAAGTGCTATTTTGCCTAAGGTATTGTACTATCAGGCAACAGTATTGTTAGGTTCTAAAAGAATTGTTGTGTGTAAATAAAAATGAGAGTGACAATAATGTAATTCATATTTTTCTTAATGGGAGTTTACCTTACTTCCAGACCAAATGTTAAAATAGCTTGTAGTTGGTCCTCTTCAGGTTTCTTTCAGATAAAATTTTGTAGTTCCAATATGTATTTTTCCTCACTTAAAATAGGAGTTCTTTAAGTGGCTTGCAGTTTAAATATTTCAGATCGCTTTCAGTCAGAGGTTTTCACAACTTAAAAAGATTATTGTGTATTTAGGAAAATAGTTTGTATAATTTTAAATAGTTTGAATGCTTTTGAGTAATTCGAAAAGTACATAAATAAAAACTAAAATGTGAATTAAGGTTTAAATAGGAGCTATAAAGCTACAAACATGCATATGAATACACAATCACATGTTTGCTATTAGAGGGAAATTGTGATTATATCTTGAAGTATTTTGAAGCAAACTCTATCCTGGAATGTGTACTGCATATGCTGTTAATTATTTCCCATCACACCAGGAAATATGTACAGCTTAATAATTGCTATGATTAATTTTGTTTTCCATCATCTAGTCTCCTCTTTTTTCACATTCCTGTACGGTTGAGAAAAACTAAAACAAACTTTGTTGAGATTTTCTTACATGCTCTACCAACACTACTGAATCATAATAAACTTAAAAGATCAAATAAAGTCTTATACCATATGATCACTAACCGAACATTATTAATACTGGCAGAATATCAATAATTAAAGATTTCCATTTCAGTAGAGACCTTCATACATTGGATTTTAAGAATGTGAAGAGGCAAAGAAAGGAAAAACAATATCAAATCACGGAAATACTCTAAGTAAAGTAATCCAATAAAGCAATTTGGGAAATATATGTGTTTATGAAATGCATTTGAGTAAGACTAATTGAAATAATGTCCAAGAAATCCTTATTTAATTGTTTTCATTTAATTAAATATACATGGAAATTTGTTTGTCCTAAGTTAAAATAGAACGCTGCTACCATCTAAGTTGTCTTCAATGTGAACATTGTATTTTGTATTTATACTTACTTATATCGTTTTTATGGTTCCTCATTTAAATTATATGTATTGTTAGCAATAAAAACTATTTTTAATATAAAATTATTTGAGAGACTTAACTACTTTAAGTTTAGTATTAACGTTATAATATAATCAATGTTTCGACTTTAAAATATCAATGCAAATAAAACTTTGAAAAATAACTCTAAGTAAGACAAAATTATAAAACTGATAATGTTAATTAATATTTTTATATTGACTTTAAAGTGTAATATTTTTGTACCTACTATATTTAAGTTAAGTTTAAAACAGAAAATTGGTTTTCAATTTAATAAAATTTGAAAGCCATAAAATAAAATAGTATTTGTAGATTATAAATTAAAATTATGTTTGCATTTTTTATAGAATCCACTTGCAATCACAGCCTGCACATATCCTGGATTATTAGAAGTTTTCCACAACAATAACAATTTACTGGACCAAATTCTGAAATGTCTTGAAGCATATTTGGAGTCTAAACGAGTTGTTTTTCCACGATTCTACTTTCTTTCGAATGAAGAACTTATTGAAATTTTGGCACAGGTAAAAAATATTGCTTTAGGGCACTGGCCAATATATTTTTTGAGATTAGAAAATATATAATGAAAATTTAATATAAACTCAATGTCATTCTTTAAATCTTAAATAATTGGATTATATTGATCTAATGTGAACATGAGGTAAACTCGTCGTTGACTATCAACCACCTTTACAGTATGTGATAAACTTAACATTTATCAAAGAAGGCTGGAGGATAAAAATAAATTATACAGGGATGCCATAAATCTAATGACTATAGTTAACTCTGACACAAATTGAATACCATAAATATTATTTAAGTTGAGTACAGTACAATCTTGTGCCAATTCCAGCATTGCCTTATGAATTTTATTCCGAAATTCTCTAATTTCTATAACTACTTTGGTACTCTCTAGAACACATCAACAAAAATATAATTACATAAGACAACGTTAGGATTGGCAGGATATTATACTCAACTTAACTATGTAGATCCTCCCTGATTTAAATAAAAAACTGATTTTAGTAGTGTTAAAACCCTCTGAGGATGATGACCATGTCATCGAAATGTACATAAGGGTAAGGTATTAACTTAACTTACAATTTAGTTGTTTAGTTATAGTTTTTGCTCCTTGTTTTGTGGTTCGGGTTTTTATTTAAATCAGTGTGATTTTGTCGCCACAGTGCTCTTTTATTTGTTTAATATGTAGATCCTGATAGATATAATTATTACAATAATAAAAAATTGACTAAATTCTCGTTATAAATAATTTGAAGAATAACTAGTAGTTAGGACTAGTCATATAAATAAAATTTAGTGTATTGCCTGTTTGCATAAAACAAGGTTCATAGTGCTCGTATTTTTAACCTTTGAACTATATCAATATTGATCCTAAATTTAATAATGATGTCTATTATCATTACGTAATGTGTGCCTGAGATGTTCCACATAATTTTGTTTCAAATCTTATTTGGTAATATGATTAATTTTGCTGTACAGTAGTTAGTTCGGAACTTAACTCATCAAGTGCTAAATTTTACAAATCAACACAACAAAATAACACTGATCGAAGTTCATCTATGTGATGCAACCACATTTGTCCAGTCTAACCAATAAAATATATTAGTACTATACATTCGTGGTATATTATGACTTAAGCTATTGCAGGCCACCATTGTATATGAGTTACGGGTCGATCAAATATGACATGGTTGGTATGATCTTTGTTTGTGGGCTTTCCTTGTATTTTGACATTTTCTTTTCCTGCCATTTTTGATATGGAGGAGTCGTTCATACTATTAATTATTTACTTCCATCTGTATTTGGAATTCTAAAGATGGATGGAGGTTCTTGTTTGAAACATTTAAGGCCTTGTAAGTTAGAACAATATAATAATACGGTCAACATATCATGCAGGATATAAATCAGTAATAAAGTGTTAACAGTGATTCAAGTAAATCTTTAACGTCTTTAGTAATTTGTATCATTATTCACTGAGATGTGTATTTGCATCTCTTATTTTACCATCTAAAATCTACCTTTTTTAAATCCAAATAAACGCAATTTACTTTTTTCTTTCAGACAAGAAATCCTCATGCAGTTCAACCACATCTGCGGAAATGTTTTGATGCTATATCTAAATTAGAGTTTGGTACTAAAATGGTTCCTTTAAAAGACGGAGATGAAGAAGGTGAAATGGAAGAAGTTTTAACTACAGACATTATTGCGATGATTTCTCCAGAAAATGAAACAGTTTCACTTGGAAGGGTAAGCTACCATTACAATAAGAAGAATCCCTAGCACAAAGTTGTTCTCAAAACTTTGTTGCTGCGTAAATCTAATATTTTTTAAAGATAGTAATCATTTCAGCTTATTTGGTTACATGTAGGGATGGGTCGATTCTCGATACCGATTCTCGATACCACCGATACTTTAGCTTTGGTATCGATATCGAGAATCGATAGCCGAAACTCGATACCGATTACCGATACCACGAGATACTCAGTTGTCAGAACTGCCCGTTTTCGTAAAGACTCCGTGAATGTAATCTCCGGTATTTGCAATCGCATTCTCTGTATTTTAACTCAATTCAGCATTTTACAATAAATATCAGTAGGGAAAATGTAAAACATTATTAATTTTATGTAAATGGACATTTTCCCCAGTAAAATGTTTTAGGCAATTGTTTCCTTTCATAAGTAAACGCTTCTTGTTTTATTTTTATTCATGCGTAGGCTGTTATTTGTACACAAGAAGTCTAGAGTTGGCTCAAGGTCAAACACTTATGGATTCGTTTGTTATCGTGTCTATAGAATTAGGGTGTCTATTGTGAAGAAAAATAACACATTTTATAGATCGGTAACAAAGGTATTTAAACTTTAAAGTAATAATTTTATTTGTTTGAAGTCGGGTAAAACTTGTTGGGACTTCCGTTACCCGTGATTTATGATTTGTATGGGAGTCCGGATGGAATTCCTTTGTTTTACTTTTTATTTAGAGATGGGTCGGTTCCATTTTTTTTGGTTCCCGGTTCTAGAGTCAAATCGGTTCTATTTATTATTAAAGGAATTTAACAAGAATTTAAGAGTAAAGTATAAGATTTAATTTGAATACTGAAATGATTAAGTATGTTATGTACAGATAATTAAATACAAGTATTCAGCTAAGTTAAATTACAGACAAAAGTCCATCCCTTTCAACGTCTATTATAAAATATTTCCACACTTCGATGTCATTGCTGAAAAGACTAGTCTACTCCGGTTAAGTTTCCACATATCCTCAACTAACTAAACTTAATCAAATTAATATGTTAATTCAGTATAGTGTTGATTATCCGAAAGCGGAAATGTACTGTAAATAAATAAGTACATTACAGTACTGCACGTCGTGCACGTAATTCCGAATTTAAAGGTTTTTACTCGCATAATCAGCCGAGTTGTAGACTTCAGGGAGTAGCGGCGGCTGTTGAGTCAGCCGAGCGCTTGGCAGCACTGCGTAAGTGAGTAGGCCTGCACAATTTAATTACCCGAACAAATCGACTCAATATTTAAATTTAATTAAAAAAAAAAGAATAAAACACTGCATTAAAACTGAATACTGTAAGTATTTACACACAGCGTTATTAACTTGATATTACAGTACTTTGTTCTAACAAAATGTTCAGACTTCGGCGGGACTAAACGGACGCCGTCGAATCAAATTTTCGATGATTGAAGTTCCGATTATTTCTGAACTTATCCGAATTGAACGTTTAGAAACAAAACATATAATATTCCGAGTAACGCAATCCTAGTCAGTCGTAAAAAAAATTGTTCCGAATAATTAAAAACTTGTTTTATTTTAAATTGCAACGCATTCTGCTATTTCGTTACTGAAACTCTCACGTGTTTTTCATTGGACTAGGTTAATTGTATTTTCTTATGCGGACATTAGATTGTTTTCTGGAGTAGGTTTTTTCGCTGACATACGCTTTTGTATATTAAATTGCGTTTGAATGCCGCGTTTTATAAAATTAAAGCTAATAATATTCGGACGTCGTATTCTTTTGCGGACATTCGTCAATTTATTTTTAATAACATTTCACCCATGGTAGTTCATAAAATTGGTACTAATTATATTCGGGCATCGATTTTTTGCGGGCATTTACTGTGGTACTTAAATTATTTTTAACGCCGGCGTTTATTAAAATTAGCGCTAATAATATTTGGACGTCGTATTCTTTGCGGACATTCGTCATTTTATTTATTTTTTTTTCGCTGTTTTTTTTTTTTTATGTATCGGTATCGGGAATCGAGAATCGATTTTTCAAAGTATCGGTATCGGTATCGAGAATCGAAAAATCTGGTATCGACACATCCCTAGTTACATGACTTAATAATCTATGTACGTCTGTTTCTTAGGAGTTAAAATATTGCAACAAACACTCATTGTAAAATGTAATACTAATTACTTAAGTTTTAAGTAGATTTTTTACTCAAAAATGTGCTAATAAAATATCTTCAGCTCTAAAAGATATTTAATCATATTTTTTACTAACTTCATTTTCAAGTGTTTAAATTTTATGCTGATATATTTTGTTACTTTATATGCAGGGACTGAAAGCACGTGGAAATGTAGAAGACTGGCTTGGGAAAGTAGAAGAATCCATGTTCTTATCTTTACGTAGGCAAATGAGAGAGGCATTGCTTGATTATAGTCTTAAACCACGTGTTGAATGGGTACTTGATCATCCATCACAGGTAGGCTGACAGTTACTTGTTTCAAAAAAACCTTTGACCAAAACTAGAATTTGTGCCAACCCTCTACCAATTTATTCCTTTTTTATTTAAGATGAAAATCTTGTTTTTTCATTACCTCCTATTTCTGGCAATATAGCTTTCAAGGAGATACAAGTTAAGTTATTCACTTAAATGGTTTGTTATATTTGGTGAACTATTTCAGTTTAACTACTTCATAAAATTAACGATATTGAAATAATCCAACATCGATTTTTCAGAAAAAGTTTGTTTCAATACAAGCATTGCTTAGGAAAGTGTATAAACATAATTTAAAATATATTACAGCCTAAATTATTTTAATCTATTATTAGAGTGTGCGATATAAGGGCTCTATAACAAAGGCTATACCGTTTCTTTGATCTCGGCACGGTGCCACCAGTCCCACCGAAAATATTTGGGAATCATCAATCATCATAGACTGATATGGAAAAGTTACTAAGCGAGGAAATTTTTTATTTTTGAGTTACGAACAAACTTCCAGCGGGAGAGTTGTAGGCAATGAGTTGATCTAAACTTTTCAATTCACCGATTTGTGATCAAATGATTACATCATTATGAAATCGTTTTTAAATGAGCGCGAGCTGTTTGATACTGGAATATTTACATCCTTATCCATTACGTTTATGTACATATAGTTATTTTAAGGTAATATACTAAATCACTTGTCCCCAGGTAATTATGCCAGCTAGAAAAAAAGTAAGCGTTTTATTTTAACATAAACTAATTATAATTTATAATTAAAATTTGATATTATTGAAGTGGACACAAAACCTTAAGTTGGAGTTTAACTTTTAAAAATAATATCATTATTACGTACATTCAAAGAAATAAAATTAGAGATCAATGTTGGAAAAAGAAAATCGTAATTACGTAAAAAAATTTAGTTTAATATTTAATTAAAATATTTAATATTTCAATGTTATTTAAATGGGGAAAAATTATAACTTTGGCCATTAAGTTGGATAGAGTCAACATGCAGATCTCTGGTTTGTGCCAATCTTCTTCTTTTATCTTCTCATTTAAAATTTTTGATTTACCCCCAAAATACCACATTTTTGGTTTAAATTTATGATACGCCAAAAAATTCCATTTTTGTTCATGTTAACAGTACATATGATCTGTTTATTTAAATTTAAAAAAACGTGTGTGAATTAGTTCTAACATTTTAGGCCTATTAGAATTTTTTGCAGATATAAAACCTAGCGCATTCGAATCCTGATGTCCAAAAACCTCTATAGGTACATTTAGGTTATGTAACCTATTCAACGAATAGTTAAATATTTGATATTATTTACGTATTTTAGAAATAACAAATAATAATTAATTATAATCATTAGATAATTTATATTACCTTTATAGAAATGCAAAGAATGCACAAACTGGTGAAAAGGTTTTCAGAACGGTTAATAACAGCACAAAAATAATGTTTTAGTTACGTTTGGTGTTTGAATAAAGAAATAAGTTGAAAATTATACCACCTGATACATTGTTAATGATTTATGTTTGTTAAATAGTATATAAACACCTGGAGCTAAAATTAACAGATTAACATCTGTTTGTAAAACATCTTTATTGTATCTATTCGCCTATACTTAGTGACTTCAAAGGTGGTATATAAAAGAAGTTCAGAGTTTAAATTTTATGCACATTTTTGCAGACATAAGACTTAGCGCATTTGTTTCCTGATGTCAAAAAACCCCTACATGCAAATTTTCATCAAAATCGTTACAGCTGTTAGCGAGATCCCCGAAATAAACTTATAAACAAATATACAAGAATTGCTTGTTTAATAAAATAAAATATTGTATTATAATTTTGTGAACTTAATTACTTGATGCTAGTAACACAGCTTAAAAACATGTATGATTCTTTCACGAGAGTGTGCTAAAAAGTTGACTTTATATACCTAAAATTTCAAAAAAAATTTCCCCCAGACTTCCCTTTTGATTGGGGGTATTCCGTACTCCTCAAACCCCCCGGTGGGGTTTACTATCAATCAGAATCAGCCCACCGCAAACAAAAATCCTATCTACATCCCTGACTGTATTGTTTTACGATAGCTTGAAAAGTAAACAGTTGAACTAAGAAAGTTATCAAAACATAATCGTAACCCTTTTCAATATGTTAATAAATTATATAAAGTGTCAGAAATTTAAATTTACTTTTCAAATACCTTGTATTGCCAGATCCTAAAATTTGGTAGCTTTTATAACTTAGTTAATAGAAGGTTTTATTTACAATTAACAAAACTATTTAAGGTATTCCGCTTTTTTTAATGGATACTGTAAAAACTGCACATGCAACAAACGGAAAATATTTATAAAATGTATGTGTTGTGTTGTTTTAGATTGTTCTGACTGTATCTCAGTGTTGTTGGTGTACTAATGTTCACAAAGTACTTGAAACTAGATCTGTAGAAAATGTGAAAGAATTTGAAAAACAATGCTTTAAAGTGAGTACATAGCAAACTATTTTTAAACACATTTAGAAACAATATTGACATTAGAAATTCTGCCTTTGGCTCCTTTCATGGCTATACTAAAATCATGATTATCAATAGCATTACTATTCAAATATTTGGTTTGTATAAAATAATCACACTATGAAATTTATTATTATTGTTATTATTATGTAAAACATCGTAATTGTAATATATGAGCAGGAACTAAAAATAATTCAAAAACTTACCCCAGTATTTTGGTTCATTCCTTTTTGTCCTGGTCAAGCTGTTAGTTTTTATGGTGCAACATGAAGCACGTTGAGTTGTGGTGGAGTGGGAGATCCACCATGACAATGCGTCCTCTCATATATAACCTTGGGCATGTATCATTTCGACCTTACATATACCCTACTCACCAGATCTCTCTCCGTATAACTTAATTTTTTCTTGAATGAAAAGAGAATTAAAGGAAAGTGCTTTGTTAATGTGAAAGAATTGAAGAAAAAATATAGAATGTGCTACAAACAGACTTGTGCATTGCTTCAAATGGACAGTACTTTGAAGGAGATAAGTGTTTTATCTTATACATCTACTTTTAACTTATTGTTACACTGAACTACTATTGTTTAGTTGAAAATTCCTGTTATTTTTGTATTCCATTATTTATGTATATGTTTTTAACCTTAATGGTAAGTTTTAACAGAACTGTAACTAAAATGTATCTACAGCAATAATTTTAGTTTTTAGTTAGTTTAATCTGTGAGCATGTCAGGTTATTGCCAGAACCATATTTAGATAAAGGTTAATCTGAAACTAAAATCCCAATAAGTTCGGTTAAACAAGTTTTTAAAGTACAGTTTTTACAGCTTTATTTTCTATTATAGTGTATTTTATTATAAGTGTAGTTTATTCTTGGTAAACTTATCTATACTAATATTATAAAGAGGTAAAGTTTGTTTGTTTGTTTGTATGTAGGGGGTAATCTCTGGCGCTACTGAACCGATTGAAAAAATAGTATATTACTAATAAAAAGCTACACTATCCCTGAGTAACATAGGCTATAATTCATTTCGGTAAAAACCTTTTGTTATTTTAATATTTGTAAATTTAGTCGGAAAAAATCTTAGGTTAGGCCTGGAATGATAAACCAACACATGTATTTACATTTATTACCATAGCAACCAATTGAATAAAATAACAGATAATATAGATGTTTGCTTCAATATTTCCATTAACAGCTGATTTTAAAATTTGAAGCAATTATTTTTGTATTTCTAGCTTTTAGGTTAGGGTTTTAAAGTGTAGACCTGAGCTTTGCTGGTTCTTTTAACTATTATTAACTGCTGTTATAAAATATAAGAAATAATTTGGTTTGAACATTTAAAATTATTTACCATCTTAGTTTTGAGGTTATTAATAATACTACAACTTTATTATAAATAAAACATAACGTATGTTTTTAGACGGTCCCATTGGGGGTTGGCGTGCGAAGCACGCAGGGGTCTCCCCTAGTATTTTATACACTGTATTTGTACCATTTTTTAGTTGATTAAATTTTTTTTAGGATTTGAATGACCTTGCTGCAATGGTAAGAGGTGATGTGCCAAAACTAAAGAGATCTATATTGTGTTCTCTTATAACTATAGACGTTCATGCTCGAGATATTATTTCTACTTTGGTTCAGTCAAAGGTCACCTCTAGGTAACTATTAGTCTTACTGTATCTTTTCGTTAAGTTATTATATTTTTACTTAAAGTACGAAGAATCAAATACTATGCAATTTCTACTTTAGTATAGTGCGAGTAATATTGTTATGTCTGAAACATATATAAAGAACGTTACAAGAAGATTTAAATCTAACTTACCTAAGAAAAATTTCAAAGTGTTGACAGTTTACTTATTATAATTGCGAACGATTCATATTTTTTCAAGTACAGACAGAAATTTCTAGCAGCTTAAACTTAAGCTAACTCCAAAATGAAAATAGAAAAATCATTACAATAACTAATAACGAACCAAACTTTTACTTCAGTAAAGCACTGTACAAACTGAGCTGTAACAAACAACCACTTTTCAAATAATTGAATTTCCTTATAATCACATATTAGCCGCCATTATTAAATTTGTGAAGGATTATTACACTTGGAAAATATCTTTAAAAGTAGAATTGTTTTTAAAATAAAAATAATTTCGTGGCGTAAGAGAGAACTAATTATTTTTTTTTTAATATGTATATTTGATACAGGGTACACAAAACATATAATATGGCTAAATATTTTGCAAAAGAATAATAACATAAAATTCAAATTATTATTCATAATGGTTAATAAAGACTATTTTAACAATAGGTAAAAAATGTTGTCCATTACCTTGAATTTTAATTTAATTGTTTTATGGAAAAGTGTGATACCTTATTTTTAACTACTATATAACAAGAAAATCAATGGTGAAAGTCAAAATTTTAGATTTTTCTGTTTAGGAGTTAAAGGTGTAAAATTAAAATTAATTACCTAATTATCTTTTTATCTTATCTTTGAATTAATTATAATCAAGATAAGATGTTCCTTTTTATTTAAGTAATATACATTTTTTTAAACTAAGTTTAAATTTAACCTTACGAGGAAGCAGCATATTATATAATTACTTGATTTGTTAAATATGTCTGGAAAAATATATATTTTAATGTTTCAAAGAGAAAAACATTACATGAATTGTTATTCATATCATGTTGAAATAAAAGTTTACAGCAATTACAGTGTTTAAGTTAAAAATTATACATAGAATTTGCCTTATTTTAACAGATCCTTATCCTAAGCAAAGTTAGTGGTACTGGTCTGGTCAGAAAAGCCTACATGAAGTCTGTGCATCCATTTTCTAAACATTCTATAATTACTTCTTTTACCCCTCTAATCAAAATAAGAACCCTGAATGTATTTGCATTAACTTACTGTGTACCAACTGTAAAGAAAGTTACTCACCTCTTTAACTTTGTTTGCAAAACACATTCACTGCCACCATATATGACATTTTTCGGTCATCCCAGGCCATGTGTGTTTTATGCTTGATTTCAATCTAAAATACAATAAAATGAATGAAAATACTGATCCCACTCGGTCTTTACCGTGTTATTGTGGTTTTATTGGTGTGTGCATAAATGATACACGTGGCCCAGCGCATCAAACCCTTGTTGTTTTTCATTGACCAGGCCATGTGTATCATATTAGCACACACACATAAATCCGATTTCTTATTGATTTTTTCTTTTGGTTAGTCAACACCTACCAATTGGTATAAAGGTGTGCGCTTAGCCGTTGGACTTTTAGACCACAATACACACCTTATAGGCTCAGTACGAAACAACAGAAAATACTTGCCCCTTGAAGCAGTACCCAAGCTAGAAAAGGGTGAGGTAGTATCACAAGAGACAAAAGAAGGCATTGTCTACATAAACTGGAAAGATAAAAGTGATGTGACTCTGCTTTCAACAATGCATTCCAACGAAACGGTCAAGGTAACTTCAAAAACTGGTAGAGGGATAATTCTCTATAGATATGAGTGACCAGATAGCAACATACGGAATAGCTCTGCGACGAGGGACAAAATGGTACAGAAAACTAGCTGCCGAGGTCTAGCTGGTGGGTGGGGAATGGTAGTTGTAAACTCCCATTTCTTAAATACCCTGAATACTGGAGATAAGATCCCTATCAAGAAGTTTAGAGAAAATATCATTTATCCCTGCTCAATTATGATCCTGAGCCGCTCAGAAGATCCATCACCAAAACACCATATCGCTTCGTAGACAACGTAAGGGATTCACCCAAAAAATTTAGAGGCCAATGCAGAAAATGCTATTTGGATAATGGAAAGTCAGGAAAAGAGGGTCCTGATGGTAAAAAAACAATGGCCAAGCAGATCTACACCATATGTAATGGCTGCGAAGGGACATATTGGGGACGTTAATGTGATTCAATGATCATCTCTAAGTAGTTTAAAATAGGAAACACACTACTTCATTCAGTAAAATAAAAGCAGTGTTGCTTTTTATGTCAATCTTGTTTGTATATTATGGTAATTTTATGTTGAAATATGTGTATATTAACTTTAAGCAATTTTGACTTGTTGTTATAAGTGTATGTCGGGAAGAAAAAACATTTTTTGAAAGATAAGCCGAAAGTTATTACAATTGTTTTATATGTCATAGTATTGATGTTTAATGTTTTCTTTAACTTTAGTAGGTTATAATCATAAATGATACACATGGCCTGAAAGGAAATGAGCTTGTGTATCAGAAATGATACACATGGCAACGAACGTGTTATGATACAGGTCTTATCAGATATCTTGGGGAATGAGCTAGAAAATGCTGACAAGACAAGCCAGGAAGTTCGGAGTAGTTGTAAATACTTAACTACAAACACCACATCCAAACTTTTATGACTCATGTTACTTTGCAAACACACAGTAACATTTAACCTTGGACCTTACAGTCCAAAGGCCACTAAACATTTTCAAAATGGTTATATTTCAGGGTAATTCCCAAAGATAAGTGGCAAGAACCAAAGTCAAAGTTCGGTTGTCTTATAGTAAGAACTATTTCTATGAGCCACCATTTTAAATTTTAGGTATTAAGAGGGCATGAAATAAGTCAATTTCAAAGGGGATGTATGTATTGTATAACATATTTTTCTCAACTACTAATATAAATATAGTACATGGCAGTTTGAAAGATTTAATCAATTTCTCATCATAAACTTCTCTTTGTAAGCATAAATTTTGAGTGGCAAAAACAACTTCGTTACTATTTTGAAAAGAAATCAGACACCATGGTTGCAAGGATGGCCAATGCTTACTGTTTGTATGGATATGAATACCTTGGAGCTTCACCTCGTCTTGTCATTACTCCGCTAACAGACAAATGTTACCTTTGCCTCATGGGTGCTCTTCAGCTTGATTTAGGTAAAAAACTTTACTAACATAGTAACTAATTGTTATTATATTTTGAAGATAAATTTTGTTTTAAAATAATTTTCTAAAGTGGCATTTTACATTTGAATTAAATTATTATTATTACATTATTAAATATTTCATTTCATTTGTATTGCTGCACTTTAGAGCAAATATATATACAAATTCTTTTAATGGAATTTAGTGGAATTTTTTTACAGTTGATTTTAGTTAACTTTTTTTATTTTATAAACCCTGTGTTTATCCCTACTCTAATTTATAAGGAATTTGATCCGTTCTTGGCAAGCTCTTTACTTTATACAAGGTAGATTAATGTCAGCAAAAAGTGAAATGACTCTCAGAAACTGCTAACATTAATAGCTAGAATCAAACTGACAACCCCTAATATATGCTGATGTTACCCCCTCTATTTAATTGAATACAAAGAATTATCAAAAAGTAAGTTTAAGGCCACTTTATTTATGATGGTTTTAGATCCAACATTGAAACTTATATTGTACCACATTGTACATTGTAGGACAGCAAAATCTTCCATTGGTAACAGAAATTATTTCCCCCTTTAAAAAACTGTTGCACACAGTGAGCGGAGGTAAATCAAGGTTGTGTTCAAAATAGGAGCCTTCAAAGTTTTAACAAATAACTCCACAGACCCTTGAAAATTTAAGAAGAAATTTAATTTCTAACATTGCCATTATTATTGCCCAGAAACAATGTGTGGTCAATTTCAACACAACATTTTTCAAGGTTATACATTTAAGGGTCGGCTCTAGTAAAACAGAAAGCAACCTGCGACTCCCTATAGCGGCGGTAGGTTACACGGACATTGCTCAGCCTAAATCCCTTTAAAACCCGCAATTGTTTCAAATAGCGTTTTAAAAAAAATACCAAACTCTTGGGGACGAAATTCTTCATGCGAATGGCTTGGTAGTTTTTTGCTACAATTAATAGTGACAATATAAAAAAATATTAAAAATCAATGTTTTAAATTGTTAATAATATTAAACAAAATATTTTTCTTAGTTTTGAAAAAGCCATTTGCATGCATATTGATCATAGCTTTAAAACAATATATCGTTTATAATTTTCCGATCAAAAATAAAGGAAAAATTTGTATTTTAATTTAACATTGGTGTTATTTAGTGTCAGCCAACATGGGTGACAGCTAGAGCCGACCCTTAAATTACTGTTCTTTTAGTTAACACGTTCAGTGCGGAAGCCCATTATAAAGTACCTTCCATTAGGCGGATTTGTAAAAAATGTGTTTTAGCTGATGAATTTGCGCCAAAAACCCATAGTTTGGATTAATTTTAAATTAAAACATGTTGTTTTAGTAAAAATGAAATGTAAAATTTTTTGACTCACACGCTGCTTCACGGGCCATGGAGAACAAACCTTTACTACATGATGCATGCTCTGTATTATTTTCAAATAATGAAAATAATTTAATTATAAAATAAATAAAGATATTTAAAAGAGACGAAAGAATTGTATAAATTTAAATAAGTTGTTTATTGTAAATGTTGCAATAACATACAAATATCAACATACCAAAGACATGCGAAAAAAAGGTTATATATGTGATAAACACCCAACATTTTTTAAATAGTATAAGCTATAGTATAAATGATAATATAACTTTAAGTACAATAAGTCTTAGCAATAATCATGATCAGAATCAAGTTTAGAATAGGCCATGTTTTTTTTGAATTGTTTGTGTAGGTGGAGCTCCAGCAGGCCCTGCAGGAACTGGAAAAACTGAAACTACCAAAGATTTAGCCAAGTCCCTTGCAGTGCAATGTGTTGTCTTCAATTGTTCTGAAGGCTTAGACTACAAGGTAAAAAAAATTTTAACTATTAATTTGTTAGTTCTGTCATTTAGGTCTAAGAAAAACGGTATTTTTATCTTTTATCCATTATTAGTTCTATCCTTGAATCTTTATATAAGAGCATATTAATTAGTATTTTATCTTCCTTTTCATTTAAACTTTCACCCATCTTCTGTGAAATGTTGCCACGCATTACCTAGACAACCATCATCACAAGCAAAATTTGAAGAGTCACTATTAGAATATATGTGCATCATTTTTTTGAATTTGTTGACCGAATCCATTTAATAATCCGGTCAGTATGGGCAAACAAGTCTTTTTTATTTCTAAATGTGGCTTAGAATTTATTGTAATAAATTTTGCACTAGTCGAGACCCTGTGAAAAATCTAACTTTTAATACATTTGGGGGGTCACTTAAGCCACTATTTTTTTCAATTTGTTTAAAAAATAATTCCTTAACTCTGGATTTTAAGACAAAAATGGCCATAACAAACTTGAAGACGACCAAATTCCTGTCACTTGTTAGTCGTATATACAGGGTTATCTTAAAATAATGTTGGGGTTTTAACTGTCTGTAAAACTGTTGTGAGACAAATCAAACATTTCATATTGGTACCCCCTGCATCCGGTAGCTCAAATAGTTTTGTTTGCATTTCTTAAAACAGCTGTGTTGATTGTTGTGCTAATTGAAATAAACTTCAGGTTGTGTTTTCTTTACAAACCATGTTTTCTGATCAAGAAAAAGCTAAGTGTGTAATGTTGTTAAGTGACCACCAGCCTCAAACCAAACAGTTGAAAACATAAGACTATCTTGTAGTAGAAGTCCCAAAAAATCCCTCACTCGTCATAGTCTTGAACTAGGAATACCAGTAAGTACATTTCACAAAGTTTTACTCAAAACAATTGATTTTCATGCCTACAAAATTAAACTTCTTCAAAAAGTCAAGCCAACAGATATGATTAAAAGAGTAGGATTTGCTACATTTATGTTGAACTAAATAACAGCAAAAGATTCATTTTTGAATGATGTTATTTTTTTCGGATGAAGCCACATCTCACACCAATGGGTGTGTTATTAGGCCCAACGTACAGATTTCGGGATCTCAACATCCATATGAAATTTTTGAAAAGGAAAGAAATTTTCCAAAAATCAACATTTGGTGTAATCTGTCCAAAGAAGATGTGATTGGGGCCAGAGTCTTACAACCTTCGAGCACCGTTTAATTTACCTTTTGTTGGTGTGGAAGTAGTTACAAAATTACTATAACTATCTATACTATACTATACTATAACTATAAATGAAAACCCATAAATAACTTGGATTTTTCATCATTGTCTCATTCTAAACAACCAATATTTAAATTGTTCTGACTGAAATCGGAAATGAAAATTAATTTTAGGTAACATTCTTAATGTATTATTATTGCCTCACCTAAAAATTTGTTATTTTGTCCAAAACTTATTTTATTGTTAGTGTTTGGTATAGATTTTTTTCAAGAACTTGAGGTGTGATTTTTCTCAAGAAGAAATGATCCCTTCAAATTAGCAAATTCTAAAGAGGGCTACTATTAACCCTTTTAGGACCAAGGATTTTTCAGAGGGTGTGTCAAAAGTGTAAACTGATTTTGGGCGAGAGGTTTTAAAAATAGCTCGCTATAAAAGTAGACATATTTTTCAAGCGTTTTTTAATAAATGAACATATAAGCTAAAATAATTTATATTTTTATTTTAAAACACTAAAATTGTGGGGGAAATATAAATTGCGTATTCAAATTTTAAATTCAAATTTTCCTATCTTCAAAACAAACAACAATTTTAGCTTGGAAAACTAGATTTTTTTCATTTTTATTATGTTTCCTATTAATCCTGAAAATTTCATAAAGATAAGTACTGAAACAAAAAAATCTTATTCCTGTACAACAACTGATCGACACAGATGCGCAGAACATTAACACAGTTTGTTAATTTATTATATATTAACATTAATTTGTTCACATTATCTATATAATAAAAATGAATTGCTGTTCCTTTGTAAGCGCAACACTTGAGAACGTCCAGACCAATTTGGCTATTTGTTGTTTTAAAATGTTCGTAATAGTCCGAACTAGGTTTTTATACAAAGAAAAATTTGAAAAGTTTCCCAAAAAAGTTTCAAATTTGGAAAAAACTAAACAGCCTCTTTTGTGTGGACTCAAGACCATAGCGCACAAAAACAGCTGTTCATATAAAAAGCTTAGCAACATTTCATGTTTGTTTACATTCATTACCATAGCAACTTTACTTAGCATTTATAATCAGTTTATTTTCAAAACAGCTTTTTTTAGGTTATAGTGACCAACATAAAGCAAACATAAACTAAAATCAACTAAAAATGCTTACTATGTTTGAATTCAATTCAAACATTGGTTGTAACATAATATATATAAAACAGCTGAGTTCCATAAAAAACTGAACATAATTTTGGGTTAGGCCTGCAATGAACCAAAAGACGTTTATTTGCAACCAATTGGTATAATTTAGAATCATGTTTTTTTACAATTCTTCACAACTATCAGTTTTTTTAGATTAGGTAAAGGAAACAAAAGTTTTACTGTATTATCTATAAAGGTTTACAAACTATAAATCTAAATTTGTATGGCATATTCTTAAGTGGCATAAAAACCATTTTGCAATTTAATTACTTAAGTCAATGTATAACTTAGAAATGCAATAACTACCCTTTAAATTAAATCAAGCATTAGCGAAGCATTGCTGGGTCCACTACTGTTTTAATAATTATTACTATATTTATTATAAATTATATTATTAGCCTTCAAAAAAAATAATTTCATTACTTTTAATTATTTAATTACAGTGAAATTCAATTTTACGAAAATGATGAAATATCGTCAAATGGTCTTTTATGCATTGAAATAATTTGACGATATTTTCTCTAATGGTCTTTTCCGCGTATTTTAAAATTGATGAAGTATCGTCAGATGGTTCCAAAAGGGTTAAACAGAGTTAATAATTATGTTTTATATTTAATTTACTCTGTGACAATTTTTGGGAATGTTAATTCCTTATGGCCAAACCAAAATTGACAGTTTCTTTCATTGAAATAAATAAGCTTTCACTGAGGAAAAAGCAGCAGAGAATTTATGACAAAGGAAGTTTCTAATAATCTTAATCCCTATCAAAAACAAAGTATTTTATAGAACAAAATTGAAGCATTAAAACAGTGTAATAAACAAAATTGTGTGTTATTAAGCAAAAACTATTACGGTATTTTGTGTTATTGCACTTTTATTGGTATATGTTTGTGTTTGACACTAATTTTAAAAGCAGCATACAGATATTTTATTTTATGTCTGAATTAATTGCTTGATATTACTTACCTTTTGTTAAATTATTTAATTTATGTTTCTTTAGTTGAATTGCCTTAATTATATTAAGTTAAAAATAAAAATAATTATATATTCTAATTGAATAAAACCCACATATTTTTAAACTTATTTTTACCACTTAAGATTATTGAACAAATTGTATGTCTTGTATAGATGATGGGGCGTTTCTTCTCAGGTTTAGCTCAGTCTGGAGCTTGGTGTTGTTTTGACGAATTCAACAGGATAGACATTGAAGTTTTATCTGTTATTGCTCAACAACTTATTACTATTCGCAATGCTAAAGTTGCCAAAGTTGCTAGGTAACTTATATTAAGTAAAAATACAAATAGTTTGTACTCTCTTCAATATTATTTACTTAGGAAAAAATATATGTTTTGGTATTGGCTAAATAAGGATTGTTATTGATTTCTCCCATCTGGTATTTCTTCTTATGCATGTTTAATTTGGTGCCTTTTGTAGGAAATTATGAGTGATTTGTATTTGATGTGACGAACACATTATATATTTTTTCAAGATTCTTCCTGATTATTTACTATAAAATATTATCTTATTCATAGTACAACATCAATTTATATTTGTAATTTAAAAAGTTAGTAGTTATGCCTATTGGCATTATTCATTATAATTATACATTAGAATCATTTCAAGAATATTTGCTTTATTGTAAGTTGACACTTTAATTGTGTCTTTTCTAGATTTTTATTTGAAGGACGAGAGATAAAATTAGTAAAGACATGTGCTGCTTTTATCACAATGAACCCAGGCTATGCTGGTCGTACTGAGCTACCAGATAACCTTAAGTCTCTCTTTCGACCAATGGCTATGATGGTTCCAGACTACGGTGAGCTTTATATTATGATTTATATTATCCACCAATGGTACTTGTTAGTCCTTTGTATTAAAAAATTTCCTTAAATTTTTAAACATCTCAATATCGGTATTTTAGACATGCATTTCATTATCAATATAAAGTTTCAGGTACTTAGGGTAAAAAGCTCAAAGTTTTTTTAAATTTTGACAGACAAAATTGTGGTTTGTGGTAATATTGTCTACAGTTGCTACGGGAGCACTTTTTCAGTTAACCTTGTAGATGTGGTAAGGCAGGAGGAAGTTGTTTAAAAATTTCAGGTGGGCCTATGGTCAAGTCACTTTAAAGATTTGAAGGGCTGGAGAAGTAGTTTTACTAAACACTTTGTTCGGATCATCCTAACAAATATGCTGACCTTGGGTTGTAAATCAAATTCAGGACACAAAACCCATCCGTTTATATGTTACTAGCAGATCTTTTACTCTACGTTATATCAGTGTTACTTGCTGAACCACAAAACAAAGTTTACTTTATGGACGACCATCGGTTTAAAACAATTCTATATTATTTCATTTTTATGAATAAAAGTTAAAGAATTCATAAAACATTGGCCATATATATACAAACTGCCCAGCTTTTTTGGGGTCATTTCTAATATACAAACTGACCAACAAGGTACAGGTATAAAAACAAGGGACAGGCCGGGGTGTCGACAACATATAAACTCACCAACTTTTCTACCTGACACAGGTACGGTATATTTCCCTCCGAATTCCCTCATACCAATAAATAGTTTATATTAGATAATAGCTAGTAGACCCACTTCGTTTGCATACATTGTTTAGACATACAAAATAATACAGATAATTTATGAACCAAGTTGAAACAGCAAGTATATTCATGTATTTATTTATCTGTTATGCTTATCTAATATTTAACCTAACCTAACCTAACCTATTAGATAAGCACGCAACGGTTCCTTTTAGATAAATAAAAACACGAATATACTGGCTGTTTCAACTTGGTTCATAAATTATCTGTATTATTTTGTATGTCTAAACAATGTATGCAAACGAAGTGGGTCTACTAGTTAATATCTAATATAAACTATTTATTGGTATGAGGGAATTCGGAGGGAAATATTCCGTACCTGTCTGTGTCAGGTAGAAAAGTTGGTGAGTTTGTATGTCGCCGACACCCCGGCCTGTCCTTTGTTTTTATACCTGTACCTTGTTGGTCAGTTTGTATATTATAAATTTTAAAATGACCCAAAAAAAGTTGGGCAGTTTGTACGTGGCCATATTACACAATAAAAGCAAACCTTGAATGAATAAGAGAGTCCATATTATTAAAGTAAGTTAAACAGGAAACAGACATAAATTAGGAAATAGTTTCCTGCGACATTGTCCGAAACATTAGCTTTACAAATTGCAACTATTCCCAAATATGTTTCAAAAGTTAATAAAGTAGCATTTAACCAAAATGATCAGCCAAAATATTTTTCTTAGGATTCTACAATACAAATATTTCTAGATAAAACAGAAAAACTAATGCAGTATTATTTGTTTAAAAAAATTATTTCACATGACTACTCTGCTAAAAACAGATGGGTTTCCATGATCTTGTACACTTCTTGCCTATTGTGTGGACACAAGTCTTTCTCAGTCAAGTCAGTTTGTTTTGGCACCTTAAGGAGTTAACTTCGTTAAAAGTTAAAAAACAACCAAATAACGTATAAGTTGTATGAATTGAGCTTTATATTTGTGTGTCTTGTCAACAAAGCAGAATGGTTCAAAATTGAGATTGAAGACAAATTAAAAGAATTTATAATCAATAAAAAATGGTAAGATTTTGGAAACGGTAACAGCCAACTTTAATGTTTCAATCATAAAATATTGTTTATGAACGACTTGGATTTTTTATTACATTCTTTTGTTAATATTTACTAGATATTTCCGTAAGTTATTTTACCTCTAATTTTAAAAATGATAACTTAATTTCTATCCAATTTTTTTTCAAAACTTGGTTAACAAAGGTTCTACGTTTTTCAATTTAGACTAATGAATTGATAAAATAAGGTTTGGTTTTGGAAAATGTTAACATAATGTTAGTGTTTAAAATTAACTGGTATAACATTACACAATTTTACTTTATTAGTGAATATAATTTTGAGTTGAAATAACTATTTATTTTTTAGGTTTGATTGCAGAAGTAATTCTGTATTCAGAAGGATTTGAATCATCCAAAGGGTTAGCTCAAAAGATGGTCAATATGTACAAACTGTGTAGTGAACAACTATCGCAACAGGATCATTATGATTTTGGCATGAGGTATTGTTTTAGTATACTATTACAGAGCAGAAAGAATCAGGGACACTTATACTGTAACAAATATTTTCAGTTATAAATTTCATAAATTAATAATATAGAAGAAGTTTTTTTAATCCTAAAAACTAAAACCTAACCACAAACAATTTAAAAAAAATCAGTTGTTTCATTATTTTTTCATCAGGCTTCAGCATAATTATATGTATTTTCTGTTTACTAAAAAATATTATAAATAATAAAGGTTAATTCATAGTTATAGTTTATTTTTGACCAGCAAATATTGTTAATGAAACTTGTACTTTAGCTACACATATCATTTTCCTGAGAAATGAGAAAATTATTAACATTATAAAAGAGGTCGCAGTAGTAAGTGTTTTAAATATATCTACAAATCAGTGTTTTAAATATAAATATGTTAAAATCAGTGTATAAGCCATAGTTGTGTCAAACGGTGGCCTTGTAGCTGCCTGCCACTTGACAACAAAGCTTGATCTCCCTAGTTCGAATCCAGGTGAAAACTATAGATGTTTGTTAGAGTATAAGACATAAACCGTAGAAGTGCCAGTTTAACTGGTGCACACAAAGTTTAATGATTTTTTATTGTAACAAACTTAATGCATAGTAGTTCACAGTATTGCAAAAATAATTGGTCTATAGTAAAATCTGATAGCAATATGTGACCATAAGTAATATTTAACAGTATATTATGTATTAAAAGAATTATCATAATTTGGTTTTATTATTAACAAAGGTTTGATTTTTCTAATTGGTTATTCTAGAGCTGTCAAAAGTGTTCTAGTAATGGCTGGTTCACTCAAGCGAGAAAACCCAGACAAAAATGAAGATGTTGTATTAATCCGAGCATTACGTGACAGCAACTTGCCTAAGTTTCTCAGAGACGACGAATTACTCTTTCAGGTTATTTAGAAATCATATCTTTACTTATTATACAATTTATTGAAAATAATCTATTATTGTATATTTTTTTGGCATATGATTTAAATAAATCTAATAAAAACTGAAATATAATGCCAGTTTAATGCACTTATACAGTTATTTTTTAAATTATTCTAAATTGCTTTTGATTTAAAAGAACCATTATTTACGTTTATTCATAGTTTGATAGTGGGAGCAAAAATATTAGCCAAAATTAAATTTCTATTTAGTTTATACTTATAAATGTGTAGCATAGAAAACTGGCAATTAAATTCATTGACATACTTTTTATCATCATGTTTGATTCTAGGAATTTATAGTATCACTTAAAATATGTGTGAAATCAAAATTTATGTTAGGTAGTTTAATCCTTTCAGGAGTTATGATGTTCTGGAACGTTATGAGCTCTCCTTTGCATGACATTGAAACCTTTTTGGGGTTTTTGACATTGAAACCTGAAAATGCCTAAAGGAGTAATCAAAATTCCCTGATTTCATTAAGCCTCAAACATAAGTTGTTTATTATGATACAAACCAAAATAAATGGACAAATTTTAACTAACAAAATTTATTCATTCACAAATTATAAAATTTTATTTTATGGAAATCTTCAAAACCAGAATATTTGCACAAAAAACAATCAAGGCACTGATATCTTGTGTCCTTCTACTTTTGTTCCTTTGTTATTGTATTGTAGGATCGCTTTTGAAACTTCCTTGTTAGTCGGAAGAGGCTGAGGAATGTGGCACTCCTTCAGATGCATTGGTTGTTTGTCGCTGCTTAGTACTACTGGTCTCACGACAATAGCCCTTTCTTTTCTCGGTGTGCAATCCAGCTCAAATATCTGTCTTGGGAAGGCTTTTAAATTGGTTAGCTATACTGTTATATGCCAAATACGTATGTAGATATAAACCAACGATCTAACTAATAAAATATGGAATAAGAAAAAATGGTGACCACTCCGAGTTCGAACAACAAATAAATATAACTCAGCATATTTTACCACGAATTAGTGTCCAAATAACTGTGGCGTACTACTAGTGTACAGATGATTTCACCCGGGAAATACCTGTGCAGCATCACAACGAGATGATTGGCAATAAGATAGTTTCTTACTAGTAGACAGTGAATCATTTGTTCCTAAACAGGAAACTGCACCCTCTAATGCCTTTCCCCATTCCGCTCGGATGTTCCAATGACCTCATATCACTACAAACATAATTGTTTTGTGTAAAGTGTCTTAAAACTAAATGAAAGTGGGAGGCTAGCAAAACACTGTAAATGACGTTCCAGAACATCTCTACTCTATTTGTAATACTTGTACATGACATACTAGAACTTGATTACTATTTTAGTGCAATTTGCAGTACTGTATATATTCCTTAAAGGGTTAAATTGCAATTTTTTATTGTAAGGTATAGGCCTATATTAGCTAATATATTTTAAGTAAATCAATCATGAGTTCAATAAAAATATATTCGTTTTAGTATTTTGAAAATATTATGAAATCATTAACCCATATACATGTATAACATCTACCAGTTTCATGTTACAGTTAAAAATCAGAACAGAATTAGGTCCTATAGGAATTTTATTTAAACATCTAAGTCTGTAATAAGTCACGACTTTAGCTTTGCTTAAAAAACAATGTTCAACAATTATAATCCATTTATGTCAATGTATTGTTGGATGCATTTGTTCTGTATCCAGAGTTACTGTTGGAGCTCTAGCCCAGTCTGCAACAGTTGGAACCTTGTAGGTCCAAACCTAGTTACTGGCTATCGTATTACGACCACTATATGCTGCTACACCATCTTCATTATTCTAACTGCCATACAAAATTACAGTTGGCAGTTCTCTTGGAATGCAATCAGTCTGTTGTTGCCATGTTCAAACATACATAGCACCAGTACAGACGATTATGAAAATTATCTTACTGAAGCCCATTGGGAATTTTTATGTAATAATTAAGATTAGCCTGTACCAAACCAACACAGCATATACAGATTTCTGCATTAATAAAGAACCACAGGCAGCATCCTGAAATAGATCAAATTTCCCAATCCCTATTTTCTGCAAATGATTCAGGATTTACTGACATCGATAATGGTTTTAACATTGTGGCAAGGATGGACCAAGATCCTGCTTTGTTCAGAATGTAGCAAACGTATTTCTTAGAGGTTTCTTTACCAAGCAAAATTTCAGTTACCGGGTCATTTTCAAGAGAAGTTTTAGTTCTTATGTGATAAGTAATGCTTACGTACAGGCTTTATTTTAATGTACAAATCAGGTTCTTATATTTTCTAACTGCTTTTAAATTGTCATTTGAAACTTTTAAATACAATAAGCACCACCCTTTATAGAAAATAAGTCTTGTAAATACAGTAGAACTTGGGTAGTTCAAAGCTGAAGGGACCAATGAAAAAATTTGAATTATAAAAGTAAAATTATTTTTCGAGTTTTAAGTTCTCAAATGCTTGAAATAAAAACTACGTTAAATATGTTTATAATATGAGTTTTATTTTCACGAATAAAAAGTAAATAATGCTTTTTTATTATATACAGTAAGTTTATATGAATATGTAAGTATACACTAAATTAAAGTTTAAGAATGTGTTGTGTAATGACCGATTGCCTTGTAGAATAAATTTTTTTTAGGTTTGCAAAATCCTCAAATAGGAGAATGAAAAACAGCTTCACTTACACTGGTTTGTCCTTCAATGTACCGCCGAAATTCATGCAATTGATGAAGAGTCTCAGACATTGTAGGGATTGGGGAACCTTCAACTTCTTATAAATCCAAAAATTCGGCACACGTTTTGTTTTTCACTTCTTCTAAAATGTCTTGATCAGAAAGTTCTAAACACACACTTCTACTTGTTCGTCTAAATTAACATACTCCTCTAAGGTGGTGTGCGTATTTTCTTCCCATCCGACAGGTAGATGGGGGACATCTTCTTCTAAAAGTTCACTTGAATGCTGATCAGATTTATTAACGAATCCAGCTTTTTTTAAAACAATTTGCTATTGTTGTTCAGGCGCGGATACAGTGGGAGGGTCATGGGGGTCATGACCCCCCCCCAAAACATTTTTTAAGGCTTGATTTATATGTTTGATTTAACCCTAAAAGCGCCAAATAACACTAAACTGTCGTCTCAGCCCGCCGAGCAAGTGTCGTCTGCATTATTGTATCGTCTGATTGTGTTGAATATTTCACCCACTATAAATCATCCACTCTCAATAAAACAAAAACGATTGGAAAGGAAATGTTTAAACATTAATTTTTTATTTACAAATTTGTTCTAAACGTATATTTACATATTATGTAATCATCGTTTGTAATTGTAGTTGTCTAAAAAGATGACGCCGCGCGAGAAACAAAAAGAAAAGACACAAAATTTTTCACTTTTCTAAGGCTCATAATCGTTAGACAGACTTGTTTTGAAAAGAATATGAGGTCACCTTTGTATTCGTCAAGATTTGAAATTTCTAACAATGTCTTCCAATCATTCATCACTCTTATAATTTTTAGATATGAAGTTTTCTGTAAACCCTTAAGATTTGACAGTTTTTCAACCAATGAGCAAGCATATTTTGTAATCGATATATCTAGTAGGCCTCTACAAATTGATATACTTGTACATTGATGTTTATATGGATTTTAGTGTAAATTCTATATTTTCGTTTGATATAAGGAAACCCTTATTTACTGTTCATGGGCTATAGCTGTAGGTCTTGTCTGTGAAACATGTACCATTGCGCCGATTGTATTAGCGCATTTAGCCCAGCCAATAGAGCAAAAAGAAGTCTAATTTTGTTATTGACTTTAACAGCAAGCGACATCAACAGTGACTTTAAAGGTAGCACAAGGGTATGTAAAAAAACAAAAACTATCAGGCAAGGAGCTTTTGCGCATTTTGTATAAACAAAAATTACAATAAATTAATACTTTTGGGGTTTTTCGTTAATATTATAAAAAATGCTGAATGGATCACGATATTTCCAAAAAAACCTACAAACTGTGTTTTTATAACCCTGATTGGACCATTTTCAGTGAAAAAAGTCGGAAAAACACTTAAAAACTACAACTTTTTTAAAGTGCATATCTTTGTTAATTTACAATATTAAGGGCAAATTTTTCATAAAATGATTGTTTATCATGTGTTCTTCAAAAAGGAAGAAGATGAAATTTGTCGCATTAATAGTTTTTGCACAATTGCAGTATAAACAATGTAGGCCATTATCTTGCATAATACGCCCAATTAACCTGAGTGACCCATTTTAAATTTACCAAATGGATTCTGAAAGCAGACATTAATATCTACAATTCGTATATCTGCGATTTTTTAATAAGGTTGATAAAGTATAATAAAAATGCTTCAGAACATATCGTGAAACACCTAAATTTGCGGCCGACGCCGATGGTAAATTTGCCAGAAGGCTGTAGTGACGGAAACAACAGCTTGATACGCACAGCCTGCCGTTTGTTCTCTTCTCCTCCGCATTACGCAAGATAATGGCCTAAATTGTTTATACTGCAATTGTTCAGAAACTATTAATGCGACAAATTTCATCTTCCGCCTGTCTGAAGGAGACATACTAAACAATTATTTTCCAAAAGATCTGTCCTAAATATTGTAAATTAACATATGAACTTTTAAAAAATAGTAATTTTTAACCGTTTTCCGACTTTTCACGGTGAGAAATGGTCCGATCAAAGTTTTTAAAAAACGATTTTGTAGATTTTTTAATTCTCTACAAATGTTTTTTGGAAATATCGTGATGGTTGCATAAATTTGTATAATATCAACAAACAACCCAAAATGTTCAATTTATTGTTATTTTTGTTTATAAAAAATGCGCAAAAATTTCCTTGCTTGATAATTTTTGTACGTTATACATCTATGTGCTACCCTTCAAGCCACTGTGTAAGTCGCTTGCTGAAATTCAATAACAATAAAAAAATCTCTATTGGTTGGGCTAAAATTGTTTTACGGGGCGCATTGCTGTAAGGAGTTATATGACTTCAATAAGTGAGAGCTTGTGTTACATTGTTTTAAATGTAATGAAACAAAGTGGATTTAATAATCGTGTTGTGGAGTTATGATTTTAGTACCGTTTCTGTTAACTCTTCGATAATTATGGTTTATTTTATTCTTTAATCTGCAAGAAACTCTTGCTCTTTCAACAAAATATTTATGGCCTAGAAATGCATTAAAAAACTATTCCATAGAGTTTATACATATTTTTTAATTCACCAGACCCGTTGTTGTTAAATTCTTGGTAATGATGTTTTCGACTTCTTATGACCCCTCCCAAAATGAAATCCTGTATCCGCCCCTGTTGTTGTTTTAGTAACTTGTGACCATGCATCGGGACACATTCTTGCTGCTTGAAGGATATCGATCTTTAAATTTTTGTTTTCCAATGAATCTGTCAAGAGCGTTTGTACAATAAGTTGCTGGTAAAAATACTTAAAATTTCAAATTTTGTATAATGCCCTCATCCATTGGCTGTACAACTGAAGTCATATACGGGGGGGGGGGGGGGGAATAACCTTCGTTGCTCATAAGTGGTATAGAATTATGTGCAGTACAAGTGTCAATAAACAAGATGATCGTTCTGTTCTGTTTATGAAAGGTTTTGTAGAGATTTAACAGCCAATATTTAAACAGCTCTGCTGTCCATCCAAGCTTTTTTATTCAATTTATATTCAAGTGGTTTAGACTTTATGTTTTTAAAATATTAGATTTGCCTACCATAAGTAAAGGCAACTTTTCGGTGCCATCCATATTGGCTCCGACCAATAAAGTTAGTCTTTCTTTACTGTTTTTCCATCCACTGCAGCAATCTTCTTTAAAAGTTAATGTTTTGTCCAGGATATATTTATAAAACAAACCCATTTCGTCCAGAATATCTTTTGCCAGGGTTTCTTCGATCATTTTTATAACATCGTCTTTCCACACATTTGCAGCGCCTTGATTAACACTAGTACTTTCACCGCACACAGACTTAAAGGTAATGTTGTTTCTTTCCTTAAATCCATCCAACCAAGTAGTACTCGAATTGAAACCACTTTTCCCCAAACCTATAGCAAACTCTTCTGTCTTTGTTCGAACAAGGGGCCCAGATAATGGAATGTTTTTGTCCCGAGTTTGCTTAAACCATTTTAACATACATTCATCCACTTCAGGGTTATCTGGTTCTCTGACTCTTTAGCGATCCTTTTCATTTCCACTTAATATTTTTTCCTTATTTTTCAAAAAAGTGGACACTTGTGGTGGGTGCTATCCCGTACTCCTTAGCAATGTCACATTTTTTCTTGAGACTTGTCTCCATTTCAGAAATAACAGCAACTTTTTCACAAAATGTTAATGTCTTGTACTGAAGACATTTTGATCAGTCGCACAAACAATCACTTTCAAAACACAAATAACTGACAATCAGAAGCACACTACTGTAACAATAGACTACAGCGCATCAATCGACAAACTACAGTACCGGTACCTAGAGAATTCTCGGAAGGCGGTAGCACGCCTAGAAATACGTGTACAAACAATAGCGGCTGGCTACGCTATGTCCTCCCTCCCTTATCTACTGGACAATGACCTATTTATTCAGCAATCCCTTTCACAGCACAAGATTTTATTTTTTAGTGTTGATAAAAGAACTTTGAATTAAAGAAGTTGACTTCGAATTATCCATAATTTTTTTATATTGATAAAGTTCAAGGGACCGAACCAAAACTTTGAATTAAAAAAGTTTGAATTATCCATGTTCTACTGTAAAGACCTGAAAAGCATCAATGTTTACCAGCTGTAGTAATTTATGGCATACATATAATATTTTGAAATATTATAATTTTTCTAGGGTATACTGAGTGATTTATTTCCTGGTGTGGTTCTGCCAAAAGAGGATTATGGCTTAATGGAGAGTACCATAAGGCTTGTAATGGAAAATGAAAACCTTCAGCCAGAAAGTTGTTTTATTACAAAAGTAATACAACTTTATGAAACTATGATAGTTCGACATGGAGTCATGACAGTTGGGCCAACTGGCGGAGGCAAAACAACAGTACTCAATGTAAGATTTAATATAACAAATGCTCTAACAAGAGGTAGCTGTTTTGAATTGACTTATTAAACACTAGTGAAACTCTACAAACTTAAATCTTTTAATTTATTTTCTATAATTATGTAAAAATGTCTGCCTTCAAGTTGAAACTTTTTATTTTAGGCAAAAACTATGGCAAAGCTATAAAGCTGTATACAACTCTTTCAACTAAACAACCATTTTGGATCATGAGTTAAGAATGTCAAAGAGTGACAAACTATTTTACTAACCAGAAAGTGAATGAAACTAACTGGTTTTTAACTGATATCAAATTAAAAATGTATATTAACAACAAAATGTATTACTTATAATTTCATTCAAACTGATGTCTATCAACAGCTGTGTGGTCAATTCAAAAACTATCAGTAGACGGTGATAGCAGTATTTCTTCTTATCATCCCTAGATAGGGCGCGCTAAAATTTTTGCACTTAAGAGGCGCGTTTCCTGAAAATGACTGCGCCTCTTTTTTTCTACATGACTCTATTTAAAAGGAAATGTGTAATCATTTTTATTAAAAACTCTAATTACAAATTAATAATAATGTATTTAGAAATGAAATATATAATTTAAACATAGTTAATTAGACTTAAATCAAATAAAACATAGTAAAAACTTGGAGTCCAACCCTTTCAGCTCGGATTATATTATGACGGCGGATACGTCATTCATGTGAGGACACCATTTTGTTTTCCCATCTTTTCCAAAAATGTAATTTTCAGGAATGTTTGGAGGAGCATTTGGATTGATCAATTGTTCACCTTCTAGTAATTCCTGTTATCTACCTGGTTCAAATTTTCTTCGAAGTCCGTGATTCCATCTGGCATAAATCTTTCATTGATATCTTCAAAAGACACTTCTGAATCGCTATCATGAACATTTTCTTCAACTTCATCTTCTGATTGATCAGTTCCTTCCTTTTCAATCGTATTTTCTTGTACATGATCATTTTCGTGTAGGTTATAAATTATCAAACAACAATATACAAAGTCTTTCGCTTCTTTCATTATCAGACCGAGACTCCTCTTTCTCTACTCTTTGTAACAACTGTTTTAATCTTTTACACTCATGTTTATCCATTTTTATTAAAACAAAATTTAATTATAAAATTATATAAGCTAAAGAACGAACAATTATATAACAGATTTAGGCGCATGGCCTATAAACGAACATAAAAGTTTTAGCACAAAAAGGTGTGCGGCCTAAAAATTACCGCTACACAAATTCAACACTAAACACTACACAAGGTTTTTACAAGAACTGACTACTGATCAGGTGGCTAGTACAGGAGGGGTGATGATGGATGTAATGAAAGGGCAAGTTCCTCGGACCACCAACAACGGATTTTTAGAAACAGTGTTTTGTGTGGTCATTTTTGCGCCTTTCACCCTATCTAGGGTTAAATCATCGTCTGCATCTTCATGGTGAGAATAAACTCTCATGACAATTTTGGTGTTCTAGTAACTAATGGGACTTTTCTAAGTGAATTCAGCTTGTTTAGAGATTAAATTAGTGAATTATTTTCAGTATTTGAAAATAAGTGTTTTTTTTTGTCTTATCCAATTTTGATCAACATAATTTTTCACATATTTCACTTAGCCCAAATACAACATTTTATTTTTGTTCAATTCAATAATTAATTATTTTTAGATTATGAATCACGTATAGACTGATGAAACACAACTATCAGCTAACAATTGTTTATGTGTGCTTATGAAACAAAACAACAGTTGATTGACAATGTGCATGTGATAGTTAATTGAAAATGCCACAGGGAATTTGTATATCTTTATAAACTCCAACCTTTTGTTTTTGGGAAACGTAAATAGTTGAAACATGGGGTAAACATTTGCCACATTTATAGAAAATAACTGCAATTAAAGTTATATTGGTTGATAGGCTTACATATAACTTAAAACAGATCATAGTTTATTTTTTCATGGTCAAATACCAGTTACTGTCAAAATGCTCTGTAAATAATTTTGGTCTTGGTATTCTTGGTTACGAAGTAAAAATAAACAACTTTGACCAATCGGAGCCGTTAGTGCAGTAGAAAATATTGTGTGGGCATGGAGAGTTGAATTTTTAATTTTTGATCTAGCATTTTTTTATACAAAAAATTTATTGTTGCCTTTAAAGGAAAAATTTTAGTTTTCTTTTGCACTACACAGCTCACAAGTAGTAATATATTTTTTTATAATTGTCCCAGTTGTTCTTCGCCTAAACAGGTGATTTTAAATATTTTTATTAGAAAATCTAACAGATATATTATTTAAACTAGATTCCACAAATTAGGGCTGTACTTGTTAAGTATTTATTTGAACCAAAAGTCTAATGTATTTCATATACAAAATATACTTTCTCTATGTAATCACAATAATTATTTAGGTATTGAAATGGACCTTAACTAAACTGCATGACTTGAAAGTAGAAGGCCAGTACTACAGGCCTGTTATTTCTTATACTTTAAATCCAAAGTCAGTGACTATGGGTGAACTTTATGGTGAAGTAAATACATTGACTTTAGAGTGGAGAGACGGTTTGCTTGGAATATTTGTACGCATCACAGTTCAGGTAAATATACTGCTTGTTATTTTGTATTCCTAGAGTCACTTATAACTCTAAACCACATTATTTTAATATTATGATAAGTATTTTTGTATGAGAACTAGTATTAAAACGTAGAATGTGTGCATATATAAACATAGTGAAGTTCTGTTATCTTTTTGTTTGAAAAATGAGGTGATTTCAAAAATAAGGTTAGTTAAATATTGAAAGTAGGCTTTGATATAAGGTTTATTACTAACCATTTTAATCTTAACTTAGTTAACTTGTCCTGCCATATGCTGGGTAAATTTGGTTTTTAGTAATAAAAATACCAGATGATCTCTCAGAGAAATTTAGCCGTACAGGCGGGCTTTGTATGGTGGACGTTTTTAGTACCCTGCATTAATCGTGGGAACAGTGTAGATTCAAAAAAACTAAACACATCACGGTAGAGAACCAGCCACCAGCTGTAAGCTCAGCCATTAACCCAGGACAAGTAGCAGTCTCAGAGCATGATTAAGCTGTCCAAAACTCTGAAGCACCTACATCTTTGCCGACAAACGAGAACCAGCCATCGAGCAGGGTTCTAGATCTGTTGTCATGGAGGTAGATCCTAAGAAGGGGGAGATAGAATCGGACACTGAGCTGAGCTGGATAAACATCTCCTCCTGGATAATCCTGATTGATACCACTGGTTTCAAAGGTGAGCTGATGAGAAGCAGTTGGTCTCGCTCAATGTGAAACAGAGAAGGCCGAAAATGTCCAAAGGAGACAGGAGGTGTGCTCTCAAGGCCAAGTATGGCCAGGAATGTGACCCTTGGAAATTCGATAAACGGAAGAACAAAGGTGCTGCCTTGACAACCGCCATGTTCCCGCACTCATGTAAGGGAGCCAGAAGCGCAGCAGAGCTGAAGCTCCAACTCCCCCTTCCACCGAAATACAGAGGAAGAGATCTAAATAGTCTGGGGAGCACGGTGCATTGACATCGGCGCAATTTGGATCTTTGTTTATGAGGCTCTCTCCTCAATCAAAATAGCAGTTGTACCCAAACTGCTTGACTGGCCTTGACAACTGCCATGTTCCCGCACTCATGTAAGGGAGCCAGAAGTGCAGCAGAGCTGAAGCTCCAACTCCTCCTTCCACCGAAATACAGAGGAAGAGATCTAAATGGTCTGGGGAGCATGGTGCATTGACATCGGCGCAATCTGGATCTTTCCTCAATCAAAATAGCAGTTGTACCCAAACGTTTCCCCAAAGAAACGGACGCAGTGGCGCACCGACGGGGGGGGGGGGGGGGGTCGAACGGGTACCAGAAAGTCTTTTTAGTAATGTGGATTTTATTTTAAACTAATCGATTGTTGTATACGTAGTCGATATTCAATTAAAAATTATATTTATGATTAAATTCGTGATGTGATCACGAAAGAATATCATTCGTTTTTAAATAAATATGATCCGTACCCTACGCAATCATGATTTTCTAACAGTGATGTTTGAGTCCCAGCGGTCCGCTTCATGAGTTGACGGTATACGAGTGCTGACAGCACCGCCGTGTTGATAATGCTGAAAACCGGGCGTTAAATTGCCTTAAATTCTGGGTGCTGGGTTAGTGCGGGGTGATCTAGCAGAAATAATGTTTATATTGCACTATTGTCTGACTCAAGCCCGTCACCATTCACTTTAAAAAAGTATATAATGTTTCAGAATTGGTGATAAGCTAAAGAACTTCCATCCATTAAGATTGTATTGAATATATACATATAATATGTACTCTGACCTTAGTTTAATCCCCCCCTCCCAGCCAAATCCTCGGTGTGCCATTGCTCGCAGATGCTTGGCAGAACCACAGAAAATACCACTATGGATAAGTTCGAATGTCTGGAAGACGGCTCATACTCAGTCTTTTCAGTCTTCCAACTATAAATATTATTTCAAATTATGGTATTGGAGTGTATGCAATATTAATTATAAATCCACTAGGGTAAGGGAATTTTTTAAAGACAAAAAGCACTGATAGGCTGTCATAGCCAGAAATAAATTTTTTCCCCAACTAGTCAAACCTCCATATGGTCATCACCCCGATTTAAACCAGAGACCTTAAGCTTCTGGGGTCAGTACTTTTTGGTACATGTTAATTATGCATTTTCATATTAGAACGGTTATTATATGTATTTTTTGTACAAGGCCTACCAATGGTGAAATGCGCTTGTTTTATTTTTTTACCATTGCTTTTTTCAATAATCTTCCAGCTAATAATATAATCTTGGAACTTAGTATACAGCCTACGATCATCCAAATGTTTTAAATTATAATACTGACTGTCAATATAATATATCTTTAAAAGATTTGAAAATAGAACCAGTATTAATATTATAATACACATGTTATGTGCATAATTTTCCAAACAATAAATGTTTCTTCCAGCTTCAATTTTCTTAAAATATATTTCAGATACCTACTCAAAACTTAATCAAAGTTGTAAAACATACTTATAAGCTTGTAAATCAGGTTAAAAACTTGTATATAGCTGATATATAAAAAAGTTTCAGTAAAGCTAATAAGAGAATTTATATTTGTAACAACGATGGCAAAATCTTTAATAGCTAAATAAGTTCAACAGTCTTTTACGTGTAAACTTAAAACTTGCTGTGTGAAACTTTGGTATGTTATTTACAGTAATGGTATTGTGAGTTGTTTATGTCCCGAAATATACCTGAAAGTATTGGTAGAGAATTCATAAACAACCTGTATACACCAAATTTCAATAATTTATAAGTATTTTCAAATCAAAGTAGATTTTCTAGTTCTTTTTCAAATTAACTGTTACTGAAGATCCAATGTTTTTGCAAAAAATCAGTAAGGTTATAACCAAATTGAATTTATGTAGTCTAAATAGGATCATTAAAGTAACGTTTTTTTATTGCGTACTATAATGAACAAATTGAAGTAGTTTGTAGTATACATCTAGCTTAATCTTCATTTCAAACTATTATTTATAAATATAATATTTTACATTCAATTTTTGTTATGGGCAAATAATAGGAACATCATGATATTAATTATAAAACTGTCATAATAGTGTACAGAAGAAGTTCACCAATGGGTTGTATGTGACGGTCCAGTTGATGCTGTTTGGATTGAGAACATGAACACTGTATTAGATGATAACAAAATGTTATGTCTTGCCAATTCTGAGAGAATAAAGTTAACACCATGGGTAAGTCTAATATAAACTTTCAAGTGAATTACTAAACTATTAATGTGCTACACCCACCTTATTGCTGTTCTAATTGTATAACTGCTATACAGGGCGTGTTGTCGTCAAATATAAAATTCTTTGAAGCAAGGCTTCACGACACACCACAAACACAAAACACAACATAAAATCCTGTGAAGATATATATATATAAAATCATGACGTTTTGCGAAGAAACCAATAACACTTCACATCCTCAGGTGACGTAAGTCCTATATGTAATATTTGTTCACAGGATTTTGTGTTGTGTTTTTTTGTTTGTGGTGCAGCATGAAGCCTTGCTTCAAAGAATTTTATATTCTAATAAATTTATGAGATCATTTCATTTAAAACTGCATTTGTGATTAAATTATGTTCAATATTCACAGTGTGTAAAATACTTATAAATGACAAATAATTGTGTTTTAAATACTATTAGTTTTTTTGGTATAAGTTCACTGTAAGATTGTGATCTTTTCATTTCAAAAAATCTAATATGCAGGAATAACTAGAAACTGTTTGAAAACTGAATGCTTTAATTTTGGAAATAGAAATACAAAGGGCACAAACATATTAAATTTAGAATAAAATTGCCTGAAAAATCCTCAGAAATAGTTTTTACTATTCGAATCATGAACAAAGTGCTGGTATGAAAATACTACAACCACAGCTGTGCAAAACTAGGTAGTCTCTCTTAGCCTTGCCATACTTGCATCAAAATATACAAATGCAGTTTCTGAATTTGAAACCAATGATGCTAACATTTTGCTATCTTTAAACGTCTAACAATTCATACTTTGACAATCTTGCTAAACAAAGATCAACAAAATGCACACAGCCACACATTCCTAACTTGACTCGGATCCACCATTCTCAACTCGACTCTGCAAGTATTTGCCTGGCCTAATAATAATTAGGTGTAGTGGCTTAAACTTAATTTAATTTAAAGAAATAAAACTAAAAGATAATCTTTGAATTATTATTAAACTTTATACTCTTAAATTAATACTAATTTAGTAACATTCATAAAATCTTGTAATAAATGACTCCAAATTATTATCTGAGTTATGTTTTACATTGTTTAATAGGTACACATGCTCTTTGAAGTGCAAGATCTATCGCAAGCTTCTCCTGCTACTGTTAGTCGCTGCGGCATGGTTTACATAGACCCTGAGGAGTTGCGATGGATGCCTTATGTCCAGACATGGTTGGCTAAGTTAACTAGTATCACTCCGTTGCAAAACGAGTATATACCTTTCTTGGAACAATTGTTTTCAACAGCTACGGATTTGGGTCTTTATTTTGTTAAGAAACAATGTTCTTATGCAATCAAACAAGTAAACTGCTAGTTATTTGGTTATGTTTATTTCTTAGAGTTATATTTTAGAGTTTAAAAATTCTAAATGATATGCAACACTTTTATACATTTACATTTTTAAGTGATATAAATTTTGTGTATGAATTTGTTTGGTGTATTCCAAAGAAAGTGACATTTTGTTATAAAACAGTAAAAGTGTTCACTTGTAAATCCTACCAAAATTGAACAAGTTATTTATGTTTTAGTCAAGTGTAAAACAACTATAATGTTACAAAATATATATATTGTTTTCCCTGTAAAGTGTACACTGAAACCTCGTTTATCCGAAATTGATGGGACCAGACCCTTTCCGGATAAATAAAATTTCGGATAAAGCGATTTTGGCATTTTTTTACCCAATATTAGGCCTACAGTTTTAAGGGAAAATCAAATAATTTGTAGATTTTGTAGAATTTTGTAGATTTGTAGAAAATAAGATTGTATCGTAGAAAATTACAGAAACAATAAAATTATTTATTTTGTATTAATTTGAATAACTGAACAACTGAAATTGAAATTTTTATAATAAAATACAGTACTGTACGTACATCAGAAATAAAATATTTACAGTATTAAAAACATATTTGCACAAAATTTTGTCCGGATATACCGAATTTTTAGATAAACAAATTTTGGATAAACGAGGTTTTAGTGTATGTTAAAATTTACAGGTTGTCAAAGGTAGATTAAAATTTTACTAGTGTCTTTTTTTGAACTTTCACTATTTTAGGTAATCAGATAGACAGATAAACTAAACGTTTTAATTTTAATAAGAATTTTTTTTCTTTTTTAGGTACAAACATTAATACATTTATTAAATATCATGCTCTCATCTACAAATTCAAATAATGATAAATGATAGGAATGCATATGGAAAGTCTTCATTGTTTTTCAATATGGTTTAAGACTTCACAAAGATTGAGTTCATAGATTCATAGATAAAGTTCATACATTAACTTTATCTAGTTTTGTATTATATTTTGAAGATTGAGCAAGTAATACTCTAATTTCCCTAATAATTATTGTCTTTCTTGTAATGATTTATTATCAAGCTATTATTAAAAATTAACAAAGTTACCAGTATGTTAATAATACACTGAAAACTGATCTAGCAATCAGTTGAATAATTATTCTCAATCAGCTACACTTGTACTTCATTGCTGTCAATCTGTAAAATTATACTTTTTTCTACTAGTGTTCTAATTCTTCATGGGACACTCCCAACTAATAACTTGTACAAATAGTCACTTGTAATTAAAAAATATTAACATTTACTTTTGTGGAATAGGCCCTTGGACAGAAATTCTTCAATATCATGGAAGTAAATAAACTATATGTTGTATTCTTAATTACATTAGATAACACATTTTATTTGTTTCTAAGAAAAATTGATGATTTAAAAAAATGTATTTAAATTTATTATTGTACAAGATATTATGATAGTTCTGTTAAGAATACACAACAATCTTATGCACTATTGACTTATATAGTAATTATTTAAATGTAAAGAAAATTCACAACACATCATTTACAGGTGGAAATCAGTAAAATCAGTATGTTATGCAGTTTGTTTCAAAGTCTAATTTGTGAACCAGGATTACTTGACAAAAATATGGACCGCAGTAGAGCACGTACTATAATTTGTCAAACATTTATTTTCTCTTATTTGTGGTCACTTGGTGGGAATCTAATCGACAGCTCTAGAGAAAAATTTGAAGTATATGTTCGTGAGCAGTTTGAAGAAAATCCTGATGCACAGTAAGAATATTTCTTTACGTTCATGAATTACTTTTCAAAATTCATTTTTCTAGATCTAAAAGTGTTTAGTTAATATCTATATCTATACTAAATATTATAAAGAGGTAAAGTTTCTTTGTGTGTAGGAGGTAATCTATTTTATAAAAACTGTCTTATAGGCTACACCCACCTTATTTTTGACCATGGTGCAATTTCTTGCTCTCCTGTTATCGAATTGTCAACAACTCAACACAAACAACAACACAAAAACACAATAAAAAAGAGGGTTACTGATTCAATACGGTCATCAAAGTCACAAAAAACTCTGAACACAAGAAGAAAATGAAATTGCACAAATTTGTCTAACAAAATAGACAATATTCTTTTCAAAATAAAAGTGCGTGGGTTTAACAGAGCGGATGTACAAATCGTAAAATCACATAGACGAAGCAATGGAATGTTCCACATATTTCTATTAATATAAAAAGGAAGTCAAGAGAATTTTCAATGGTTACCATGTAAAATGACAACGATTACTATGTGAATTTACAACAATTGCTATGAAAGTTGGCAACGGTTGCTCTGAGAGTTGGCAACGGTTGCTCTGAGAGTTGGCAACGGTTGCAGGGCCGTTTTTAACCTCACTAGCGCCCTAGGCACTTCAAACAATTGCGCCCCTCATACCTGATTTATACGGGGGGGGGGGGGTTGAGGGGGAGGGTCTGGGAGGTATGGAATACTAATCAAATAATAGGGGGTCCAAAAAAACCCAGCAGATCATTTCTTTTTGAGTTCTTGATTTGCCAGTTTTGGTTCGGGAGGGAATTTCCCTTAACTCTCTTTCTTTCCGTTGGCTCATATCATTACTATTCTTTTGATTTTGTTGGAGAGTCAGAGAGTCTTACCATTATCCACCACCTATGGACCCGCCGTGTCCCGGACTGGCAACCGGCAGCCGTAAGGAGTTTCATGGCCTAAACATTCTTCTTCATAAATTATCAGTTACCTTAAGGCATCATTTTCCGCCTTCTTTATTTTTTTTCGTATTCAAAATATGTCGCCCCAAATCCTTTGCCCCCCTAGGCACGTGCCTAGCGCGCCTATTCGGTAAAGCGGCCCTGAACGGTTGATAATATGTGAGTTGCCAATGAGACTAGATAAAAGTGGGATGCATGTTATCATGAGTCAATCAGCAACAGGTCTAGAAAGAAGTATGATGAATAGTGGCGCATGTTAGTTCATCACAGGAATTCAATGTGTAATGTGTATAAACGTATTATTTGGAACTCTTAATATGATGTTAAAAAAGTTGTTCTTTTATAAGATTTACAATAATTTTTTTGTAAGATTAATGTGGTAAAATGTCAACAATTTCTTCATGATTTTTAACGTTTTTGATTCGGTCAAGCACTGATTAATAGTTCTATATGAACAATTCTGTAATGGATAATAAGTGATTTTAGTATGGATAAGTTCCAATTTCTACTACGACGATAAACTATTCTATTAAATCTTAAAAATATTAAAAATCTTTTCTAATGACAACATAATTGAAACATTGAGTCTTTTCAAGTGAATTATTGCAGCATAAAAGAACTACAAACCTTTAACATCGACTAATGAAGTAGTCACCTGTTGCAATGCCGTAGCCAGGAAAACTTTGGGGGGGGGGGGGGCAGGACCGGGAATTCGAATTTAAACCCTTTTAACAAATTCACTGCTAAGGACGCACATGTGAGCTTGACACTGGACACTATGAGAAGCGGCCGACACACAGTGCATTGTATGCTTCGCATGCCAACACCCGTATTGGAAATATTTTCAATACACAGACCATTGTGTGCTTCGTAGCCAATTTTAAGCCTATGTGCTATGGACGCACATGTGCGTCCGCTTTAAAATATTAGTGATTTAGATAGGTTAAAAAATAAAGTAATTTCTACCCATTTAGGCTATAAATATAAAAAATAAAAGCACAGGAAATAAAAAATTTTCATAGCAGTGAACGTGTTAAACACCTATTTCCATGCTTATTTAAAAAATTTTGATATAGTTACCCATGTAAAATCTTGTAGGATAAAAGGATGATGAATGATTTTGTTTCGTTAGCGTAAAGTATTTTTGTTGAACCTTCATATTTAATAGATCAGATCATGCTCGCAAGAGAGTAAAGCTGTAACCTACTGCATCTGTGTGTATTGTACATTGTAGTTTAAACAAGCAAATCTAAATTTTAGTAGCATGCAATGCACAATGATGTAAAATATGTTGTTGGATCCTCTGTTGTGTTGTCTATTTTATAATTTAACTTGCTTTTTTTAAACCTAATATTAATTTTTACAACTAAATTTGGGGGGGGAGGCCTTGAGTTATTGTGCGACCAATTAGTGGCACTATTTAAACTTATAATCAGGGAGTAAAGCATATTTGCTGTTTGTATTTTCTGAAATTTTTAAATTACCTATTTTTTTACTTGTTTTAATTTATTGTTTGTTGTTTTTTTAAAGTTTTTAATCATTTATAATTTCCTCTGCATTTCTTTAAATTGAAACTTTATTTTATTTGGTTTAATTACATTGTTAAATTAATAACTTATGGTTGAAATTTCTGTTTTTTTTTGTTTTGTTATTTCTTATCATATAATCATGTTTCATTAATAGCCAACATTTCTGTCTGATTTTCATTTATATCCACAATTTGTCATTCCAAGTACTTCCACAGTAATTGAAACCAAAATTAATAAGTCAAGTTATAAGGAATAAGATTAAAATGGTGCAGAGTATAGATAGTTTTGGCGGCAAACTATGCTCTCACAGATGACAGAATTGTCAATCTGCTAAGCCAAGTGGCTAGTTGATTAAACTGCTAAATGACATATATCTATGACTCTGACGTCAGGTTCAAAAATGTTGGATAAGAATCTTCGTCAAGATGGCTGTGGACCGCCACTTTGTTAAAAGTAATCAGGTTTGTTTACATTTTCGTACTTACGAATATTATTTAGAGATTGTTGACAGTTGATTTGAGGTTATGAAAAAATTTGTATTATTTTAAGTAAATTAGTGATTTTAAATGAAAGTAAAATGTATAGAATAATGAACAACAATAATTAAATAAATTCTTAATCTACATGATTTTTCTAACTTAATTTTTTTTTTTTTGCTTGGAATTTTTAAAATTTGTATTTTATTACATTATATTTTTATACACGTAACCCATAACGTTACAATATTCTCAAAAATGTTGTTCAAACTCCATTTCCACCCACTATTTCCAGAATGCAGTTTTTTTGAGTTCATTTGTTTTCATATAATTATAAAATGAAGTCAATGTTTCTTTTGGTTAAGTATAGTTATTATGTTACAGCATGCCTGCTGGAACTGATCTTTGGGATCTATATATAAACGTTCAACAGCATCGTCTGGAGCCATGGATTAGAGTTGTACCCAGTTTTATATATCATACCGATACTGCATTTTTTGAAATGCTTGTTCCAACAATCGACACAGTTAGATTTGGTTATGTGATGGAGAAGCTGCTAAATGTTAACCATCCTGTAATTTTTACAGGCACAACAGGTTTGTTAAAGATTTCATGAACTATAATAGAGTTTCAGTACATTTTCAAATGAAATGATATTGATATTGTTTATGTGTAGAGGTGGATCCAATCTTATAACCAGCTTAACCGTACAAAATTAGGGCAATATTACTCATGGGCGTCATCAGCAGTTTTTTTATTGGGGAGGACACATCATTCCGGGAGGTAAGTTAAAAGAGGGGTCCTGGAATGTTGAAAATATTACTTTTCAAAAATCGTTTTTTCACTTCTGCAAAATGCATTTCTAAGGTGAAATTAGGTGAAAACGAGAATATTGTTTTGTTTTTTATTGTCTTCTTCTTTTATTCACTTCATAATAACGGTATTTGAAAATGTCTCACTATTTAACTACACACAAGCACATAACTTTTGTTCACACGGATTATATTAGGATAATACGGTAAGCTTGACTAAAATGTAAGGTTATATTTGACTGACCTGTTGTCGATTGATAAGTGGAGTGGAAACAGTCGGAATGTTGGTGCGTTGTCTCCATGTCTGCTAGCCCGTTTCCGTCTACATAAGCATTGCGTCCTTTCGCGTTGTTATTTTTATGATTACCTTATGTCATTGTGTTACCTTTAGGCTGGTTTTATGCAAGGTGTTCCTAGTTCTATTGAATGAAATGGGAGCATCGTTGCACAATGCACCAAAATTTGTGTCTCCAGAGGAACGCCGCATCCCTAGTTACCAACGAGAGATATAGTCCAGTCAATGAGTGCTCAAAACATGGGTGTAGAGTGCATGGAATATGCAATAATTTTTGACTTAAGGACTTTATAACGAATAGTTAGGAGGTAAACATTCTATAAGCCCCTGCCCCTAGGAGGTGAGCTAAAGGCGGGAGGGGGTGGAAAGTGGAAACCGTTTATTTAATTTTTATTTATATCTCGTAAACGGTGCACTATAGAAAAAAAAATTTCAAATAAACTTGAAAGCTAATTAAATGTACTATAAAATTGTTCCTTTACAAATTTGTCGAACTCTCAACGGTTTTCGAGATATACGTTATTAAAAATCAAACATTTTCGAAAAAATCATCAAAAATTTTTACCTTACTATTTTTGTCAAAAAATTGCCTCTAGTGCCTCCCACGGTTGTTTCTCAGAAAAATTTTCATAAACGAAGTTGTAGACATACGAACTAATAAACATAACGAGAATGCCAGAACCCAAATATATGCCTACTGAGCTGAGCTGTAGAATTAAATAGAGAGGCCCGAGGTATACTCAGCATTGGTAGCTGGCGCTGCGAACCCGACCCGACCTATACTCGGGCTCTGGGTTCAAAGTGTTAAAATTATTTTTTCAAAAATTTATAAAATAAGTTAAAGCATAATTGCAAACTTATTTGTTAAAGGTCTTGATGATGTATCAATATAGTGAATTTTTTGTTGAGGTTGAACAGAATTGTACTGCCATCAAACTTGAATGTCTACTAGTGGGATTGAATTGAATTGTAGAAATGTATTTACGTAGTGCTTTTATTTTACTTTCCGTAAAGAAGGATGCTGCCAGTAAATGTCTATAAAATCCATAAACAAGTTACAGATTTATCACTCATCTAGTATAAAATATTTAAAAAAATCTCATACAAAACTTTCAACAAACGTAAAGATTTCAACTGCAGATCAGAGCTAAAGTTATTTGTCCACACACACAGAGATAAACGATAGTCCATCTAAGCTGCAGATCTCAGCCTGTCCACGAACTGTGTGTCTGTGGCGAGATTCAACTTCAGTTAATTGTTATTTTTAATAATTTACCTGCTTGTACGCTTCCTCAGCAAGGGTTAATTTAATTAAATTACAAGTGAAAAAAGTAGTCTATTGGTTCAGTAAATGCAGTAAAACCGTACAAGTGAGATAACACCGACCAATATCTGGAGTGATCAGGATAGCTCAGTTGGTAGAGCGTTACCACGGAATGATAAAGGCCCTGGGTTCAGATCCCGGTCTTGGTCCATGTTTTTTCACTTGTAATTTAATTAAATTCAGTTAGTTGGCCTGCAGTCCACGGACTGCAGATAAACTGTGTAGTGAATGGTTACACTTACATTGCATTTGATTTTGTCCTTCAATTAAATAACAAGTTTTTACACCAATTGGTATTTGTTTTATTAAAATTAGCATCTCAATATTACAAAAGAGTGGTTTTAGAGTCACAGTAAATTTTCTTCCTTTTTTTATACTTATATTTAGGAGATTTTCAAGTATATCTTAAGTACAAAATTTCAACATTGCATCCCAAGTAGAATAAAGATCAAACTTTTTTGTAACCGAGTTATTCTAGCTTTTTAAAACCACACCATTCAAATAGTAAAATCTGTGAGTCCTATTTTTGATAGTTACATATTTGTTCCTTTAAAAAATCTTTCTATTTATAGCGTCTTTGTACTGTACTTACGTTTCTTTAAACATGTATTTTATTCATAAGGAGCATTCATTCTATGCCTGCCTACATCTTATACAAGTTTTGTGTTTAAGGTGTTGGAAAATCAGTTGTTGCACGTAATGTGTTAAATAATCTATTTAAAAGTGGACAATGGGTGCCAGTTTTCTTAAACTTTTCTGCACAGACAAGTTCAACACGGACACAAGAAATTTTAGAATCCAAACTTGAAAGAAAAAAGAAAACTTTGTTAGGAGCTCCAGTCGGTAAAAGAGTTGTTGTGTTTGTTGATGATGTCAATATGCCCAAATTAGAAACATACGGGGCTCAACCTCCCATAGAACTACTCAGGTAAATGCATATTATTTATTTTGGATAAGATAAAACCCAGTTTTTAGTTTATCTGATGTAAATTATTATTTGATGATTGAAGTTGAAAAGATAAGATTGTAATTTAGAAATTACATTCTCAGTGTGATTTACAGTATAATGTGTTTCTTATTATTCTTCTGTTAAGATTCAAACTCCTAACAGAAGTGTTGGTTTCCAGTTTATCATGCACAAAATACTTGGTTATTGTTTGTTATGATAAATAAGTGATTGTAATTATTCTTGTTGATGTTCTACTATCAATATTCATAATATTATGTATGTATTTTTTTTATTAATCTAAAATGTTTAAAATAATCAATATTAAAATAATAGATCACCATACTTATTAGTTCAGATTAGTGCAAAATTATTTTATACATTTCTGATCTTTGACAATTTTATTTCGGAATACTGAAAATTGCATTTTTAATGTCTAAATTGCTAAGGCAATTTTTATTTGTTGAAATCGGTTATAAAATCATGAAAATAACATTTTTGATATGTAATGTATGTTTGATTTGGGTTTGGATTTTGATTATTAGAAAGTTAATATCATATTGCATTGTTGAACTGAAATGTTAGTGATAATTAACATTGAAACATTGTAAATATAAAATTTTAACTGAACACTAACTTTAGTTTTGTAGTTACTTTGTTTGACATATCTTGTAATTTGATAAAATTATGATTAAATTTTTTTTATCCAGATAAAATTCTTTTTTATTACTCTAAACAATGTGTTTTGTTTCTAGTTTTATTTTATACAATTTTTGTTTTTTAGACAGTTTCTGGATTTTAAAGGATTTTATGACAGAGAAAAAATGTTTTGGAAGGACATTCACGATATGGTACTCTGCGCAGCCTGTGCTCCTCCTGGAGGTGGCCGCAACCCACTTACACCTAGATTTATTCGACACTTCGCCATGCTGCTCATTCCTTCGCCCAACGAAACTACTTTAAAGGTTATATTTAGGGTAAGTAAATTACAATATAAATCATTATTGTTTTAAACGTATACGTGTATATTCCATTATTAATTGAAAAATTGCAATTTTTCTGTTTCAAGTCTATACTGAGAGGATTTTTATCAGATTTTTCACAAAAGATATCTGACCTTGCAGACTCACTTGTTTCTGCATCGGTAGAAATCTACAATAGAATAACTGAAGATTTGTTGCCAACACCTGCTAAATCTCATTATGTGTTTAATTTGAGAGATCTTTCAAAATGTATTCAAGGCATACTGCAAGCTGATTCAGGAACTATGAGAGAAAGTAATGAAATGCTGAGGTAATAATAGATTTACAAAATTTATGAATAAGGTATATTAATATTTTGTTATTATTAGCCTACTTTTTATATCTTTCCGTACAATGTTTTTTATAGTAAAATATTGGTGTTTAATTTATGATAATTTAATAAATTCTCTTTATTCAATTTGAGTTTCTTTTTAGTATTTTCAAATGTAGAACAAAATTGAAATGAAAAATATTTTTTATAGGAGGTTCCCTTTCACAAACATGAAAAATAGACACAAAAAACATTGTCTCATACTTCTTTAAGTGTTTTGTTGTTATGTTGTTAAAAGTTAAAAATCTTTTTAAATCCCATTAAGTGTATCATTCACAGTTTTCCTTTTTGTCACTTCAGTAACAACATAAAAATCTTGAAACTAATTGAAGGGATTGCTCTAAAAAAATCCTAAAGTAGGCAATAACTTTTAATGAAAATTGTGATTTTTTGAAATATATAAGAAAACTTACAAAATAATAAAAATATAATTATGATTTCATTTAACAGTTTGTAAAACTATCTGAATAATAATCTCTTTTCAAATACTTTGTTCTTTTTACCATTTAAATTTGCGTATCCATATTTTTAGGAATTTCATTTTAGAATTTCTTTATAAAACAAAATAAAAAATGCTGTCTACACACCCATTCTACAATATTATATTACTACCCAATGTTGAAGACAATTATTTGATCCGTTTATAATTTTCATATCTATCACATCAGATAAAAGAATTTATACCCAGAGAGACCGCTCCTTGGTAAAAAGTACTACAAAAAAATTGCCAAGTTAACAGTAAGGTCAAGGAAGAACAAAGTTGTTTACTTCCTGTGAAGTAGTCATTCAATCTGCCAATCAACTTCCTTGTTATTGACTCAAACATGTTTTATTTTCTTGTTTTAGGTAGACATATGTGTAAAGTATCTTTTATCAGTGCTATAACTAATCTGTATTTGTAAGATTTTGAAAACAAATTTTGAAGCAAATTTCTGAAACAGCTACGAATTCTACTTTAATAAAATTTTAGGATGTACCGGTACATGTCCTTTTTTATCAGTAAATAAATAGTAAATTGGATTACTTTTTTTAAATTTAAATTGTCTTTCTTAAATAAGCAGCAACCTATCCAAAATATATACTAATATTTTTTTTAATATTTGAATTTAACAATATCTATCTAAGACAGTTCTGTTGTGAACAAATTTGTCCTAAGGTTCTTGAGTAAAACCTCATGGTCAGCTGTCATTTAGTCTATAACGTCTATGTTGAGTCTTATATGTGTGTGATTGAAACTGGACTAGAACAAAATCTTTTAAAAATAATATAATTTTTTTTAAATATTATGATTAAAACTTTCACGATAATAGTTTATACTCAAACAATAACATTGCAACATTTTATTTCCTCTTCATTAATTTGCTTCCTGTAGTCTCCACTCTTTACTTGATCAAACTATCGCTTATTTATGTTTCACATTTAAATTTGTTAAAAGGTTATTTTATCATGAATGTCTTCGAGTCTTCCATGATCGATTAGTAAACCTAGAAGACAAGACATATTTTTATAATCTGATGAAAGAAATATGTCAAAGAAGTTTTGCAACACCTGTAATCATAATACCCAGTGAAAGGAAAACAATCGGAAGAGAATCCATTAGTTTGATGAATGAGCCTCCTGTTCTTCTGTTTGGAGATTTCATGGTGCAAACTGCTAATAAGGAAGACCGTGTTTATGAAGAAATAAGAGATATTAATAAGCTTAAAGGAGTTTTGCAGGTAATTTTTGTATCAATTTTGTATTCAGTAAAAGTAGTTTAATTAATAGTTTGGTACACAATATTAACCATTTAATATAATATTCGCTAACAAATACATGCTAAATTATGAATCTTGAAACTAACCCAACATTCTGTGGCATGTCATTTATTTTAAGCTTTTTTGAAGTTATAAAAATATTTAATAAAACTTGCTCTTTACAGTTACAACTATGAAGGAACTTAAATTTGAAGCTTTTTCTTTATATGGCCTAACAAATAAAGTAATCAAGTTAAGCGGTTTAAATATAGTGAGTGAAAGGTATGCAAGAAATCAATAATTATGTAGAACGTAATTTACTTACTTACTATGTGCATTAAGCTTCAAATACTGCCGACAATTTTATGTGCGTATCATAAAATCTAGCAGCAGTGTCCAAAACATAGGGTTTCTCAAAACACATGAAAGATTGCTTCTTGCTTTAGTTACTGAATCAAATTCGTCAACCATGTCTTAAATTGTTATTTTCTCTATTGCAATTGAAGAAAATGTGTCCTGGTATCCACTGCATGACGATAGAGTTAGTTGCCTCTAGTATTGTTTGTATTTCCTTGGTGTGGGTGAAATAAGATGATGATTAGGTACACTTTATAATGCAAGAAGCGGTGATTTGCTAAATCAGAATTTGCTAAGAAGAAGTTGCTAAATATCCACACTTTGTAAATTTTAACTTTTTTTACAATGTTGTCAGGAGCTCGATTCCCACATTAAAGATGCATAGAATTTGGAATAAAACTTCTTGGAGGTGCCAGATCCTGAATAGTTGCTGTCCTTGCTTAGGGAAAACATGGAAAAGCTGTGCAAATATTTTATAGATGACAACACAAAATCCATAAAATGAAGAAGATTAAGTTATTTTTAAAAATAAAATGACATACTGAATTGAACCAAGATCATAACAACGGAGGGTGTAACACAGGTCCAAAACTGTTGTACATTTTGAAATGCCAGTTGATTTAATTGAACAGATGTGATTTAAAATTTGATATTTTAATTAGCATTATACCAACTTTCCATTAAGTACTTCAATAGTAAATACTCAAGACTTTTGTAGGAAACGATATTTTAAAAAGAACAAAAATCCCACTGGTTCTCAACCATATGTTATATTTATCAGTATTATTACAAAGTTAATATAATATTTTCAATGTAATCATTATCAAAAAGTTAAAAATAAAGCATGTTACTAAATGCCAAGAATTAATTGTAATACAATATCATGTTCCAAAATATGGAAGTGCTTGATATTTCAGTTTTACGTTTTTGGATGTAGAATACTTACTTACTATAACATACTGTAATATAATAAAATGATAACTGAAAAATTATAGTTCAACAAGGTTCACATTTAATGACATTTCATTGAGCTTTACTACAGATGATGGGCTAGACACATCTATTAATTCATTTGAAATTCAATTGTATTCATGAACCACTCTCGGGGTCTGGCACTCGTTTCACATGAGCAAACTTTTAAAATTAACGCATTCAATGATTTTAAGTTATAATTTATAGATAAAGTTCAAAAGTTAATTATGGTTTGAGTTTCGATATTATTTATAAAACATTTTCAGTAGTACAGCTAACTTTGTCCAGAGTATATACCAAGTTCTGATTTGTATCACTGAGTTCAACACCTTTTTTACTAATAACAAACACCGTTTTAACTCAATAGCCAACTTGTACATTCAACGCCAACTGTATAAACACCAATGCCGTCTTCTTCAAATCTAACATCCCGGGTATTACTTTACCGCTTCTCAATCTCTCCCAATGTATTCGTCCAGCTGGTCATTGGTTGATTCACTCGGCACAGTACATAATGTGCGGTGTCTGGCCGATATGTAGTGGAACTTTGTAGTACTGAGTTTGTTGTTCTTCATGGTGTCGAGATTATGTTTAAAAAATAACATCACGTATTGTAAATACGATCACAGTTTTTTATTAAGTAATGTTTTGGTATTTTAATTCATTCTAAAACTTACTTGTTGATCTTACATATAAACATTATTTACTTTAAAAGGAATTTCATTTCATACCGACACAATAAATTGGCTTTGGATTTGAGATTACACAGTAATGGCCTTTTTATATGTTTTATCATTAGCTATACCTTGTTGACCGAGAGTTTAAAGTGAAGCACCACTTTACAATGGCTGACATTAGGGATTTGGGCCAATGAGGAAACGAACATCACGTGTGCGACGGGCGAACTGCAATTGCATAGTGTGCAGGCGCACCATCCTGTAAGAACCATATAGTATTTCTAATTTCTTGTGGAACTTGTTGTAGCAAATTAGGTAAGATTTCTAACAAAAAATGATTGTACATATTTCCATTCAAATTACCTTCGAAGAAATGAGGCCCAATTATTCTATTACCTATGATTCCACACCAAATGTTTATTACCCAATATCTTTGGTTGTCAACCTCCCTCATCCAATGGGGGTTTTTGAATGCCCAATACCGCATATTGTGACGGTTAACCTCTCCATTACTTTGAAAAGTAGCTTCATCGCACCACAACATTTTACGGGAAAAAAGGGATCTTCTTGGAGCTGTTCTCTGGTCCAAATACAAAAATTTTGTCTGAGGAAGTCGTTTTCATCTAACTCTTGGTGGACTGACATTCGGTATGGGTGTAATTTATTTTTTTTCAAAATTCTCCATACAGACATTGGGCTAATTCCGGATTCCACAGACAATCTTGTGACAGAATAATGAGGATTTACCTGCACTGCAGCCAAAACATGATCCGTCCTCTCATCTCTCACTGGTTTAGCAATTTCTTGGTTTTTGTGGCCAGGGTTAGGCTGCACATGTCCCGTCTCGCGCACACGGTGTGCCAGTCTTCTAAATGCCTGCCTAGACATTGGATGTTGCCTCTCTGAATACCTATTAGCATAAAGCACAGCAGCAGCCGTAAAGTTTTGGTAACACTCCCCCAAAATCATAAGCATGTCAAAACAAACTCCACTAACACAGAACGATTGTCAAAACAAACTGCCTAAGCAACAGCAAAACCTGCACTGAACCTTTAATAGACTTTGACCGGGTGCAGTAAAGGTAGATTAAACAATGACTCAAGTTTGAACAATACACCAGGAATACTCATGAATGAGCATCTAATTCAATGATCCTTACCTTTTCGTTATCAGTCAAATTCTTCATTCCTTTAAAAGTGGGGGCGCTTCCATCGCTTCTGTGGTATTATTATAAATTTTTTTTTCATATTTCTTTGTTACAAATGTTATTACAGTATTATTTTATGTTAGCTTAAATTTTGTTATGATTTAATGTAGACAACTAAAACCCGGAGTTTTAAAAGAGAAAAACAATATTTTTCTGTAAATTTTAAGCCAATATAGAAATGAAAAAAATTCAAATATGAAAAATGTTCATAATAATTGTACAAGGGCTTCAATTTGATATGTAAGATGACCCACATTGCAATTTGAAAATTTTGAGATATTGATGTTGATAATGATGATGGTCGAATGACCGAAATTGCAATTGAATGATAAGGTAAGATTAACCTTAATAAAAAGTTTTATTAGTTGACGTATTATAAAAGTTTGATTAATCGCTAATCCGTGAGCTAAAAATGGAATCTAAATTGAGATATTGACTTTTTAAACTTCTAAAAGTTGTAAATTTTGAAACCTGCTAAAAATGTGAGAAAACCTACCAAAATTAGGTATTGTTTGAAAGGTCACATCTTTGTCAATGTACTTTAAAAATTGTAGCTGTTAAAAAAATTATTTTATGTCAGATGTAAAAAGATATGTAAACTTAAGTTGTTATGATGTTTCGGTCCACCCTGTATTGACGGTGCAAGATAAATGAAAAAATTTTGTTTTAATGATCAGTGTACCGAGACCTTTAAAATGAGGTACAATACAACCTACCTTTACATTTGAAAATTTCCCAAAAACCAACCCCCACCCCCAAAAAATACCCTTTTGGGGCATTTTAGAGGGTTGAAAATATTTTTCCTGAATTCCTTGGGGTCGAAATAGGGGGTTATCAGTTTAAACTAAATGTCTAAGTATACTCGTTTCAATGCTAAACAAGCCGGCCACCCGCTCTGATATAGCCTGTATATTCACTGTTCACTTGTTCATAAGGGTCATGATGGGTACTGGGTTCACAAAGGGGTTCACATAGGATTCGTAATACAAGTAGTTTATATTTTTGGGGAATTATAGTTCACATAAGAAACATAATACAGGTAGTTTATATACACATTTCACTTTTATATTCTGTTGTCATCTGGACGCTCATATTGGGGTCTTTACAGGGTTTGCTGGCATGCACTTCTTTTGTAAAGAGATATAGGGTTTATCAATGGGCTGTTATATGGTTCAATAATGTTTTCTTGTATCATGTTATCGATTTCTTTCTCCACTGCGTCTTGTTGGTTTAATGGTATTGGGTAACTCTGAGCTCTATAACCGTCTGAATTCTTTATGTTGATGTGGTGTCGGTATAAAGTACATCTTCCAGGCTTTTCTGAAAACACTTCGTTGTATTTATATAGCAGGTTGGTCATTTGCTCCTTTTGACGTTCGGTAAGTTGGGCATTACTTTCAAATATACTTTCTATTTCATTTACTTCTTTATTTTTCAATCTTTCATGTTGTTGTAATTATTAAATATTTCTTACTCATTTCTTTTTTCTTCATCATTCTCACAATATACAACCCTACATTCAATCGCTTCGCAAATTTCCTCTTCAAATTTCAATTTTAATATTTTATTCTCTTTATCTTTTATAATCATTATATTTTCGTCGAAGTTTATCTCCATCTTTAAATACCGTATCGTATCCACTCCAATAATGCAATCCTTGATGAAATGTGGTACTATGATACATTGTACATCGAATTTAAAATCAAGTATGTTTTCTTTAAGAAGTAATATTTTTGAAATCCTTTTTGATTTTTGGTTTAGCGCAGTTGTGATAAAAGTGTTAGTAAGTGGCAGTTCTTCGTATCGTCCTAACTAATTTTTGTTACTTTGAAACCAAGTGTCTGAAATACATGTTGCACTACTACTCGTGTCAACAAGTGTTTTGGTTAAGATACTGTTTATTTCTATTTCAATTTCTGGACATTTATGGCTAATTATTGGCTCTTGATTCATGTTTTATTCTTCAGTTAATAAAAACTCTTTGTCACAGTATAAATTTGAAATGCTCATGTTGTGCGTTTTGTATTTATGATTTTTATATGGCCGCATTCCGACTTTTTAGTTACTATATGCACTGGTATAGGTTGGGAAGTCTCGTCTTTCCTAGCTTCGCCTGCACAGCCGTTTTGTTTTTGTTTGTTGTTTATCCTAGACCAGTGCGTTGGAGTTTAACTCCTTTTTGCACTGTCTATCTTGGTCTTCATCCGGTTTTGCTATTGATGCTGGTGGTAGCGTTGTTGTAGCAATCAACTGGCAAACTCGCTGTTGTTCTGTTGTAGGGTAGCTTGTGCCTTCTCTATTGTTATGATTTGCCGTATATGATTGACGTTGTGATGGTGGGCATCGAAAGTTCGTTTGTATCGGGCTCGGTTGTCGATTATTGTACGGTCGGTGACTGTTATATTTGTTCTGCTTTTGAGAGTCGTTATACTGTGGCCTCTGTTGGTACTGTTGTCGGTTCTGTTGGAAGTTCGTTGGGTTTTTGATAAGGATGATCTGTGGTGTTTTTGGTCCTATCAGAAGAGTAAGGTGGTCTCTGTTGGAATGTTTTGGGAGACTGGTTGCTGTTGGAATGCTGCTTGGCGGGTGTAGATGGTGGTGTCATGTATCCATTTGGTCTTGGGCTATGGTTGTTGTTATTCCGACGCCTTATTTCTGCGTTCCGCTCTTCAGGATCTTCATGCTGTAATAATGCTGCAAAGTTTTTGATCGTAGTTATATTCTGTACCCGTTGTGCATCTTGTATCCGGCTGATAAAATGTTTGGTCAAAGTTGCAATAATATCCTCTTCCGGGAGTTCAGGGATCATTGATTTCATAGTTAATACGCGCTCTATGAAATACTCGCTGCGTGATAAATTGTGCCATTATATTACTCCTGCCTTCTTTTTGTAAAAATACTAATCTCATTTATTTATATGAAGAGAGTTACTATTTTTAATTGTCACCATGCAAAATGTTAAGTTATTAAGGGTATTTGTAAGTAAATTTTTTGTATTTTTGTGAAATTCTAGGACTTTCTTATGGATTTTAACCTCCTTACTTCAAAAGAAATGAAATTGATATTCTTTATGGATGCCATAGAACATGTTACACGATTAGCTAGACTACTTAGAGCTGAGAGAGGCAATGGTCTATTGGTTGGTGTCGGTGGAATGGGAAAACAAAGTCTTACAAAGCTCGGAGCTCATCTCAATGGTTACAAGTAGGAACATCTTATAAATGAATTTAGTTACTTATAATTCCCAGAAAATACACTTTAAAATAATAAGTATCAACTTTTTCAGTTGTGCACGATCTGATTATTGAAAAATTGCATAAAATATTTAATTTTATCTAAGAATGCAAAACACACATGTACTGCTTAGTGAGATTTTAAAGTAAAGCAATAGGCTAATATAATTTGTTTGATGAAATATTAAAACATATTTACAGCAGTTTTTCAAAGACATCTTTCATAAAATATACAAACAATTTTCAATTTGATTGTTAAGTTTGTTTTGATGCTGAAAGCTTTTTTGAAATCATGTTTAGTTGTAGTATAGTTATGTGGTCTAAAATCTGGACCAACAGACATAGAAATATGCAAAATCCTGAAATAAAACAAATGATGAGAAAAGTGGATACCATTTTGTAAATAAGTACCTTAACTAGCACTCAACTTTATGAGATCAAGTCTTAATTTAATTACAATGTTTCAAGAAATAAGTATTATAAGATTTGGGAAATTGCGTTAAAAATACATTGCAAAATTAAGATATTGTTAATTTTGTAATATTTATCCTATTTTGTTAGAGTAATCCTATGTATTACTGACAGTCTAAAGCACTTTTTCAAAAGATGGTGGTTCTGTATATTCTTCTAAAACTCATTCCTCCATGAACTCGAAATATGGCAGCAAAAGAAGAAGGTGGGATTGGAGAAATATTCTTGAATACAAGTTGTATGTTTTTACAGAAATAAAAAAATTTAGATTCTATGAAAAGGCTATTTAACCCATATTAAATAACTAATTGTTCATACAGCACATACTTTGTACATTTACTATGAAAAAGTTAACTTGGACAGTTATAAAACATTTTATAATCCTCTTGTCTTTCTCAATCAATTTCCATCAATCATAAAAGTAATTAAGTATACATTATTTTCGTCCTGGAGCGAGCACAGCTCCAAGGTTAAGAAATAATAATACTGTTATAATAGTTGTATTTAATGTATTTGCTAATTTTATTTAAATGACTCTTGTAACAAAAAAAGCATTTCTTTTTCAGATGCTTCCAAATAGAAATGACGCGATCGTATGATTATAACTCATTTCATGAAGATTTGCGTCATCTTTATTTCTCTGCTGGTGCTTTAAATGAAGATACTGTTTTTCTATTTACTGACACACAGATTGTAGCAGAAGAGTTTCTTGAAGATATTAATAATATTCTCAATACAGGTAAGAATGTTTAATAAAAGTATTGCAATAAACAGCAAGTTTCTTGATTTCCAATGCCAGTCTGTAGAATTTTATTACCATGTAGCAGGTTTATATTAATAATCTACTTATATAAAGCTAGACGGTAACACTGATTCATTGACATTAATTATTAGGCACATCCCGTAATCGGACCCCCCTCAACCTTATACTTGAATTAAAGCTCTCGACGAGAAACTTTTGGGAAAATTGCCAGAATTTAACATTTTTTAATTTTGTAAGCACCTTTTGGGCGGGAAAGATTTTTTAGATTTTTTAAATTTTTTCATTTTTTCACTTTGAGCGGTAAGAAAACGGTAAGAGATAGCAAAAATTGTTATATACAAAAGTTGTAGAAAATTTAATTAGACCAACGATTTTTTATCAGATTTAAGATCCAATCATCCATTTAGCCACTATTCATCCGAGAAGGGAAACTCCGCCCAACGTTTTTAAAGCTAGCCGGTTTCACTTATTCACTGACATTAATTATTAGGCACTTCCCGTTATCGTACCCCCCTCGACCTCATACTTAAATTAAAGCTCTCGACGATAAACTTTTGGGAAAATTGCCAGAATTTAAAATTTCTTAATTTTGGAAGCACCTTTTGGGCGGGAAATTTTTTTCGATTTTTTTAATTTTTTCGCTTTGAGCGCGTTTTGTAAGAAAACGGTAAGAGATAGCAAAAATTGTTAAATACAAAAGTTGTAGAAAATTTAATTTCAGACTAACGATTTTTCATCAGATTTAAGATCCAATCATCCATTTAGCCACTATTCTTCCGAGAAAGGAAGCTCCGCCCAACGTTTTTAAAGCTAGCCGGTTTCACTGATTCACTGACATTAATTATTAGGTACTTGCCGTAATCGTACCCCCTTCGACCTCATACTTGAATTAAAGCTCTTGACGAGAAACCTTTGGGAAAATTGCCAGAATTTAACATTATTAAATTTTGGAAGCACCTTTTGGGTGGGAAAGATTTTTTCGATTTTTTCAATTTCTTCAATTTCTCACTTTGAGCGCATTTAGTAAGAAAATGGTAAGAGATAGCAAAAATGTTAAATAAAAAAGTTGTAGAAAATTAAATTTCAAAGAAGAGATTTTCCGTCAGATTCAAGATCCAATCATCCCTTTAGCCGCTATTAACCTAAGAAGGAGCTCCGCCAAACAATCGTTCAAATTTCCCATGTTAATCTTATGGAGATAATGTTTAATGAGTTTGAGTCAGCTGCCAAATAAAACAGCTGATTTGTGCTCGGTCACCTATGTACAAACGAGCCAAAGATTAACAAGATTCTTTAGCGAATTTTCCAACTGCGAGCGAAGCGAAGCAGCCATCTGAGGCCGAAGGCCAAGGCGGGGTTGGAACGCGAAGCGTCCAGGGGCAGAGCTCCTAGTTTAATTATATTTAGTATTACATTAATTCAACTAAAAGATTAAATTAACTTTGTTATTTCATAAATACCTGTGTATCACTTTTTTGTGCTGCTCACAGTCCTGTTTAATGTCTCTATATTTAACGAGACAACGATCGTTTCGCCTTTCGATCAGGCATTTTCAAGTCACTTTAAAATTCATAAACAATAATTGGAATTATTTTAATGCACGTCAAAAATATCATATAAAGTTTTACACTTTGTAATCATAAAACTGGAAATATATCTACAAACAAGAGCATGCAAATATGTGTAAACCTAGCCACAGTTCTCACAGTGCAGAGAGGCTGGAAGGCAGTATTGTTTTGGAAGCTGGCCTGGCAGCTTAAAGTGAAATGGTAGCTTATTAATGTTATAAATCTGAGATGAATTGATACTTTGACCAGTATCCTTACACAATATAACATTTAAAAAAGATTTATACAATTTTTAATTTAACACAACAACTGACGTATTTCTATTTTGAAATTTTGCAATAAGAAAATCCTTATCAATAAGAAATACAGTTATCTTTACAAAATACCAGGCAAAGTTGAAATTGAAAGGCCGGTCGGTGGTAAACAGTGATTGGAAACTAGTTTACTTTAATTGGTCTGTTGGACTAATGTATATCTTATTCTCATCAGTTCATTGTCATTTACCTTTCTGTGACAGAGCTCAAAATTTAGATTTCTAAACAGATATATAATTTATAAACGAATCCATCATCCTGCTGAAATTCACCATCAACTGTGAAAACTGTAAAACAAACGGGCCTAGCCCAATGAGTACAGGAAAAGTAAGATAATGGTGTCATGGGTTCATGGAATGCCTTCACAAAATTCACAATAAATAGAGGAAGAGTAAGCCTAATGTTCAGACTGATGAAAGAAAGAGAAAATCTTATCTTTGTGATTAGTGATCTTTCCTGTGACTAAAATTTTCAGACAATTATAAAACTCTACATTGTTCAGTATCATGGCTGACACTCTAGACTATCATAAACTGTGTGCACATTGAGTGCCCAAAATGTTGACAATTAATTGCTCACAAAAACCAGGGAGCAATGCTTTTGCAACAGATTTGCACATGCTTTTTTGCATTGTTTTAATTGAGAGGAAGACGATTTTTTGATTGTTATCGGAGACAAATCCATGCACTTGCATCATTCCAATTCATCTGAACCAACAAAATTCAAGCAAACCCAATACAAAAGAAAAACTATGGCAACTGTGTACTGGAATCAAAAGAGAGTGCTTATAGTTGATTTAATGGATTCTGGGACGATCATCAATCATAAATCTATTATGAAACACTTTTTAAACTGCTCCAGTCCTTGAAAACCAACTTTAGGAACTGACAGGCTTCTCAACGTTTCAAGGTACTGCAGAGTTGAATACATTAAGGGGATTCCCTACTGAAAATAGGGGTTTTCTATAATAGGCCTTTTTTAATTATGAACTATTTTTTTTTACATTCATTAGAACCTAAAAAGTTGTTTACACTTATATGAATTGGCAAACAAATATATTTTACATACCTTTTTGAGTTTTTAGTTTTTTTTAGACAAAAAATAAGTTTTTTTTAAATCTCTTATAACTTTTTTACTACTGAACCAATTTGGATGTTTGATACCATGTTTTAAAGTATGTAAAAAGCACTAATTTTTTGGGTATAGTCATATTTTTACCACTAAAATTTTAGTAGTTACGACCTTACAAAAAAATATATATATAAAAAACAAATTTGTGATTATACATTTAAAAAGAAAATACTCTTGTATTTGTCCTAGAGGAATAAAAATACACAAAAAGTTGCATTATAAGCTACTAAAGATGTGGTAAAAATGTCATTACTGTAGCTTTAGCAGTTAAAAAGTTATAAGAACTTTTGTGTAAAAAATATTAATATTGAAAAGTTCCGGGAAATCGCGTTTAAAGATTCCATTAGTTATTTTAGCAGCCATAGAGGGGAATAACTTGAACAAACAATATTTGAAGTCAAGATATGTTTTACTTACATATTGGAGGCATTCAAAGCCTAATAATAAACATTGTTGTCCTTCTTTGCAATTATTTAAAAAAAAATAAAAAATCTTTTTAGTCCAAATAGCAAACATAAAGAAGTTCAACTCGACCAAAATTAGGTGCGCGCTTGCTTTGAATAAATTTTTCACACTGATATAAAGAACTTTTGTGGCATATATTATGTTTTTCTTAAACCTTATAAACTACAGAACCAGGAAAAAAAGAAAAAAATATTTTTGTTTTTTTTTGGAAAGTGGTAATTTTTCAGTAGGAAATCCCCTTAAAGTAAAACTGGCTGAAATTCTAGGTAGAAGCATTTTATTCAAATGAAATGATGACTATGTGAAGAAATAATACATTTGTGTACACATGTGGAACCACTATTCGTTTTTTTTTTTCATTTTAACCAACTGGTCCTTATTTGTGAAAAATGCCTTATACATTAACATTTCATACACACACACAATCTATTTCCAATATCATTTGTTTCTTAAAAATATCCATATCAAACCAAATAGATCAAACAAAATAAATTCAGTGATTTTGTCATTAGCTTGAAATTATGTGCTGCATAAATTTTGCGACTGTATAGAAACTATTATTTATTACTCAATTTAGTCAGTAGGTTCGAATGAAAAGATTTTTTAAATTTCTTTTGATACTATAATAGCTTTCTTTAATCAAGAAGTTTTTATGGGATATGATTAGGAAGTTTGTTATCAGCTTTAATCTACTACAATAATGTAAATTTTCTATATAAATGTATTTGTATTTTAATTTTGCACCCTTATTTTTTATAAAAAAGTATGTTTTATTAATTTCCTATAAAAAATAAGGGAAATGTAAATGTTTTATGCTAGGTGAAGTAGCCAATCTTTTTGAATCTGATGAGTATGAAAAGGTTATCATTGCTTGTCGTCCTCCTGCTAAAGAAGCTGGAGTTTTAGAGAGTAACCGAGATGGTATATTTGACTACTTCATTTCCCGAGTGAGAAGTAAACTACATCTTGTTATCTGCATGAGTCCTGTTGGAGATGCATTCAGGTAAAAATAAATAGAAACTATCAATTTCAGTTACAAGTATTAAACCGCTAACACATTTATCTTTCATTTTTTTGTGTATGGTAACAAATAAATGGTTTAAAATTCTTTCTACTTTTCAGTACAGTGTATTTATCTTTACCTTCACTGTAGTCCCCCATTCTAATAGCTTAATCACAATCTTATTTAAATGTAACATTTTTGAAAGTATCCTTTATATTGTTTCTAATTTTGTTGGTTATGTTGAATACACTGATTGTGAGGCTGTTGTACTTGTTAGCGTTCTGAAAACAATTAATTTAATGGTTAATTGTATGTTTTGACCTAGCTCAGTTTGTGGCAAAAAGTTGCGGGACGTGTCTCGGTCCTTTAAAGGGCGAATGTAGGAAAAATCGTAGCCTTTATTACGTGAGGTAAAGCCTCTCTGATTCGGCCCTCAAAAGAAAAAAATGTAGCCTGAAGGGCGTGCTTGTTACAGTTGAAGAATGTGGGTTGTTTGTAGTGCTGTTTCTATGAAATTTTTTTCACAGTTCTTCGAATGTGTTCAAAGTTCGTTGTTTGTCGACGATGTATGTTTGGCCTGAAGGGCGTGAAACACAATAGCTCTAAGTACTGAAGTGCAATGGTACGGAGTTCTAGACCGAAGTCTAGAACACTGTTGTGTTAGTGTGTAGGGCCTTAAAAGGGCCGTATGTAAATGCCTGAAAGGCATGTACATGTATGGGTGCCTCGTATTAGCTTGTAACTTGTTGGACTTAAGGCTGATAGACTATGGGAGGAACTTCTAGCCGAGCTAGCCTCTTTTCCATGATCGGTTATGTGTGCACTTCGATGATGCAGGTGATCGATGTGAGAAAGAACAATTTTAATTGAATGAGAATGAAATTACTTTATTTTGTTCTCTTTCTTTTTGGCCTGACGAGTCCTCTCATCTTCCTCACAAAACTTCCTCTCTAGTCTTAACTCGTTTTCGTAGCCGGTGACTTCTCTTCTGTGCCTCGGCAGAGGACTTTGGTTTCCCATCTCGGACAGATGTCCCTTATTCTTTGAACCACTTTTTTCTCTGATGATTGATGTGCAGCTGTCAGTGTCCAAGCAGGATGTTATGATTTTTGGACTTTTTTCTGGCATACATATACGGTTTTCCTGTGAAATTAGAAAGCAGCTTGAGTTGGCCGGCGAATCGGAGCGCTGATCCGAAACAATCGGGAGGTACAGATACTCTTGGTTGCGGCGAACCGAACCAAGTAAAGCGCTGCTGTCTTTAAGTTAGTGTGGCTAGGTTCTGTTCACGTTTAGACTTTGACAAATATGAAAGAAGCTACTCAGGAAGATGATAACTTTCTCAGGAGATGTTTGATGAAACCCGAGAAAGTTTGAAGTAAAGTTCTGTGGATTTGGTCGGATTTGTTCTGATGCAGCAAACTTGTCTACGTTTGCCAACTGATTTTTTTACATGGCTGGGAAAATGAATTTACTTGGGACTTTGAAAATAACTACAGAAATTTACGCAAGGAAATTCCGAGTAACTTTCGTAGGAGATAAGGATTGATCTGCGGGAAAAAGGTAAATAGGTGTAGTTATTCGGCCGATGTCACAGTACGGCTGTGACTGATGTCACTACGTTTCCCAGACAGCTGTGGTAGCATTGCCGGAATGGACTCTTATAAGAGCCAAGAAAATATCGTCAGAAATTTTGCGTAGAAAAAGTGTTGTGACTTTATTGGAACATGAGGTGTCAACCTCCGAGAAAAGTGAGCGTAGAATTTATAAGTTTGCCGGCCGATTTCAACATGTTCTTGACTTACAAACATGTCCATGTTCGCTGAACAGATGTGTGTCGGAGAGAAGCTCCGATGAAGTTAAGGCAAGTTCTTCCGTAAAAGGTATTCACATGAGAATCGCAGAACTGTTCAAGGAAGTTATAGTGTATAATCTGTAGTTTTTTATAACGCAAAGTATTTTATACTAATACTGGTTTCTTAAGTTTGCCCTGTTATGTCCATATGTGTTTTTTTTTTTTTTTATTACTTCCGCAATAGGCCTCCTCAGGTGTAGTTACGTCACTGCAAGTAGCCATCCTCAGCCTGTTCCCGGCCTTCACCTTTCTGTGTTTATTTAACTAAGTGACAAACCATTTCCCTTTACATTGACATAATAAATATAACCTGTATAGTAAAATATAAATTACTACCTGACCCGGCCACTCGTTGCTGTGGTTGTGTTATAATACGTTGATTTAATATAATACTAAACTATTCAATACAGTCAAATTAATATTCACTTATAATTTTGGAGAGTTGAAATCAAGCACAAAACAACAACAAAATTTTAATTTTACATTTTATTCACCTTTAAAAATTTTTTAAATGTTTGAGTTTGCATAAACATCATTTCATCAATACCTCCCTGTGCTGTGAGTGGGTAATTTGCATGCCTGCTGCCTTCTTTAGATGTCGTATCCGTTTCTCAAGCTCTCTCTCCGCAATCCCTCTCCAGATATAAAAATTCTTAAATTTGCAATAAAAAATAATCGGGCTAAAAACTATCCTATATTTTAAGTTGGAATAAATCACACATTTTGAAAAAAATGTCATTAAGATCGGTTGAGTAGTTTTGGAGTTCATCGCGGACAAATACTGTGACACTGGATTTTTATATACCGGGTATGTCCGGAATGTCTGGAAACGGTTTAATTAATTACTGTTAATTAGTAAGCTCCATATTATTTAAAAAAAATTTTTTAAACAATTAGAACGAACAGCCGACTAAAGAAAAAAAGTTAATTCTACTAATTAATGAACAAGAATTCACAAACTTGACACAAAGTACAGTTGCCGCTAACAAATTCAAAAGAAGAGAAAATGAATAAATTAACTTGCTTAACAAGAAACCGTTATCAACAATGTAACACAAAATGTTTGCATTTAGATTTGTAAAAATTTGCAACTTTAAAAACAGTCATGAACATTCAATAAAACAGCTGATATAACCTAAAAAATTTATTTTCAATTTCGCTGTCAAAATTCGCAAATAAAATGATCGATTAATTGACTAACAAGATGAGATATTATTAAATTGATTGTAGTATCGTTTTTAGCATAAGAATTACAATGTTAAACGATATGTAATTTAAGTTTTGCAATAGCTAATAATTGCAGGGATTGGTGAAAGCCGTTTTTTCTTTGATCTTGAAATTTTAATGAATAAAATCTAAAGAATGGTTGAAGATATCGTTAACAGTTTTCACCATTGCTTGTCTCGTTAAATTTCACTTCTAAATTATGTGCCATATGTAGATATTTAAAAAAAAAAGTTGAATACAATATGGCGGATCCAAGATGGCGGACAAAAATTTCAGATACATCCCAGAATAGTTTCTTTGGTACAGTAATCGATTGCATTTAATCTGGTTTCCCTATATATAACCTGTTTAGCTGTAATTAAGCCGTTTCTAGACTTTCTGGACACCCGGTATATAGATTAAAGTATCCCTGCTATAATTAAACAGAAATTCATTTTTAATTTAAGATCAGATAAATTTATATATTAAAAATGTTTTATCAGTGTCATGAGCCAAAATAAAAAATTATTTTAATTATGTAATATAATATTAGATATGTTTATATGCATAAATGTTTTTATTTATTAAATTAAAGTGTTTTTTAAATAATTAATTTTACTTTATTTACACTAAAAAATTATTCTTTGAACATTTCTTTTATTGTTATTTGTATTTTAAATTCCCAGGAGGGTCAATGGCCCATCGCTGCAGGTGCCTATGTTGAGTGAAATACAGTAATAACTTTATTTGTTTATGAGAGTGCGTATATACGTAAATAATAATTTAATAAAACTTGTAATTTTTGCACAGACGGAGATGCAGGATGTTTCCTTCTTTAGTAAATTGTTGTACCATTGATTGGTTTGTCGACTGGCCAGAAGAGGCTCTTATTTCAGTAGCTCAAGATTCTTTCCAAGAAATGTTCGAGAAAGAGCTAATAGCCAAAATGTCATCTATGTGTTATACAATACACGCGGTAATGTATAGTATTAATTTGTGTATAATTATATGCCTGAGAGTAGAATAAGTAATTTATTAGGAAGTAATGTTTGCAAATAAAGTTCATAAAGAAACTTTTAGAATTTATTTTAAGGAAATGAAGAAAACTGTTCATATTAACTTAGGCCCGAAAACGCTTAATTTTCCGTCTGTCGGACATTTAATGTATTTTCAATAACAAATATAAACATGCAGCTCTAGAAAAATTAGAGATATTAGTACTCAACTTTGCTAATGCCTTCATCACTGGTTAGATTATTATTCTGAACAATATGACTAACAAGAGCAGCTATTATGATTTCTTGTAAATTATTTATTTCAATTACCAGAAATACGCCTTACTACATTTTGTATATTATAGAATTAGATTTGGATCAATTAATTCTTCATTTATTCATTTCAGTTACATATACAAACTGTGTACTAAAAGTTTTGGGTACGTCTGAATGTAGAAAAACTATTATTCTATAGTTCTGTCCTAAATTATTTTGCAAAAAAAAAGTAATAAATACAAACTTTAGTTGCTACAACGATATTAGCACAGAAGTTGCTACATTTTTATGCTATAACAGCTAGCCAAACCTACACTTGATAAATAACAGAAATAAATTATATAAATAGTTTGAGGGGATCATGTAGTTTGATTAATTATTAAAAGTAAATATAAATCAAATAATATCTGGAAGGATAGAGAAGTTGAAATTATGTTTATAAATCCTAAGCGATATATAACCTCAAAATTGTAACAGTGACAATAAGAAACAAGTCTTTACTATTATGATTTTTTTACTCAACAGCTTTTTTTAAATAAAACATTTTTTGTGTTGCAGAGTGTTGGAAACATGACAGTCCGGTTTTATGAAGAGATGCGACGTCACTATTATGTCACTCCAAGCAGTTATTTGGAACTTTTAAAACTTTATAAGTTTCTTCTAAATAAAAAAACAGTGGAAATTACTCGCATTCGGGATCGCATTAAAAATGGTCTTACAGTAAGTAATACTAGTTACTGTATATGTTTTCTTTTTAAAATATATAAGCTTACCTTCTACACAAAAAAAAAATACATGTAACCTAAATAATGTCGTTTGTATTTCATATTCAACTCTTAATATCCATCCAACATTTAAAGTTGAAAAATGTTTTACTGTTTTATAGAAACTGTTTGAGACCAATGCATTAGTTGATACAATGAAAGTTCAGTTGATTGCTTTGGAACCACAGTTGAAAGAAAAGTCTGCAGCAACTGCTCTTCTAATGAAAAGTCTCATTAAAGAGAAAGCTCAAGCTGATGAAGTTCGTCAAGTCGTTGTAGCTGATGAAGCTATTGTAAAGGTACTGAGTGTGAATCATTTCTGTAATTGGTTAAGATGTTTTAATTTAAAATTAGGCTGCTATAAATTCATATTACATTAATTCCATTTACTATAGACATTCACTTTTTAATTGCCTGTTTTATAAACATCAAACAAAGTGTTGAATTTTATAACCAATGTTAAATACGCACCATTAAAATGAATTTTTAATAATATTAAAATGCTATTCGACTTGTTATAGGCATTGAGTTAGACAAAAGTCTGGAACATAATTTTTATCTTGGTTTCTAAAAAGTGCAAAAAACTTTTTCATGTTTTACTTTCTCACTATACTATAGTATAGAGAAAGTATAGTGATTGCAAAAAAAATCGATGTTGAGATTTTTGTAGAAATATCCGTTTTGGGACCCCCTGAGTCCAAAAAAGTGGTTTTTACAAAATGTCTGTCTGTATGTCTGTATGTATGTCTGTATGTATACAAGCTAGAGAGAAAACTATTCGATCGATTTCAACCAAATTTGCACCAGACATGTCCAGTACGCCTGTATAGATGCACAAAAAAGGGTTTTGAACAATTTTGAAAAACAACCCCCTTTTTGGCCAAAAATCCCCCAAAAAATCAGTTATTATTTTTTTATAAAAAAACGGCTCTAACGATTTTGATAAAATTTGGCTTATTTGTAGCCTTTAATGTGCTGATAGGATTAGAAATGGCTAGTTCCCTTATCACCCGGGTTCAAACAAAACACTTTACTATGTTAATAGCAAAGGGACAGATCAATAAAAACAATGCATCAGCGGTTCAGTGGTAATACTTATTTCCCTGTATTTACTCATACAATACAATAATAGAGATACATACGATTTGATACATTAGCCACATTTATGCTACATACATCTCTTATACTAGGTATTGACCTTTATAAGACAGACTGGATTACGGTATTGGCAACTAAAGCGTGTTACTTTTATCTGAATGATCCCAAAACTCTGAATAATACGTGACTCTAACTA
>JAGFPH010001380.1:190267-217493 GCA_018207615.1 Philaenus spumarius
TAAAATACTAAAACATATTCTTACTATACCCTGCAAAACATAACAGTGCCCTACCATATACAAAAACCCGCATCTTTCTAAAAATTCTCGTTTAGCTAATAATAATAATAATAACTTATTTTTGGGGGTTTTTTGGCCATAAAGCGGGTTGTTTTTAAAAAAATTTCAAAACCTTTTTAGGTGCATCTATAAAGACTTAATTGACGTGTTTGGTACAAATTTTTTCGAAATCGATCGAATAGTTTTCTCTCTAGATAATAATAATAATATTTATTAGTTAATCTCCAACTTTAATAAAAAAACTCTCCTACCCCACCCTACAAGTCACAGTGAATCTGTTTAGTAATTTAAATGTGTTTGTGAGAAAGTATGTGCCAGTTCCTGGTACCGTTTATTTTAGTTTTATTTTGAAAGTGACCTTAACACAAATAATTACATTATACTCTAATTGCATTTAATTAAATTAGTAAAAAATATTAAACTACATCGTGTTTTGTATTGTTATTTCAGTTTCTAAATATTTGGATGTTAATTTTTACTACTTTTGATATGCTATGCTACAGGTAGAAATTACAACAATTGACAAATTATAATTGCCATTTTATATTTAATTTTTAAACACTCTCTAAGTTGATTAGTATTTTTTAGTTCATTCTTGTTTAAAATACGGTAAAAAGGCCTTTACTGGGTGAAATTCTGAGCTCTATTCATCACAAGCCCTTAATTATTTTAAAATTCAGTAATTTAAACAATTAATATCTCAACCAAGAATAATATTTTTGAAAATTTGTCTCTTAGTGAGCTTTTTTTTTTAGTTAAGTTAAAGAATGAAAAAATATCTCCATGGTTGCATTTAAAAGTTCTAAAAGTTTACGGATTTTTTTATAAATTATGTATATTTGGATCTGAATTTTGGTACAATCTGTAAGTAGAATGGGTAAAATCTATTCAACTCCAAGACAAGATAAAAATATATTACAGACTTTTGTCCAACTCTGTATGTAGACCCCTATACAAGCATGGATTCTTTTGTTAATCAATGAACCTGCAAAATTTTACTCAACATAGTAAAAATTGTTAAACAAGTAGAAAAACTTTATAGGAACTACTGTTTCTTTGATATTTTAAAAATTGTTGACTCCAAATATGAAAATGATTCATTATTATTATGGAATTTTTTAATTCAAATTCTCACCGTAAAGGTATATAAATCATGTGGATTTACATATGTGTGTGCTGTAATATCTAAATCACCACATTGAGTGTAATCGCGATTAGCTTGTTACACTTAATTCAATCTCCCACAATTAGTCTTGATTACTACTAAAAATTCCTTCAAGTATAATTAAACATGTTAAATTCAAGTTGCTACAAGTGTTAGTAGTTGTTGCTGCTGACTATTCTGTCTCACTTAGCAACTATTGGGAACTAATGCAGTAGCAATGAATTAATTCAATCTCCCACAATTAGTCTTGATTACTACTAAAAATTCCTTTAAGTATAATTAAACATGTTAAATTCAAGTTGCTACAAGTGTTAGTAGTTGTTGCTGCTGACTATTCTGTCTCACTAAGCAACTATTAGGATCTAATGCAGTAGTAATTAATTAATTCAAGGTATGTGACAAGCTTAAATTATTTTAGTTATAGTTTAACAAATATTGATTCAAAATATTGTATTTATTTTTACAAAAATATTTTCAATCTATCAAGTGTATTTGTAGTGCAGACTAAAACTGTTTTTGTTTTCGGTAGGTAAAAGCAGCAGAAATTCAAGTTTTGGCAGATGAAGCTCAACATGATTTAGATTTAGCATTGCCAGAGATGGAAGAGGCTGCAAAGGCATTAGAAGCTCTTAATAAAAGTGACATAAATGAACTAAGAGTATTTAACAAACCTCCACATTTAGTAAAGTTTGTCTTGGAAGCTGTATGTCTGCTGTTGGGTGCCAAGTAATACAATATTTTACATAATGCACTTTTCTAATAAAGTTGAGTTAGGCTTTAAATTATATTTTTTGGCTGGCAATATAACTGAAATGATTAAATATTTAATGGGATTTATTCTATAAAATTTTTATGTCATAATACTTCTACATATATTTATTTATGTACGCCCAATAAAATTACATTGAAATTGAAATAGCTATTGCAGGGTCGTCGATGATGACGCATACTGCATCATTGGAATTTGGGTGGGGGGTTAAAAAAATGTTGAAGAATCATACAAATTATAATTATTGTAGGATGAAATAAAGTGTATGGTTTGTAAGTACAGAGTAAAAGCTGAGCCACTATTTAACTTTCTGTAATACAACCATTGTCTGTAAAAATTCAAATATACCAAATCAAGGATGCTTACAATCCACAGGCATAAACCGAGCGTGCAAGTTACAATCTCGTTCCCTACACTTGTAGATAGGCTTGGATAAGAACAATGATGCCCCTTAACTCTCAATAGCTTTGTCAAATCTCTTTGTCTATAGTATATCATGTATATCATTAGTCTTAAAGTTTAAACTATGTTTTGTAAGGGTTTGTATTACATTTTTGTTAGTGTTGGTAAGTGGTATATTTAATCTGGATACTTGAAACTATTATATGACAGGTGCATGGTAAAGGAGAAATAAGAGGCAAACTGTTTTTGTGTAAATATGTAATTTGTGTATAAGTTACTCACACAAAGGAGGACTTTTAGGAATATTAGAATAAACTAAGATTTGTAGGATGGAGAATAGGTTTGTAGGTTTTTCTTCTCGCCATAGGTCCTTCTAGCATTCCTATCCCAAAAGGTTATTGACCATGGGTAGAAGACTCTCCATCCAACGATAAAGATATGTATTTGCGTGCTCCTTTAAGCCATAGTTCAAGGATTTTGAACTATTTATATCTTTGTTGCATTGTAGAATTACTGTATCTGTTTTTAGCTTCATTATGTTAGTATGGTAATACAGTGTGTTACAATGACATTTTGAATTACTTTTTTGAGAGGGTGTTTATAACAAACTGGGGTGGAGGAATCAGTCTATAACTTCGGGGGAGGACATTCTTATCTATTGACTATTTTAGTATCGGGGTAATACTACTTTAAAAAATGTGTTCAGCATTAACCATAAATTATTGAATTTCAACCTAGAAGGAGAGGTTTTATTCGAAATATTTTCTTTCGACTGTATATATGATTCTCTGCCGCAGGCATCATCTTTGCACCAGTTAATTATAAGTAAACTTACAAAATGTTATACAGCACTGAATTTATCTAAACTGAACATATAAACACACATTTAGTACATAGATTGGACATGTCACACAAATAATTTAATTTTATAAAATTATCCACTGTTTAAAAACATTGTGTCTATATGACTTTGACAAGAAGATTAATTTTTTTAAACTATTGTATTCTTATCATAATTGTATTTTGTTCTGTAGTAGAATATTTTAGATCTGTTTGGTTTTGCATTATTTATTTAACAAATATTCAGAAACAAAACTCAATTTTTCATAAAATTTTTTCATCAGAATCACTTTTGTAATACGGTATTATAACATACACTAGTAAACCGCATGAAAAATCACAGGCAAATTAATGAGATAGATATCAGAAATAGGTATTTTCTTTAAATTTGTATAAACGAATATATTGATGATAAAAGGTTGTATTTATATACAGTTTATAAAACCTCAAAGTAAATCGTTTAATGTATTATAGCATACATTAATAATTCTATAACTCAAATTTAAAAAAAAAACTTCACAAGAAATTATAATAATTGAAGTTGTAAACATAACCCCAAAATATAATTTAAGTGCTTACAATATAATAGCTTGGTTTTGTTTAAGTGTATTACATATGATGGGTGAAATCAGCTGTTATATTTTATGTTACTCATGTACGTACAAATTCTCATATAAAAAAAGTTACTTAAAGGTTAGTTGTTCTTTCAACCTTTAATTTTTTGGCATTTTTAACCAAGAATACAATGTTGGCCAGTTTTACTCCATATCAAAAATACATCAAATTTAAAAAAAATGTAATTAAAATAACAGAGAAATTGGTATTTATATCCATGGTCCAAAATAAATGGTGTAAAAATAACACATTATTATTTGATTGTTGTAGCTGATTTATACATCATTATAACGCAACATTATTATTATTCACATGCAAATACCTCCAAAACGAATGGTTTTGTGAAACAAGTACTTTTTGTTTTCTGTACCAAATGTTATAAGCTACAAATTTGATCTTATTACCACAGTGAAGATGAAAACTTAATATTTTACAATTTATTTTTTTATGCAGTTTGCAGCTTTTCTCTTCCTCTAAAAAAATTTACACACATAGTATCGACATAATCTTTTAAGATTAAGGTTTAAAAATACAATTTTTAGTTGTGGTCAAAAAACCTACTGGAAGAGAATTTTTCAGCAGACAAATGCTAATTTGACTCGGCTAGTGTTAACGGATTCTAATATGAAATTGCCCTTTAATATAATACTGAGGGGTGTCCAAGAGCTTAAATTGATTCGGGATACTTTTTTTATATATCAGATGTCAAATAAAGAAGAAATTGGAATTTTTATTCGTAAAGGCACCTATTATATTATTTGTACACTATTTAAAGTACCCCAATGGATATATATATATATATTCCAATTTTTTATTATTTAATATATAAAACTTTAGAAATTATCTTACACAATGAATTCTAACATATAATTAGGAATAAGCTACTTAATTGTCAATTTTAACATTGTAGCCTACGGATTAGCAGAAATGTATTAATACATTTATATTAAATTTTTTACACTAATCCACTGTTGATTTTAATGATTACTACAGTTTCGGGCTGCGTGAGCCCATCATTAGATCATATATAAGGTTTTATTTTTATTTTTTAGTAGGAATCGTTCCATACAGAGCTCGTTAATATTTAAAATAATGATGAATACAGTCCAAATGTAAAAAATTCATGTTTACACAAATACACATTTACAAAGTTAAAAAACACACGTTATCGGTCAGCCATCTTAAAGTTAGATAAGTATAATGATTTAACAATAAACTAGCCAGTCGGGAACCGTTCATTGAAGAGTATATATGTGTATTTCTATAAATGTGTTTTCTTGTGCATTGTTTCTTGTGGACTATATTCACCATTATTTTAAATATTAACAAGCTCTGTATGGAACGATTCATACTAAAAAATAAAAATAAAACTAAATATATGATCTGATGATGGGCTCATGCAACCCGAAACTGCAGTAATCATTAAAATCACAGTTGATTCACTAATTTGTGACATACAGGAAAAAAGGTAGTATAAATTTATTTATACTTAATTGTATTAGAAACTTTATGATACAGCCATATTCTTTATCTAAACAGTACTTGTATTAATTGGTTTATTTTTGTAACATTTCAGAACTGATTGGGCATCCGCTAAAATTGTATTAGGTGATATTGCTTTTCTGAAGAAGTTGCAGGACTATGATAAAGATCATATCCCAGACTCATTGTTAAAAAAGCTTAAAGAATACATTGAACATCCAGAGTTCCGTCCAGATTTAGTGGCAACTCAATCTAAAGTGTGTAGGTCTCTGTGTACATGGGTACGAGCAGTTGACAACTATTCTAAAATCTTCCGAATAGTTGATCCCAAGAGAAGAAAGTAAGATTTTTGCAATTTTAGAAATAGGCCTATCTGTTAAGGATCCTGACTTTTGAGAGGTTTTCGTTTTTATTATCTAGTAAAGTGAAAATATTTTATGTGCCAGAGAGAATAATTGATAATTAATTATTAGTTGTATTATGTTAACTACATGTTATGAACTATCTGCTCATTAGATACACATGTGTTAAACATACAGCTCAATGCATATGGCATAGTTAAGACACATTAGTTCTTAAGCATTTAAGTTAATTTTAAGGATTTTTTTATTACATCATTTAAAATTTGAATAAGTATTTAAATGGTATTTTATAATACAAAATTATTTTTTTTGCCATTATTTGCTGTAGAAAAAAAATATAATAACTAATAAATCAATCACCCCACAAAAAAAAAACACAAATTTGCGTTAAAAAAACTAAATAAATTTGTTTTTAAAGTCAATTTTTAAATTAGCTGGAAAAACACTTAAACACCATAAACTTAAAACTAATAACGATAATGGTCCTAATAATGACCTAGGACCAAAGTGGCTGGACCCTGAACAGAAACCACGCTTACGTCTTGACAGAGCAAGCTCATACCAAACCAGAGGTTGTCAAGCTCTGGTTGGTTCGGCACTCCCAACGCACTATGGTTCTGCACAATTGAAATCCTAAAAGAAGGTAAGAGTGGGAATGTAGGTATTGTTTGTATGTAATTTGATGGATGTATTGTTTGTGTTGAATGTGTTAGGCGTTTGACGCTGGTACCGCGAGGGACTCCAATCTCCTCTTAGCCACTGCAGCTCATGGGGCCATGAGGCTTATAACCCTCTCTTAATAGGTTCAGCTAATCTGCATTCCCCATTTGAGGTATTTCAATAATTATAAGATAAAACATTTTCAAAAATGCAACTTGTACTCTTTTGAACTCTTGACTTATATTCAGCAAAATCAATAACTTGAATATTACTGTGGTCATTAAACTGTATTATAATTGTTACACATTGGTGTTATATCTGAAATTTTAAATAAAATATGATATAATAGTGCAAGCATTTTAGCTCGATTCACTTTATATATTATATGATTCTGCATGGTAACATAAAAGTGTAATGTCCACATTAATTTTATATTTAGGTATAACCAGGCTTGGAATTCAGAAAACCAGTATCCCAATTTTAAAACTATTAAAGGTTGTATCCCTATATGATTATAAAGCTTGATCAATAATCTTAAAACAGTATAATAATTAAAAATAGTGATTATTATTCTGACAAAAAAATAATCAATGATTAAAATACGATTTTATTAATTTCCTCTCTATATTTATCCTTTAAATAAAAACAAAAACTATATATAGCATATTTAAAGTTGTAAAAGGAAAATCTTTATTTTACACAAAAAGGGTGGAGGCCGCTGAACGAGAACTATCTGATGTAATGGTGATTTTGCGACAAAAACAACAAAATTTGGCAGATGTAGAGGCTCAGATTGCAAAACTAGAAGCAGTATATGATGCCAGTGTTGCGGAGAAAGCAAGTCTTGAAGCGACTATGATACAGTGTAGCTCTAGACTTGGTCGTGCAGGGAGACTGACAATGGCACTTGGGGATGAACAAGTTCGTTGGGAACAATCTGTTGAGGTAAAGTTTTGCTTTAATGTACATATTTATAGAGTTTGTCATTGTTTAAGTGTACAGTGATCTCGCTGATCCTCAATAATATGCTAATCAAATTCAGTGTTATTTAGTTTTATAAAAATAGCAGTACTTGGTAATAAACACAAACTACTAGATTAAAGCAATGTTATCAAATATTATTATGATATGAGAAAGCAGATATTTTTGTTTTACACTACAATTCCACTACTAAATTGATGATGCACAGAGCTGACTGTGTATGTACAAAATAGCTTAACATGTACGAATTACAAGGATATGCAAGGTATTTTGCTAAACCTTTAAAAATTTGTTATTTATTTTTTGTTGAAATTTCTTTTGTTGTAAAAACAAAAAACATTGGTTATTTTTTAAATACTCTGGCATGCAGATAATATGTTACTTGCATTGTATGCAGATAGGCCTAATTTCTATACAATTATCCCTTTATCTGAATTCCTACTGCAAGCAAAAGAAAACTTACTACCTCTGTGGAACTTAGAAAAGATTGGATACCAAATCCAAAATATATGGTGAAGCAGAAAATTAGTAAAGATGAAGTTTGGCTACAGAAGTTGTGAAAGTGATAAAGTGGGCTGACAAAAGATGTGTTCTTATAATAAGCACCAGTGCAGAAGTAGTTGTTAGTTTCTTCTGGCAATAATAGTAGTAAAGGAGAGTATTCTGAAGTCAATATGTGTGCTTGTGCTTATATATTTCTGCAAAGAAATGAGTTGATCTTTCAAATCAACTAAGTTCTTATGTCAGCTGTTTCTATAGAACAGAAAAAATGGTAGAAAAAGATAGCTGTTGAAATTCTCTCAGGAACTTGACGAGAACAAGTTAAACAAGAAAGAAAGGTACGAGAAACCATAAAAAACTGCCTACCAAGTTATGCAAAATGTTCCACCACATATGAATCATATAAAGCCGGGAAAAAAGGCCAACTTATTGTAAAGACTGTCCAAATGAGTCCTAGAATGTGTTTGGAGTGTTATAATCAAAAACGCTAAGCTGGGTTTGTTTTGTACCGTTCATTTTACAAAAGTAGGTATGGTTTAAATATTTTTTCTTTTTTCCCAAAAAATAGTCAGTGCATCACAGGTGCTACACTGAATGACCTAATTGACTTATATACATAACGTAACCGGTGGGACGAGAGGCGCTTCAATAAAGGATGTGGTGTCCTATGTCGGACAAGTCATTGAGACCATGATAAAAAATATTGTTGTCTCATCGATACTATGTATGCAAATTTCTTACAGGGTGCTCTTTTTCATTAAAACCTTTTTTATTTAAATTTTGTTTTTGTATCTATAACAAATAATATATTTTAACATGGATATGTTTTACCTGTGTGGAGGCCAGTAGAAAATTTTGTAGACCATCATCAGGTCATAAAAGACATTTACAGCATTTTCAAAATCATAAAGATTATTGTCATGAAGGTTTAAAACCAGCAATAAAAAATCTCTAAAGCCATGAAATAGTTAGCCAATATCTAGAGTGTTATACCATTTTGAAGCTGATCAAGATAAGTCTTAAAAGTTTAAAACAAACAACACAAAATCTCTAAAATCACAAAAAAGTGTACTATATTGAAAAAAATATATGCGATTGTCTTCTGTACTGAAAAATTATAGACAATTGTCTACTATATTGAAAAATGATGGGTGATTGTCTACTAACTCTATACTGAAAAAATGTTGGTGATTATCCACTATACTGAAAAAATATTCTACTATACTGAAAAAATATAGACATCTAGGAATAAGGTTATACCTGGAGCAGATGATATACATGAGTTTCTGGCCCTGATGAGCAAGTCAGGTTGATGCAATTGTAGATTCACTCATAGCAGAAACACAGGGATGAAACAGAGATTCTATAAAAACATCCTACATAATATAATTCAACAGCTAACATTGTACTTATGCATGCTACCTACAAAGCCTAAAACAGTATTGCCTGCAAGTAGAAAGTGCTATACTATTGCTACAATATTGAATAGGCTGCCTATGTCTTTGCTTATAATTATTGTGAAAAACTGCAAATTAGGTTTATCCCAAACTGGTTGTTCAGATAAACCACATTTATTTTATCAATCTTATCCATATTTACATATAAGTCCTATATTTTGCTAAATACTTCTAAAAAATGGCATTTTTTTATCTCTGTGCAATGTTTTCACACATAATGATGGTTTAAATATTTTGATTGTATAAATCATGGTATTATAATTATCATATTACAAATGTTTTATTTTCATGCTTGTTTAGTAGATTATAATTCTTATTTTTTACAGATAATTGTAATTACTGATAAAATAATAATTACTGTTCTTAGTTTAAATGTATTTTGTTTGTCTTATATAAAGGATGTTGTCCATAAAATACAGATTTTCTTCCTTTTTTTAATTATGTGCTAAAACATGCATTTGTGGGAATCACTTTGATGGAAAAATATGAAACTTAATTAACTGTTATGTAAAGTAACTTTTAAGCCATTTTTCATTTAAAGAGGTATACAACTTTAGAAAATTGTGTGTTTTTTAAATCCAAACTGTATCAGGTTTTTATTTTGAGTACAGTCTTTGGATAAATAATATCTACAAATTCACACTCTCTAACAAAAAACAACAGTAATTTAAGACTATAAAGTATATGTTAAATGATGAGTACATATCAAAATGATGGAAGTGAATAGATATTATAAACAGTTTTTCTTTCTTTAGACATTCAAATCGGCACTGGTGAATTTAACCGGAGATGTTCTGGTAGCAGCTGCTTGTATTGCATATGTAGGGGCATTTACTAGTGACTACCGAGAAGAATTAACTGAGCTTTGGGTACAGAAACTGAAACTGCTAGAAGTGCCTGCTTCTCCTTCGTTCAGGTAAAACTTCAAATTTCTATGCATGTTGAAACAATTAAACGATGTTGATTATTTGTTTTAACTGATAAGTTGACTAACTTAGTTATGTTGTAACGTATGTGATTTCATAAATTAATAGTTAAAGTAAATAGGCCTAATAACTAAGAGATATATTGAAAAATGGAATGCATTTAAATTTATTAAGCTGACAATGAGTCATGTTTGTAACGGTCAAAGTATATTATGTTAGTTTATAATACAAGTCTGTACTAAAATGCGCATCGCAAGTGATGTCACGGGTGGTATGATGTACCATACAATAAGGAATAAAATAATCATGATCGGAGTGGGGGGGGGTAACTCGATAGGGGTTTACATTTAAACACTTTATGGTGCTCCTCAAAAAGTTGCATATTAGTGTTCCATTGGTTAATCAGCTCAATATAAATTAATTATTATGTTCGCTGTAAGTTATTTAGTTCAAATATTGTTGGTTTTTCCTTAAGTAGTATGTTTTAAAAAATCAACATTCAAGACTTGAGTAGTAACATATTTTTTTAAAACCCATTTTCTTTAGTGGTCCCATGTTGTTGAGGTTAATCTAAAATTTGTATTAAAAATTGCAAACAAATATATTTAAAACTAATCCATTTTATTGAAGTCAAAACATCTCTCAGTACCTTCTTAATATCTTACAATATCCAAAAGAACAAATATATTTATCTTGAGATGATAATTATTACATAAACTTTGACTGTGCAATACATCTAGACAAAGTAAAGGTCCATAATGAACTTATGGCATCCGCAATTTTAGCTTGACGAAAAAATAAGCAATATAATAGGAAACCACATGGGTGATTGTTTGGTGTAAAATCAAGCAAATATGATTACTTTTGTTAACAGTTGAATAATCAACCGGAAAAGGCATAAGTAAATGTATAAAGTCAAGGCAAAAATCTACTGAATTCCATACATAAATATAAATTGCTTAACAATATTATAGATATTGCAGTTAGTTTTAAAGGTAAATTATCAATTGTTGTTTACTAATATATGTATTTCAATTGCTCAACCAGTTTAATTACCGTGTTAGCTGATCCATATGAAATAAGAATGTGGAATAGTTGTGGATTGCCACGAGATGATGTTTCTACAGAAAATGCTATTTTAGTAACACAAGCTGGGAGGTGGCCTCTTCTAATTGACCCACAAGAGCAGGTAATTGATACTTGTTCTTAGTCAAATTCTTAGGGGAGATTTATTAATATTGGCCAGGATATATTTGATACTGTGCATGAACCAAGATAACATCAAAACCCACCCAAGGAGTGTATAAACCACTTTCTTATGCGTAGAAAAATTTGTGGGTCCTCTCTAACTCTTTTAACAGTGATTTAAATCCATCCATATGATCTTCATAAATGTTTCAAAGTGGACGCTGTACAAAGAAATCAACGTTTAAATAATAATCCAGATGTGCTTAAAACTGTTTAACACGTTCGCTACCGAGCATTGCGTATAAGCGTCGCACTGTTTTTCACCACAGACTATCATGACACTATTAAGCAATACATATGGACTGAGACAAACAGTTGTGACATTCGCCACAGACCGTGATCATGATTTTGTACAAATGAGTTAGTATACTTTTTAATAACCTAAAAGCAGAGTTGGGACTAACGAATATGAAAACTAACAAATAGAGTAACTAGTTAGTTTTTTTACTAACTTATAACTCTACTCGTTAGTTTTTTTTAGCATTAAATTTTAACTGTAACTAGTTAGAAAAATGAGTAACGAATAGAAATTCTAACAAGTTAGATTTATAAGCAAAAGCCTATTTTGAAAAGGACCATTTCGTTCACCAAACAGCGGAAACTCGAACAATGTGTTTGTTTAGTCGGAGTCGGCCTGTTATGATTTCTCGGAATAGCGATAAGGAAAGTACGCCCAACTCAAGGTTGTGCGAGGGGCTGGAAAAGAAGGGACAAAGGACTAGAATAGAAAGTTGGGGGGAGGGGGTGGGAGCGTCCTGGGATCATATTTCATATATCTTATTCATATATCATATATCTTATTTTATTTAACAATGCCTGGGAAATCTCAAAAATAACATAGCAATATGTAATTTTGTTTACTTTTTCTAGTTGAAGTAAATAAAAATCCGACTAACTTATAACTTTATTTAGTTAGGTACTTTTTTTTTTGAGACTAACTTCTAACTTTAATCAGTTACTTTTTTGCTGACTAACTTTTAACTTTATTCAGTTAGGATTTTTCCTGGCTAACTTATAACTCTACTCAGTTATTTTTTTGATCAAATAACTCTAACTTCTATCAGTTACTTTATTAGACTAACTTTCCCAACTCTGCCTAAAAGGTGACATACCTCATTGTTTTGTTTTTTTTACTGTTTTCTGCGTTTTTGAAGTCGCGCATATATACAACGTTTAGTCTATGTCAAGAAACATAGTAAGTTTTTTTTGCTAGACTCTGAAGCAATGTTAGTAAAACGAAGTGTTTTAACCAAAGTTGCACAACCAATAAAAATTAAGACTGAAATACAAAGGCGGAATATCAGAATTAACAGAAATTTTTACGTGAGAAGGGGGGAGAAAGATTCCTGAGAACTTCGCGTCTTCGGATTCCCATGAAATAAAAAGGCAGGAAAACAATCAAGAATTATGGCATGAAAAGGGGGGTAATTTTCATGAGAACTTAACGTCTTCACATTCCTACGTTCAAAATCGTCACAGTTACAGACCAAGCTCTGTATATGAGCGGTAGACTTTCTTACATAATGATACCAATAAATTAGGTCTTTAAAATATACTAGTATTTCAAAATTAGCAGTTAAATAACAAAATAATACTGCCACAAATATGCGACGTCAGTCTATTTCAATTAGACCAGGCGTCTCATTTGATAGAAACCGGCCATCGCATATATGCGATGCTAGTCTATGCGTACCAAAAAATGTTAGCATGGTGGTAGCGAACGTGTTAGTTTTACTCTTTATGACCATTATTAAAAAATATGTTTTATATTTTATACGCATTCAAGAATTGCATATGTTACATTATTTAATGATTTCTGTATATATTAGGCAAACCGATGGATCCGCCAAATGGAATCTAGCAACAATTTGAAAATTGTGAAACTAACAGATTCAAATTTCATGCGTATCTTAGAGGCGGGAATTCGCATTGGAATGCCAGTTTTGCTTGAGGAAGTTGGTGAAACTTTGGACCCTACTTTAGGGCCCATTTTATTAAAGCAAACTTTTGTTCAGGTAAATTGTAAACAGATTATTAACGTTTTAAATATTAATGACATCACCTGATAAATTTTATCCAAAATTTGTTCAGGTAAATTATGAACAGTTTATTAACTTTTTAAATACAGTAGAGCCACGCAAATAGCACCTTCAATATATGGTAGAGTCCCGAAAATCCGCCTATTCCGAACGAGTTCAGAAAAAATACCGATTTTTAAACTGAAAAAACAGAAATTAAAAAGACGTTCGTGAAAAAACGTACCTTTATTGTTATATAAAATCGTTAAATAAAGACATACATTGAGCCTAATCTTGATGAAAACGCCTGAAACAAAATAGGAATGAAAGCTGGTTACTTGCAGTACATGTCGGCTCCATTTATACAATTTGTGAATCATTTTTAATCACTGCTAAACACAAAGCATTACTATTTTACACACACTTTTAAGAAGTAATGTCAGTGATTTTTTTTCTGTCAAAGAGTACTGAATCAACTTGAGGATGCAATGTTTCGCCATCGCCGCATGAACATAACATCATTTGGTGTTGATGAAGCTTGTTGTTTGACGTAGTGTAGCGCGAGGTCAAGAGCTTTTGCCGTGTCTGTGTGTGATATGATTTCAGTTTGAGCATTCCTCTATTCCTCGCTTTCCTCCAAGTCGGTCTGTTTGCATTGATAAATTTGTAGTAAACGCACGCAGTTTATCAAACTCCCTAGAGTAAACACTGAACTAGATGCGACTAGAGTAGTGCTCAGTGCAGTGATTCATAAATATGTTTGAAACGCGGGAGGGAGAGGGGTAGGAAATGTCTCGGCGCTATGAGTCATCGAAGGAAATACATTTCCTTTCTAACTTTCACTGAACCTGTTCACAAGCCGATCAATGCTGTATAGAGCTGCCATTAGCAGATGTCCCCGCACATTATTTACCCATTAACATGTCAATACGTTGATATTATTTAATCCGAACAGTGTTCGGTCCCAATTAGTTCGGATTAGCGGGATTCTACTGTATTAATTAATTAATTACCTCTCCTTATAAATTGTATCCATTTTATTAGAGCAAACTTTTGTTTGGATATATTACTAAGTTTACTCACTTCTCTCGTGATAAATTTGAAGCTTTACAGTATTAGTAAATTCTAGTTAACTGCTAGTTTTTTCTCATATCCAGTTATAAAATAGTAAAAACAATAAAAGTAATATTGTAAATAATATTTTAAATAGTGATTTACAAAATAAAACTAATGTTAATATTGTTTTAGGGTGGCCGGACATTGATTCGTCTGGGAGACTCAGACATAGAGTATGATAACAACTTCCGTCTTTATGTCACTACTAAACTTTCCAATCCGCACTATTTGCCTGAGATTTGCATACAAGTAACTCTCGTAAACTTTACTGTTACACCATCTGGATTGGAAGACCAGTTACTTGCGTAAGTTGTTTATTTGTTTGGTTTTTCATAGGCCATTCTTTATTAAAAGGAACAACTGATAAAACCTCCGATACTACTGCACAGGCCCGAACTTACTTTCTAGAATTTATTATTAGTCTAACTGTTAAGAAAAGACTAATGTTTAACCACTGATTCATTTTTTCCACGTATATGATTTCACAATTTAGCAATATATGTATCATAAAAAGTCTTGAATTTTACATATTTTTAGATTATAGTCAAACAATATGCCAGCAATCAAAATTGTTCAATAGTTTGACTTAAAAATATTTTTAGAATCAGTTCAGAAGTTCTCAAGTTATAACCTGTTATGATTTATCTACAAGGTCTTATTTGTTATTGACTTAAGATTAACATGGATAGCAATAGCCAAGGACAGTCAGTCTGAGTTGGCGATTCAAACATGTAACATGTCTCACAGTGTGTATGTGCTTGTTGTTTAGCCCAACCAATACAGATTATTTCATGTTATTGAATTTAACAGCAAGCGACATCCACAGTGACTTTAAGGAGAGCTGATGCATGCAGCCTGCCGGACTCTACTACCTCCGCTGCAGGTTCCCCCACTACCCTACCACTGCCTATCTCGTCGTCGGTCGCAAATTTATACGTTTTGCGCTATGTTCGGAAGCATTTTCATCATATTTTATTAATCTTATTAAATTTAAGATGTACGAATTGTAGGATTTAATACCTTTTTTCAGAATCCGTTTGGTAAATTTAAATCAGGCCACTCAGGTAAATACTTACTTAAGATGCAAGATAATGGAATAAATTGTTTATAATGTAATTGTGGAAAAACTATTAATGCGACAAATTTATTCTTCCGCCTGTTTAAAGTGCACATAATAAACAATAATTTTCCGAAAGATCTGCACTTAATATTGTAAATTAACATAAATACGAATTTTTTTAATTACATTTTTAAGCGTTTTATTCTGCTTTTTTTGGTGAAAAGTGGTCTAATTAGGGTCCATAAAACCTATTTTGTAGGTTATTTATTTAATTCTCTACAAATGTTCCACTGGAAGTATTGTGATCTATTCAGAACTTTTTATAATATCAACAAAAAACACAAAAAGTCTTAATTTATTATTATTTTTATTTATAAAAAATGTGCAATAGCTTTTTCCTGATAGTTTTTGTATTTTACATACCTATGTGCTACTCTTAAAGTCACTGTGGATGTCACTTGCTGTTAAATTCAATAACAAAATTAGCCTTATTTTTTGCTCTTTTGGCTGGGTTAGTTAGTAAAGACAATAAAATGTGCTTATAAATTAATAAACAATTTATTATTTAACAAGGAATCATTATATTATAACCCTTAAACATTTGATATTTTTTTATATTGTATAATTGTAGAGATAACTATAAAATAGTAATATAACGCCAGATTATGGCACAGTATTTCTTTTCTTGATCAAAACTGAGGACACATCTAGAATGTGCTCACAATGCCCAACTAATACACAATTGGAGGTATGGGCAGGGCTAGTAAAAGCATACATTTTTTGTAGTACTATACATTAGTACAATATAAATACACTTTATTTAACCCTAGTGCACCTATTTATGAATTCATGTAACAGCAGATCTCATCAGAATGAGACAGGAAATCAAACAGTAATTTTCTTATTATTTGTTAATACTGTATTCTCTTTAAATCTTATAGAAAAGATTTCCAATATTTTTTACTTATAATTTACACCTGATTTGTGGCAATCTCACAAATAATAGTTGAATATAACAAGAGGTAGGCTTAATGTTGTAACTGAGGGGTTTTTTATTATTTTTTTTTTTTTTATTATGTTGGAAGTCACTAGGCACTTCAGCCATTTAAGACTTTTTGTGCGCTTCCTTATCTTAGACAATCCACTTTAGTTCTAAATCCTTCGTGAGTCTTAGAACTTGTGCAGCTAGGTCGTCTTCCTTTGTAGGTATGCCTGTGAGGCCGAAAATCCGTAGTCTTCTCCTCTCCAGAGCTTCACAATACAAAAGTATGTGTTCTGCTGTGTCTTTATATTGGTTACACAGTCTACAGGTTGTCCTGCCTTGAGTTAGACCCATGGTGTTTAAGTGTTCCCTGAAAGCTCCATGACCAGTCATGAAGCTTAAGACTTTCCTTAGGTTGTTTCTATTCAATGATATTACATACCTAGAGAGTTTCTGATTCGGATTGTACAGCGACCCGTAGAGTTTTCCTCTAGAGGCCTCTCTCCAGCGATTGAGAGTTTCCTGTTTGACCCATCGTTTCAGAGTGGTTCTTGCGACAGATTTACTGATACCACAAGCAGGTTCTGGTCCGATGAATGGAGTCTGTGCTCCCAACTTAGCCAGTTCATCAGCTTTCTCATTTCCCTCATAACCTCTGTGTCCAGGTATCCAGAATAGGCTTACCTGGTTTCGGGTCGAGAGTTGGACTAGAGCTTGATTACAATCCCACATTAATTTGGAGTTGAATTCGTGTGAGCAAATAGCCTTTAAAGCGGCCTGACTGTCAGATCTGATTGTGATATGTTCGTCGTCATATCCTCTTTCTAGACACAGTTGTGCGCAACCAAGTATGGCATAAACTTCGGCCTGAAATACCGTTGCATATCTACCTAGGGCAATGCTTATTTCCACCCTAGGTGATTTACTGAAGATTCCTGCTCCGACTCCTTGGGCGGTGCGAGAGCCATCAGTGTAGAATTCTAAGCTCTTAGCTGTAGCCACTATTCCTTCTATCATGTCCTCCTCGTGTGGAATACACATATTAAAGGGCTGTGTCCATGAGATTTTATTAATCATATAATCTTGTCTCATAGTTAGAATTGAATCGTAAGATTTAAAAGTGCGGATTGTGCCATGCCCCTTAGACCACCGGCTATCTCTCCACATTCCAGAGCAATGTACTCTGTATGCTGCCAGACTTGCTTCTGCTATGATGCTGAAGTTAATCGGGTCTATTCCCAAGAGAGTTTCAAGAGCTGTAGTAGGTGTGCTTATGAAAGCTCCTGAGATGCATAGACAGGCCAACCTTTGTATACTCATTAGCCTGTTAGTTGTAATGGTTTGGAGAGCTTTCGTCCACCACACCAGCGATCCATACTGAAGTTGTGGTTTAACCACTGCTTCATATAGCCATCTAATCATGGCTGGACGAAGTCCCCAGTTTTTTCCCAAAAGGCGTTTACAACTCATTAAAGATTTCGTTGCTTTTTGGATACTATGTTCTACGTGTTTGTTCCAAGTAAGTCTTTTATCCAGTATCACCCCTAGATATTTGACCTCTTCTGATAGGCGCAAACGTGTTCCTCCTAGACTGATATCAATGTTATCTAGTTTGATTCTCCTTGTAAAGGGTACTATGATGGCCTTTTCCGGGTTTACGGCCAGGCCCTCATCCCTGCACCAGTTATGAATTGTCCTCAGAGCTGTGTTCATTAGGTCTGATATTATGTTAGTATGTTTACCTTTAATAATCACGACAATGTCATCTGCGTAACTTTGCGTGTAATATCCCATATTATTTAATTTTGTAATTAGGGAGTCTACCACCATATTCCACAGTAGAGGAGAAAGTATACCACCTTGAGGGGTACCTTTAATGGCGGACACATCAAGTTCCTCGCCATACTGGATTGCTCGGATGGTTCTACTACTGAGCAATGACCTAAGCCAATTGCAGGTGGTCATATCCAGTCCTCGGGTTTCAGCTGCAGTAACAATTGACTTATAAGCCGTGTTATCAAAGGCGCCCTGAATATCAATAAATGCTCCAAGAGCCACCTCTTTAGACGCTAACGAGTCCTCGATCCTGCTAACTAGCTGATGCAGTGCTGTTTCGCAGGATTTTCCTGACTGATATGCGAATTGGTTACAATGAATGGGGTTAACTGATATTACCTCATTTTGTATGTGAACTTGTAACACTCTCTCCATAGTCTTCAATAGAAAGGATGATAAGCAGATTGGACGAAACGACTTGGGGTCTGTGTAATTACCCTTGCCAGGTTTCGGAATAAATACTACCCTGCTAAGTGTCCAGTAAGACGGCACATGACCTAGGGCCATACTAGCTCTGAACACCTCGCATAGAAGAGTGTGTAGAGAGTCTGGAGCCTTTTATAACAAGGCAGGAAATATTCCATCCTCTCCAGGTGATTTAAATGGGCTGAATTTATGTATCGCCCATTTGACCTTATTGGTCGTTATGATTTTTCTAGCAATTTGCCAGTCTGCTCGTGAGGCTCTTACGTGTCTCCGATTCTGCTCTGGCTCTAGATGAGCCACAAGTTTACAATCTGGAAAGTGTGCTTGAAGCAAAACTCTCAATGTTTCTAATCCAGAGGTTGTCAGTCCTCCCTCCCGGCTCTTTAGAGAACCAGTCGGGCAGACCGACCCCTTCGAAATAACCTTGTATATACGGGAGACTGATTTAGTATTGTCTATCTCCCCGCAAAATTTTCTCCAAGAGGTTCTTTTAGACTTTCTTAGGAGTAGATTGTATTCGGTGAGGGATGTATAATATTTCTCCCACTGTCCGTTTCGTTTAGCGCTATTAAATAATCGCCTTGTTTGTTTTTTCTTCCTCTCCAGATCCTCGTTCCACCATACCACACCTCTTCGATTGGATCGGGATTGGATAGGACAGTTATCAAAATATGAGTCCATGATAGCTACTTGTAAGTTACAGGTCACGGACTCAATATCATTTACATCTCTAATGAACGTATTTAGGGATGCCAGCTTACATTTTAACTCCTGGTGATAGGAGTTCCAATCTGTTCTCCTAGGATTCCTAAACCTATCTTCGTCTGAAGCAAAGTTTAGTTGCCACATAATGTGACAGTGGTCCGAGGAAGATACGAAGTCCGATACGTGCCATTCACTGATAAAGGATCCCACGTATTCAGTAGCTATTGTAATGTCAATGACCTCCTCACGTACTCTATTTCTAAAAGTAGGCTTATCACCAACATTAACTATCAGTAAGTTATTACTGTTAAGGAAATCTAATAATGACTCACCTCTAGCGTTGGTGTTACTAGATCCCCATGCTTCGTGGTGAGAGTTGGAGTCTATGCCCGCAAGGAACTGCTCCTTCTTCCGCCTGACGAAGTCGATAACACTTTCTAGTTCTCTAGAAGGTGGAAGGTCTCTCGCATCATACGGAAGGTATACTGAGCTAACAATAATGCTCCTTCTACCATCCGTATGTGCGAGAGTGATTTTCACCGTTGTGATGTCTCTGGAACAGAATTCAATCAACGGTAAGCAGGGCAAATGTGTCTTTACCACAATACAGGTTCGCCAATTATTAATAAAACAATTAAAAATAAGCTTACCTTTGCTGTTACCTAGTCCTCTGATCTGTCCTCCGCTTATCCATGGTTCTTGGATCAGGGCTAGGTCAATGTTTCCAGAGAGAAATCTCTGACAGAAGACTGCAGAAGCAGCCTTACTGTGATGTAGGTTGCACTGGAGTATCCTCAGAGGCATTCTCCAGTACCTTCTCTTTACTTTGCTTCTGGAGGATGGTAAATGTGGTTTTTCCAAATCCCAGATGTGCTCTCATGTCTGTCGCTTTCAAAGCTTTCAGAGGCGAGTCGTCTATTAGGGCTACGATCGTCTGCCCGTTGTCAGTTTTACTGGAACTGATGATCTTCCAGTCCTCTATCTTGAGGGACTTGTTTTGTTTGCCAAGCATTTCCAGGACTTTGGACGGATCTACCTTTGAGTAGACTTTTGGTGATTTAAAAATCACCTTGGTCACCCGCAGGATGTCCTTTCTAGGTCCTGTCCGTAACTTAGCATTCTCCCAGGGTTGTATCTTGGGAACAACCTGTTCCAGCCATTTCTGAGTGTGGTCATTTGCACACACAAATATGCATGCTCCTGTCTCAAGGTAGGTAGCATTGAACTGAGGGAATTCTCCATGTTCAAGGATATTAAATTCCAGTGACAGGGAAGTCTCCAGTTTTTCCAGTGATTCTCCAGTTAATCTTGTCTCTGGATAATCTTCTGGAACTACCGCCATCTTGATAGATGTTAACATCTCCTTGTATCTACCTTGAGTCAGCTGTTCGGTGACTGCTGCTCTCGGTTTTTTATAATCTCTCTCTGTAGGAGGAGTGCTACCACTCTGAGGGGTTAGTGTATCTGAAAGTTATTCATTAAAACTGGGTGAAAACCACAGATGTTTGAGTAGTTGAAATAAAAGGTTGGTTTTAAGGAGATAATAACCCATCGGAGTTGTCCAAAACAAAACAAAAATATTAAACATGACAGTTAATATATGAGAGAGAGTTAGCAACATTCTTTCCTCCAATTATGTAGGCTAGTTTAAAGTTTACATTAGGTTTGTTTGGATGCATGTATTATAAACTAGTTTTATCTTTCAGTTTGACTTTAATTATTAAAATTGTTTAGAGATGTTGTACGTCTTGAGAGACCTGACCTAGAAAAACAAAGAACTGAGTTGATTGTAAGGATTAATAATGACAAAGGTCAGTTAAAAGGAATAGAAGATAAGATTTTAAAGTTACTTTTTGCCAGTGAAGGAAATATTCTGGACGATGAAGAGCTAGTTGAGACACTCAATGAGAGCAAGGTATGGTTATTTATTTAGTGTTCTCATTTATGAACGGTTCTTTAAATGCATTATATCCTACAAAAGAAGTTTCAAACTTATACAAAATATTAATTCTATTCAGTAACACACCAGTGTCAAAGTACTTTAGAAAAACTGTACATAATTTTTTTAATATCATAAATAATTATATTTACTTCAAATAAACCTTATAATAATATATTCCTTTTTTTGAAAAAACTATCAAATAATTCTTGCTTAAGAATATTATACTGATCCCTTTTCCAGTATTGTAATCAATAGAAATAGGAAATATAACAAATAGTTATTGAATATAGTTAAGTTTATCCAAAAACAAATTTTTCAGTACTATTTTGTTGTATTTGTACACTGCTGATCACTCTTTATTTAACCTCATTATTGTTAGTAATCTATGAACTATTACTATGAAACTATCTATATATAATCTATCTATTATAAACTATGAAAGTAATCATAGTTCCAATTCATTTACAACTATTGAAATTTTCAGTTCTACTGTATAGTTCTTCACAATATCAATGGGCTCAACAGGGCCGGATTTAGGCACAAACAAAGTAAGCGCACGCCTAGGGGCCCGCACCACAAAAAAAAAAATTAAAATTTTTTAGGCAGTACCGGTAGGCTAGATAAAAAGATTTTCGAGGTCGATGAAATGCTACTAGTATATAATAACAATATTGTCATTTGAAATTCGCACGCACGGCTAATAGTGCAGTGCTCATAAAAATTGGTTTGGCTGAGAGGTTATGAGTGAAGGTTAGCCAGCCCTCGCCTCGGTGGTGTGGGGAGGATGCGCACGCACTATCACCCCCTCCACCACCCTGCCTTGCAGCCAAGGACAAGACGTAAGACTGTTGCGTCTAGCTTTGCAATTGCAATTGTTACAGTAGCAACTATTGTTTATGTTTAACGTGCTAGTTCTTGGTTAAATCTAACCCGAAAGAAAGGGCTGTTGTTTTGTTACGATGATTTGAGTTAAGTGCAGTTCAATTGTTTCTCAAAGAGTGTACTGTATTTATAAACAAACAAAAAATGTCTAGTAGATTCATTGCCTACCTACAAGTGATTTGACCTTACACAAGAGGTAAGTGAGACACTGTTTATTAATGTTCTTTGTTTTGTAAAGAAGTGTTATTGATGATTTTCATTGCACATAGAGATATAAAACATTGTATGTTTGGTTGGCGTAATCCATGTTTGATGGCCTAATTTAAAATACGTGTTTGTAGACTAATAAAATTTTTATTGAAATTGTCGGCAATAAATTTATAACTATTGCATATGCTAACAGTTGGTTAAACATTTAAAAGACAATAATAACTTAATTGTCCATTTTTGTAATTGGTCAAGTTTTTGTACTTTATTGAATTGCAATATAGGCTCTACGTAAAATTACAAAATTTATTTCATATATTTATGACTATATGCTAGTCGGTCAGTTTTTAAATATTTTTTTTTATTCCAGCACAACACTATGGACCGCCATAAGATACAAAGTAATCGCCTAAAAAGAAAGAGGAGTTTAAAAGCGGCAGTGCTAAACGAAAAATTGCAAAGGAAAAGGAAAAAAAGAATGAAGAAGTCCTAGCTAAATCGCGTCGTATGACAGACTTTATAGTGAAGAGTAAGCCAACTTCAGATGATGTTCCAGAACTCAACATAAGCTTAGATGCAGTTGTGTGTGAACATCCAACAACCAGCGCCACCCATAGCCAGCCCAAAAATTATGGTGATAACGATGAGGTAAGTTTAACCCTTTGAGGACCAATCATATTTTTCAAGAAATCACCCAAAGACCTGATGCCTGCAATGCGTCCAACCTCCATTTTCCCGTCAGGACCGAATTATTTTCAATAATTATAAAATTTTCTATTGTAACTAGGATATTTTTAAAGGAAAGGGAACAAAATGCAGAACACCAATTTCGTTTATACGCATTGCTGCTGTCGAGGGGGGGGTCGGATGAGAAGCAATGTTTACTTTTTACTAATTACTTTTACTACTAATATTGTTTTACTAATTATGTGAATTAGGAGTAATTATTTGTGCTTTTTCAGGTTCCGGAAAACCAAGCAGAGATGTCAGCACCTTCTAGTTCTACAAAATCTTCAGATCCAGATCTTAAACCAGAACCAGAAAAGGAATTGGCCAAGCTCGAATCTGAACTTGATGCCCAAAAAACAGGCGTTTCTTTGGAAAATGACATTGGGACGTGGCCGGAACTTATGTCATCTAGTGACATAGATTACTGTATTAAAATCGACGTCACTGCACTCCAGCACTGTAATAGTGATTTACTTGATAGTAAATCTGTAGTTCAAAATGACACAGGTAAGGGCTCTGAGAAATGTTTTAAGAGAAAATGCCTTACAAGTTTTTTTGTGCGAAAGGCCAAAAACGGCGAAACTATAAAACGCACGTGGCTATGTTTTTCTCCCAGCAATGGCCATGTCTACTGCTATGTTTGCAAACTCTTCTCCCCAGCTCTCTCACAGTTTACTCACGGTGGTTTTGCTGATCGAGCAGGAAACCACAAAAAATCACTTGAATGCCACCATTGATTTTTCAAGTCGCTCTAAAGACATAGGGCGTATTGACCAAGAACTTATTCGCCAAGCAGAAGACGTAGCAAAGTACTGGCGAGAAGTTCTGAAAAGAGGATAACTTTTATCAGTGAAAGAGGACTTGCTTTTCAGGGAGATACGAGACCTTTGGATCACCGAGCAATGGTAATTATCTGGGAATACTTGAACTCGTGGCGCAGTGTGATGACTTTTTGAGAGACCATATAAAAGCACACGGAAATCGTGGAAGCGGCCACGTAAACCATCTTTCATCCACGATTTGTGAGGAAGTTTTGGAAATCATTGGTAAACAGGTCCTTAATGAAATCATTTCCCGTCTAAAGGAGTCTAAATACTACTCTATTTCTCTTGATTCAACTTCAGATGAAGGTCACATTGATCAACTTAGTTTAGTTTTTAGTTATGTAGAAGAGCACACCCCTGTGGAGAGATTTGTGTCATTCATGCCTAACCAAGGCCACAAGGCTAAAGACATGATTAAAGTTTAAACACTTTTTTGGAAGACAATGACTTGGATATAAAACACTGTCGTGGTCAGTCTTATGACAACGCTTCGTCAATGAGTGGAAAGTACAATGGCCTTCAAGCGCTTGTATTGGAAAAGAATAGCTTGGCTGTTTGGGTGCCTTGCGCTGGGCATTCGCTAAATCTAGTTGTGCAAGCTGCAGCTAGTTGCTGCCTCAGCGCTGTGAGCTTTTTTGATTTTTTGGAAGAGCTGTTTGTTTACTTTACAGCCTCAACTAACAGGTACAAAACTCTTACTGATTCTTTGAAGAAAGTGAAAACAGAAAAACCTATTTTAGTACCAAAAAGAACTACAACAACAAGGTGGTCATGCCGGGGGGATGCCACCAAGGCTCTCTTGCGAGGATATACAGAGATGCAAAGTGCATTAACTGAAATATCAGAGGATGAAGAAGAGCCTGGTAAAGCTCGGGTATCTGCTCAGGGCTTATTAAAGAAAATGCTAAAAGTGGAAACTAGACTGTTCGCTGTATTTTGGGACGATATCTTGGGACAAGTAAATAAAACAAGCGAATCTCTGCAAAACCCAAGGTTGGACGTTAACACAGCTTCCTCATTACTTTCATCGTTGAAAAGTTTGATAGAAAGTAAGCGGGACAGTTTTAAAGAGTATGAAGAGAAAGCTACCAAATTAGCTGGAGGTGATGGGGCGGAATATGAGGATGAAACAAAGCGAAAACGCAGAACAAATGTCCGTTTGGCCCCTCTAGACAGTGTGCAGGCTCCTGAAGCAGTTTCGACACCTTCTGAATCTTCTGATAAATTTCGAACCCAGAGTTTCATTTCAGTTGTAGATGGACTTGAAAGAGCATTGCACAAGAGACTTGAAGCTTACAAACTTGTCCACACTCGTTTTGGGTTCCTTAACAAGTTAATGACACTGTCTGCTAAAGAAGTCCTAGCTGCAAGTGAAAAACTTGCTAACATATATTGCAATGACAACATAGGAAATGAATTCATTCAGTTTCAAGCGTTTTCTATTCAATACCAATCAGACCTTGAAAAAAGTGAAGTTATCTGAAAAAAGTAAAGAGAGATGGCTCTACAAACTGCTGCTAGAAAACTATCTAAAAGACTGTCTGCCAAACGTAGAAGTTACGTTGAGGATGTACCTGTCGCTAATGGTTACAAACTGTTCGGCAGAAAGATCGCTTTCTAATTTAAAACTCATAAAAAATAGGTTGAGGACCTCAATGGTTGAACCCCGTCTGAACTGGTAGGCGTTGCTCAGCATCGAAAATTACATACTAAGACAGCTAAATCAAGAAGAAATAATCAACACCTTTTTAAATTTGAAGCTCAGGAGGAAACCTATTAGCAGTAAGCAGTAATGAAATATGTATGTTATTTTATTAAAAGCAGTACTAAAATCCATTTCATGAAATACAAGCAATCCTTCTTCAGAACTTAAATATAATGTACTGTATCATAAATCAAAAATAACTTTTCCAATGTTTTAATTTTCAAAATACAGTAGTTTGTCAAGTACATGTGTAGTACCAATGTTTTATTTTATTATTTTTTTAGAATTAGTGAATTTTTTGAAGTAGTGTTTGACTCAATGAATGGAAATGTTGTATTGTAAATTAATGTACAATTTACGGTAACTTATACTACCTAATTATGGGTGCATTTCTAAATAATAATTTTAGCAGTTGTGTTAATAAATATTTTTAAGTGTTTTGCTGAATTTTTCATTATTTAACATATTTATCACCATGCAAAATTAAAGTTAAAATTAAAATTTCCCGTCTTTATAAATTTGGTACTCTTAAATCTTATACCTACATTTTTAACTACAAATAAGCCTTAAAATGAGATTTTCAAGGTCATTTTATCAAAAACTTTTACGATTCTTTTTTCAAAACTGCTAGAATATAAATGTAATCTAGGGTAAAATATTTACGGTATTATAAATTCCAGTCTCAAAAGTCCTTTTATTAGTAGTAAAATTGACTTCCAAATTGCAAAAAAAAACATGTTTTTAGAGGTTATATTTTTAAAAATTTCCCCGGACCCCTCGTTTTGCTGGGGGTATTCCATACCCCGCCCAACCCCCCGGTAGGGCCCGCACCACAGGCTGAGCCTAGGGGCCCTTATGACCAAAATCTGGCCCTGAGGCTCAAATAAAGCTGCAAACCAGTTTGGTAGCAATTTTCAGTTCACGATGAGTACCTACATACTAATATTTGCAATGTCATGAAAAATGAATAACAAGTAGCAGCTTACACATGCTTTAATAACTCTTATGTACTTGTTACAAAAATTGATATTCAAACTGTTATGTGTACGTTATGTCTTAAGTTTGTGTTCAGGAAACTCAGCTATTATTGAAAAATACAGAACTGTGGCCTCCCGTGGATCTTGCTTGTATGTGTTCTTTATGTCTTAAGTTTGTATTCAGGAAACTGCAGCTGTTATTGCTTCACGATTAATGGAAACTGAAACAACTGAAGAGAAGATATCAATAGCCAGAGAAAAATACAGAACTGTGGCTTCCCGTAGATCTTGCTTGTATTTTTTTGTTGCTATTCTAGCAAATATTGATATTCAAACTGTTATGTGTACG
>JAGFPH010001380.1:217893-237959 GCA_018207615.1 Philaenus spumarius
ACGACAAGGTTTCCTTCCCGGCGAATATTGTGTTCGACACGATGATACAATTGCAGGGTTGTAACGCTTCTCAACCAAACAGTGATAAGGGCTAAGGCAAAGGGAAGGGATAGATTCCAAACCTCGCCACGGCAGTCGTATTAAAAGTTTTACCGTGACCGGTTAGCGTGATTAGGCTTAATCGATGTTTTTAATGTGTTTCGTGACGTGTTTTGTGATTTTTGTTTTGTATATTAACTTTAATGTTTTGACGACCTCATGAAGGGAATTAATTATTTATTTCTGTGATCTGAAGATGGGTACATAGGTTACCCGAAACCGCGGTAATCACATAGTGATTTAAGGATTAGATAAGACAAAAAAGCAGGTATTGTACCTATTTAATTTATTGATAAAATTTTCCAATCCATGAGCTAACATGTTGAAATTGAAATTGACTTAATGCTTTACAAAGTAGAATACCAAACAACATAAATATGAGTTGCGGTGTTATAATTGTAATCGGTATATGCAATGTTATGTTGTACAAACTCATCTCAATTTAAAATATGTTTGTAAATACACTGCCCTTAATTTGATGACTATAATGCATAGTGAGTATAACTTGACATTTCTTATGTGACCCAAGGTATTCAATACGGTTATCACTACCAGTCCTCCATCAGCAGTCTTAGCAGAGAGATTAGAAATACTTCTAGAACAGATCACACTATCTGTCTACACTAATGTATCAAGAGGCCTGTTTGAGAGACATAAACTTGTGTTTAGTTTTATGTTGTGTACTAGTATCTTCAAACAGGCAGGCAAAATTAATGAACAACAGTGGAACTTCCTAATCCGTGGACCTGTTGGAGGAACTGTACCCGTAAGTTTTATGTCTTTCTGAATATTACATGTAAACCTTATTTTAATGCATAGTTTAGTTACTAGGATATGTGATATTATCAGTTCTTTAGATTTTTGTAAATGAAAATTAGTTTAAAAAACAGCAATTAACAATAATTTAGTTACTACCATTGATTTTTTGACAAGGGTCTACCTAAAAAGCCTGATATAGCAGCACTGAGTGAAGCCCAATGGAATTCTGTCAACTACTTGGCCATACATTTCCCAAAATTTAAAAAACTACCAGAGGAAGTTATAAACAAAATACCCATCACAGTTGGTGACTTTGATCAGGTGACTATTAAATTTGTATTACTTTTTATAAGTATTTTTATATTTTTTAAGAACTTATTGAAGAATGGGAATTAAGTTTAGTTTAAGTAGTTTGGAATAGTAATTATTTGACAGTTGGCATTGTCAAGCCTCTAGTTCTCACCTCGTACATCCCACACTTTCCCTGCAGCTACTAACTTATCCAGCATTTAGTATTTCATTAATTCTTTTACATACAATAATCCTAAAAGTATATATATTCTCCTCTCCTCTCCCAGTTTTGGATATTTATTTGAGCAATGTATTTAATCTAAATGTTCTTAGAACCCACCTTGGATTAGGTATAAGAAAAATGCTATAGACTATGTAATATGTCTGATGCGTTAACGACGCGACACTATCAATGTCGAACCAAGTCACCGTGCACTTGCAGCGAAGCCACCAGAGAAGCCACAGTAGTCAGAAGTATCGACTTTGTTCTGGTTCTAGTAGTTGTATATTTCAAAGTGATTATTGTGTACTTCAAAATGTTTGACATGGAAACATTTATATTTTTTTTTTTTTTACAAAACGATGTAATGTCATCCAAGATCTGGAAATAAAATTATTATTATTTATTACGGTAGTAGCCACCTCTATAGGAAATTAATTCAAAGGATTATAGCAATAAACAATTAAAACACGTTAATTGTTAAAGTTACGGCTATACTTACACGAGCCGAGCCGAGTGGAGCGGAATTTTTCCAGGGGTATACTCTCTGTATATTTAAATGGGAGTGGTTATATCTACACAAACCAAGTCGACCTTCGTGGAGCCGAATTTTTTCCATGCTCTGAGAGCATACCGGAAAGGGTGGACTCTGCTCCCCTCTGCGCTGTCGGATATATATAGCCACAAGTCAAGATCAGAATGAATTTTTGGTCTCTTTTCACTGTTCTTCCATGATGATTTTGCAATTCACAGTAGTTTTGACAATAGTAGCAGGAAATCTAGACTAACTGATGGTGAGATGGATTAACTAACTGACTAACTGATGGAACATGTCAGAACGGTGCGGGTCTTTTAGATTTAGCCACTATTATGGATTTCCGCTACGGACCAGGTCGGCTCGTGTAAGTATAGTCAACGCTTGATGCACAATTTAAAAGCACTGGGTGTGTACCTCACCTGCTAACCTTCCTCATACATAATTCCTCATATGTTTATATTATTTGTTAGGCAGGTTAACTGAATGGTATCTATTTTGAAAGGGAGGGACGCAACTTTGACAACGCCTCAAAAACACGGTGTATAACACGAGAACCGCGTTGTCATCCCGTTACCAACATCTCGCTTTCAACGTCCCGTATAACTTGGGAATTTAATGCCCGGTTTTCAGTGTTATCAACCCGGCGCTATCAGCGCTTGTATACCGTCAACTCATGAACCAGACCGCCAGGACTCACATTACTGTTAAAAAATCATGATTGCGTAGAGGGGGATTATATTTATTTCAAAGAGAACAATTATTTTTTTGTGGTCACATCACGAATTTAATTATAAATGTAATTTTTAATTGAATATTGACTAAGTATTCAACGATCGATTAGTTTAAAAATAAAATCCACCATACTAAAAAGACCTTATGGGGGGGACAGGTCCCGTTCATCCCCCCCATTGGTACGCCACTGTTCATGACGGAAATTCATCTGAATTTAGCCTCTTGAAAAGTCAGAAAACAGAATGACCAATGAGCAAGAAAAACCCTAAGGAAAGAAATGAAAAAGAAAAATTTACACAAATATTTCAAATTAACAATACATAATCAAAATTAGTCAAAAGAAATTTACATTATTCATTGAAGTTGCTTATTAGATCTACAATATATCAAAATATTTTAATAAAATTGACCAAAAACAAAAAATTTAAAATTACAATTTAAAGTTGAGTTATGTTGAAATTATGTTAGAAGTTATTTAACCAAGTTATCTTTGTAGTATACAATTAAAAAAAGAAAAGAAATTATCAAATCAAATTATTTAAATCACAATCAAAAAATCAAAGTGTCAGGTTAAATTACATCATAAAAAAAATTATAAATTCAAATATCAATTACCAAAGTTAAAGTCCAATTATTTCAGAATCAAGTATCAAGTTAAGGTATCAATATCATATGAAAGTTTACAAAAATTTGATATCATTTTTTTAAATACACAATTAAGTTATACACTGTTATGACTGTTATTATTTTATCTTGTTGAAATTATTTATTTTCCTTTGCGTCTGTTATATACATATAAAAATTATTGTGTCTTATGTATTTTGTTTACATGAATGATGTCTATTACATTTTTCACTTTAACCAGGCTATTTTCTCATCCGCATTGGCCATGTATGTTACAACTATTGGACTAGAACCTCAAAAAGGATAGTCGATTTTTTTAAGGCAAAACACTATAATATAGAGTTATCAATAATAATATCTAAAGCCAAAAAGATCAACAAATAACTCCTTAGTCTAAATCTAAAAGAAAACTGATTAATAACAACAAACTTAACAGAATCAATTAATTACAGAAACAGTAAATATTCTGAACAAATTAACTTCAAAACTTACAACTAATTCAAATCTATAAACTCTTATAAAAAAAATAAATATAAATTAAAGGAAAAACAAAACACATAATGTAATTTTTTGCTTTAAGCACCTGAGATTGTGTTGCAATTTTGTTTACACAGCCTAGAGTATCCCAAGAGAAGATGAAAGTGTTAGATATTGTTTAATGTATTTAACTATCTATGAGTGTATGTAAATTTGTAAGTTTTTCTGTTTGATTGACTTAGAACAGTAAGGGATGCCAAAATCATGTTAGCATGTGCACTTAACATGTGCAGGAGGTGATAACATGTTTAGGCAGGATGAAATATAATTTGATCACAGTAAAACTGCATAGCTCGTTTCAGTCGCTTGTTATGTAATGATGCTTGTATGCTTAGTCTGTGTTACCAAATCACAGAGCCAACACTTCTCCCACCACCAAATAGTGAGTAAAAGACTGTCTGTATGCTCAAGTCAAATGCCTTCACATAACAAAGAAACTATGCTTGTGATTATAAACTATTTTTAAGAGGGAATGATTTAGGATCAAAATAAGACAATAATGTCAGATTGAATACATCGGATGGCTAGTTGTCCTCTGGACACTTAATTGTGTAATATTAATCACTGCTTCAAAATTACAAGTCCTTAAACAGTCTTGGTCAATGTTTTTTCACTTGTAATTTAGAGAACTCAAACATCGGAACTTTATTAAGAGTTCATATATATTTTTGTTTTATTAAGTAGGGGAGATAAGTTACATAAAAAATGTATTTCTGCTCAATTTTTATAACATAATATAGGCTATGTGCTAATATTTTAAACCAGTAGCGGATTAAATGGAGGGGCGACCGACACCCCCCCCCCCCCCCGACCCGACTGTAAAAAAAATTACAAATCTTTATTTTAAATAAACTACGTAAATTATATAAAAAACATAGGTTTCGATGTACGTTTACGTTTAGTAAGTAGGCTTAAAACTTCAAGAAACATATCAAATTTTAATTGACTGACTTTTCTACAAAGAATCCTTCTAAGAAACACCTTCAACTAAATTCCATTTTAAGTTTATACAAGTAGGCTACAAGATAAAAAAACAAAAGGAACCAGAACGGTGACCGGTGATGTGAGAACATGAGCAAAATCAAGTCGGCCTAGTGTAGTCCGTTTAGCAACGCGACACACTTGAGAGCAATGGCAGAGCGGATACAGGATTTAATTTTGGGAGGGGGTCATACGAAGTCGAAAACAACATTACCGAGAATTTAACAACAACGGGTCCGGGGAATCAAAAAATATATAAACTCTATGAAATGGTTTTTTAATGCATTTCTAGGCCATAAATATTTTCTTGAAAGAGCAAAAATTTCTTACAAATTAAAGAATAAAAAAACACTAATTATTAAAGAGTAAAAAGGAGCGGTACTAAAATCAATAATTCCATGACACGATCATTAAATCCACTTTGTTTTGCTAAAAATTAAAACAACGTTAACACAAGATCTCACTTATTCAAGTCATACAGTTCCATACGGCGCGGCGCGCTCCGTCAAACAATTTAGCCCAACCAATAGAGATTGTTTGTTGTTATTGAATTTCAGCAAGCGACATCCACGGTGGCTGTAAGGGTGCACTTAGGTATATAAATTATAAAATAAAATACAAAAACTATCAGGCAAGGAGTTTTTCGCATATTTTATAAACAAAAATAACAATAAATATGGACTTTTTGGGTTTTTCGTTGATATTATAAAATGTATGCATGGATCACGATACCTCCAACGTGACATTTTTAGAGAGTTAAAAAACATACAAAATGGTTTTTGAAGACCCCGATTGGACCATTTCTCACCGAGAAAAGTCGGGGAAACTCTTAATACAGTAATTACCATTTTTCAAAAGTTCATATCTTTGAATTTACAATATTAAGGGCAGATCTTTCGGAAAATGATTGTTTAGTATGTGTACTTCAAACAGGCGGAAGATGAAATTTGTCGCATTAATCATTTTTGCATAGTTGCAGTATAAACAATTTAGGCCATTATTTTGTAAAATGCGGAGAAGAGAACGGCGCATCAGGCTGTTGTTTCCCCCACTACCACTATTGCAAATTTACCGTCGGTGTCGGTCTCAAATTTTAGAGTTTCGCGCTTGTTCTTAAGCAATTTTATCATACTTTATCAACCTTATTGAAAAATCGCAGATAAACGAATTGTAGGTTTTACTGCCTACTTTCAGAATCCGTTTGGTAAATTTAAATCGGGCTACTCAGGTTAATTGGGCGCATGATGGAAGATAATGGCCCAAAGTGTTTAAAGTGCAATTACTGTGCAAAAACTATTAATGTGTCAAATTTCATCTTCTTCCTGTTTGAAGTAGCCTACACATAATAAACCATCATTTTCAGAAACATCTGCCCTTAATATTGTAAATTAACAAAGATATGAACTTTTGAAAATGGTATTTTTTAAGCGTTTTTCTTTCTGACTTTTCTCAGTGAAAAATGTTCCAATCAGGGTATATAAAAAAACGATTTTTAGGTTTTTTTTTAAGTATCGTGATCCATTCATCATTTTTTATAATATTAATGAAAAACCCAAAATGTGCTAATTTATTGTAATTTTTGTTTATACAAAATGCCCAAAAGCTCCTTCCCCGATAGTTTTTGTATTTTACATACCTATGTTCTACCTGTCACTGTGGATGTTTGCTGTTTAATTCAATAACAAAATTAGCTTTTCTTCTAATTTGCATTTTTGGCTGGGTTAAATGTGCTAAGACAATCGGCGCAATTGTACATATTTCACAGACAAGACCCATAGCTGTAGCCGATGAACAATAAATCAGGTTTTCCTTATATCAAATGAAAATATAGAATTTACACTAAAATCCATATGAACATCAATGTACAAGTATATCGATTTGTACTAGATATATCAATTATAAAATATGCTTGCTCGTTATTTGAAAAACTGTCATATCTTAAGGGTTTACAGAAATCTAAGAAATTATAAGAGTGACGAATGATTGGAAGGTAGTGTTAGAAAGTTCAAATCTTGACGAATCCAAAGGTATATATTCTTTTCAAAACAAGTCTGTCTAACGATTATGAGCCTTAGAAAAGTGACAAGTTTTGTGCCTTTTCTTTGCGTTTTCTTGCGCGGCGTAATCTTTTTAGACAACTACAATTTTAAAATGATGATTAAATGTAAATATACGTTTCAGAACAAATTTGTAAATACAAAAATTAATGTTCAAAACATTTCCTTTCCAATGATTTTTATTTTATTGAGATTGGATGATTTTTAGAGGGTGAAATATTCAATACAATCAGACAAAACAATAGTGCTGTCTGCCACTTACTCGGCGGGTGGATACGACACTATAGTGTTATTTGGCGCTTGTAAGGTTAAATCAAACATATAAATCAGGCATTAAAAAAATGTTTTTGGGGGTCATGACCCTCCCCCTGTATCCGCCCCTGCTTGCGAGGGTGGATGGAAGGAGTGAGCTGCAACGGCGGAGTGAGCTGCAACAACCACCACAGATTGTGTCATTAAGAATGTCGAATCACTAACTAAGAAGTACTACATGGTTGTTGGAGGAGATGAAAACGATTGCATTTCAGAATTAATTAAAGCTAGAAATAAAACTAAAACTATGGTTACCAAAGTGGAAAAGGGCTACAGCTGATAAGAAGACAACTTTACCGAACTATGCAGTTGATTGTTTAGAGTTTTTTTCACCTGAAGTGTAGGCTTCGCTAAGGAGAAGACAAGAAAGAAATTATAGATAGGTACGTTGAAAAGGGAGGGAAAAGGAGAAAATCAGTTCTTTCCAAAAAACGTTAATTTGGTATATTTTCTGGATCTTCAAGATCAAAGTAATTTCATAATATTTTAAGGCTTTTATTTTCTATGTGGAAACTATATAAGATATTTTTAATTGTACAAATAAACAAATAATAAATCTTTTTCGACAGATTTCTTCACCTGCCTTTTTTTCACTTCTAGGTTATTTCTCCTTTTATTAAAAAATTGTGAGGTGTTTGATATAAATAGCTAATAAGCTAAATATCTCAAAATTTTAAGTTTTGATGTTTTGGATAACTTAATAGAAAGGAAAGTACAGTCCATCATTCTATTCTTCATACTCATGGTGGTATGAAAACACAAATAAGACGATTAAACTTAACCTTCAAACACTAAGCATTCGTTATTCTTACGACCATGAAAATGGAATTTCGGTCGTCTGCCTCAGTGTTTTGATCTTGAGCGCTGTATGTCGCAATACCTTCGTCCCTCCCCACTCTCTATTTAGTCTGACCTTGGAAACAGCCCAGTGTGCATCCACAGTCTCAAAAAAGCCGTGTAGTCGTACATTTTACTAATGCTTAGTAGTGGTGTTACATTTTTTCAATGTACATAAACCAATTACATAAACCAAAGTGTAACAAAAAGACTTAATCTTGTGGTTATTTTTATTTTAAGCTTCCTAACATATAATTCTTATGTCTTAGATTATCAATAATCTAAAACTTATTTATCAATAAATTCGTGTAAAATTTTTTCAAGCAGAATACACGTAGTAAACCAAAAAACAAATTCTCTCTTTTACATAACATATTTTGACCGTTTAATATTTTTTTCCTGTCAACAGTAATGCATAGTTGAAATAAAAGTGTAATATTTGAATGTCTTGTCATTATAACCTAAACAATAATTAAAATAAATATAGTCGTAAAAATTACTAATGGTTAGTATTAGTGTTAGCTTAAACAAATAAAAGAGCACTGTGGCGACAAAATCACACTGATTTAAATAAAAACCCAACCACAAAACAAGGAGCAAAAACTATAACTAAACAACTAAATTGTAAGTTAAGTTTAATACCTTACCCTTATGTACATTTCGATGACATGGTCATCATCCTCAGAGGGTTTTAACACGATGACCATGTCATCGAAATGTACATAAGGGTAAGGTATTAAACTTAACTTACAATTTAGTTGTTTAGTTATAGTTTTTGCTCCTTGTTTTGTGGTTCGGGTTTTTATTTAAATCAGTGTGATTAGTGTTAGCATTAAGAATGGTTATTGTTTAAAGGTTAAACAACAAAACTGACATCACAAAACTACGGAGCATTTTGTTATAACTTACTGCCTTATTGACCATAAATCCCCGACCTATTTATATTTATTTGATTTTTAAAACTTTTTATTACTTTTGTTTTGTATTTGTCACAAAACAAAATGGATCCAAATTAATTAATTTTACTTAGGTAACCCAAAAAAGTTATTAAAAAACTCAAAATATTTTACAATAAGTTATTTATTTCAAACACCCTTTTTAGACGCTAAGTGGGAAATCAATTTTGTTTTATTTTGTGAGAAACAGGAGATAACACAAAGGAAAAAGAGGACAGTTTTACACTTATCTGTTATTAGTTTTAACAGAAGGTATTTTTTTAAATTTTTCCGTGGAGAGCCCAGACCACCCAGAATGTACATCTTTAAAGACCGCCCCTCCCCACAAAACTTCATTAATCCGCCACTGTTTAAACATTATGTTAATGTTTTATTTCAGGTCATAGACTTAAATCCAAAGAACTCTCTGGCCAGTAATGTCGATTGGAACTCTAAACTAGATATGTTTGAACGCATGATGATATTAAAATCTCTTAAGGAAGAAAAGGTACTTAAAGACTATACAACTGTATTTTTATAGTATGCAATATGCATAGAAATTTTATTTAATATTTTTTGTGTTGGTATTCATGTATTGTAAGAAATTGTGTGTTTTTATTAACTATATCTTAATAAAAATTTTTAAATAAGAATACATCTATAAACAACGTTAAAGATAATAGACCAATTCAATTTCAATGAAAAACTGTGACTAAATATTTAAAGTACATTATTTGTAAAATTTCATAATACAAATTTGGTAAACATTATTCACTGCTGCTCGGCCTCATAGTTGTTCAGTATAATATTGTACATACTAAATCTTTTATGAAGTGTTGAAAGCCGCGTCTAAAGCAGACAAGTGGTGTTAGAAAAACATTTGACATTAATAATGATCAAACCGAGAATCTATTGCTGTATTAATCATATTGGCTAAATACAATAATTATGTGCCTGTATAATGTATCTTGCTTAACATATCAGGATACTTTTAATTGAAATATGAAAATGAAGTAGGCAATGCTGATCATACTTTTTTCAGTTGGCATGCATATAGTGTGGATAGAAAAAAACACTCCACATTACATCTAAAGGGCTTCAGAATTGAGATGTATTTTTTACTGAGCTAATCCCTGCATAACCTTAAAATGCAGTCCTTCCAAGCTCATTTTTTACCCTCTGGTAATAAAATAATATTTAATTTAATTAAAAGTAACTTTGTGTCACTCGGACCATAGTTACCCAATGTTTATAGTTATTATTATTTATTACAGTATTGAAATACCGGTCATTGTTTTTTACTATTTATTTAACTATATATAAGAAATTAAAAAGAAAAGCATATTAAATTACTTTAAGTATTTAAATAAAAGTATGCTAAAGATGTTAAGATTCAGAAATATTAATGTTTGTTTTAAAAATATATGAATTATTTCTTTATTTTATTTTACAGTTAGTATTTGCCATAACTGAATATGTGAAGACACAACTGGGAAAAGAATTTGTTGAAAGCCCTTTGGTCAGTTTACATTTATTGTAAGTATTCTGTAATTTTTTATTTGTCTACGTTAATTATGATTGGAATTAAATATCTGACTGAATTAAATGTATAGTAAATTATTCATTATTTACAAAAATGTTAAATATTATAGTGTTAACTATAAGATATAACAAGAGTAGAGTTTAATTCAAATGGAGGCAAGGCAAAGTATTTTTATATAATGATGGCTAAAAGTATTTATGTCCCAGTATAAATAATAAAGTAAAAAGAATGAAGAAAGTAAATAACTAAAATACATAAGCAGAAGGATGTGTGTTAACCTTATAGTGTTTACACATTTCCAACACAGTCATGTTACTGGTAATTTATACTCTTTTGGACTACATTACTCATGGGTGGAAATAATTAACAACATATAAACTTGGTGACATTAAATAATTTATGCAATGATCAAACCATTTGCATTGTTTTATTCATTTTAAAATGGTTTAATGATTTATTCTGCACTTAACACATTTTGGTATGCTTCTTGCAGTTCATACATTGAAACTGGTAGTTATAGGGAAACATTTTCCTTGACATTCATTTTCTGCTTGCGGAGTCGATGGACCAACAATACCATCAATACTTGGCTTTAAAGAGCTTTTTACATAGGAGATAAAACTAATAGAAATGGTAACACATAGTCTGAAAGAAGTCAATACATTTGCTAGAACTAAAGTAGAGAATTGAACAACTTGGAATGCCAACATTTATTGAAAGTACTGTTGATGTGGTTTAACTCACTTCACAAAATTCTTCGCAGATTGTTTTCAGCAAGGGGTTTCATCTGACTGACTATGCATCTTCATTAACTGAAGGCTAAATATAACAATAGTCAGCCATGAAACTTACCAATGTGATATCTTATTGTATTGTACTAGTGAATATTTTGATTGTTGAAAACATGATTGCACCTCATTAAAAACTCAATGAGTTTATAATAGAATTAAACACTTATTTAAAAAAAATAATTCAAGAATGTATACATGTTACTCAGGGATAGTGTAGCTTTTTATTAGTAAAACTATTTTCTCAATCGGTTCAGTAGTTCCACAGATTACCCCCTACATACAAACAAACAAAAAAACAAAAAAACAAACTTTACCTCTTTATAATATTAGTATAGATTAAACACTTATTGAAAAAAATTAATTCAAGAATGTATACAGTTAATACTAAACACTGGTCCTAAAATCAGTTCCCTAGAACCTATAGTTTTACAAATAAATTTATTGTGTAATATCTTCATCAGTTTTAAGTTAAAATGATTCTACCTTATCTTTTTTTTACTTAAATTTCAAACTTCCTAGATCAGGTTAACCCCTTGAGCCCAGGTACTTTTTATATGATCAGACGATCTGATCTAGATTTTCCCCTGTCATAACTTTCACTAAACTTTTATTTTCACTATCGATTGCAACTTTTTTTTCTCTTTACTACTAACTGTCAATAAATTCAGAAAAATCTCTAAAACTATACTAAATAAAATATTTATTAGTTTTTTCACTCAGATTTGCTAGTTGGAGTGTCATTAAGGTTATACACTGTCATCTAACAACATTCTCAAGAACAAGAGCAGAGTTTCACATTTACGAAGAAAGCTACATTTATCATGACCATCTATGAAGATTGTCAAACAAAACTGAATAAGCTATAGCCTTTTATAATATACTGTAGGTAAAAACCATCATGCATGCACATACACAAGCATCGGCCTACTAGAAAGCCTACATGCTGCTAACATATGCGAGATTGTTTCTTAAAAGAAATGGATAATCTTCAAATTGGGTTAACAATTATTACCATTTATAAACTGAATTACAAAATTTGTTTTTGCATCGTTGGTTTTTCTTTGAAGTTGTCGTCACATGATCTTTATGTGCTTTTCATTCTATGAAATTCTACTCACCTCAAAGTCAGCCAATAATATTGCAATAATAGTATAATTAGTGAAAAAATCTAATTTTCTAAAAAGATCATACTTATAAACATAAAATTTTTTAACTTTAGTTATTACTTAAGGGGATCCACTACTATTTTAGCAACTTTTTTATTTTGAGAACTCAGTTTTCTTAAAATGTATCTAGTTTAAAGAATTTTTTTTTTTTATTTTCCTTAATTTTTTTCAAAATTAAACTAAATTTTAATAATTTTGTAATAAATTGACTTAGGCCTACTTATAAATGTTTTTTTTATTCGGAAGATATTGAAGCGATACAACTTTGCGAGCATGTAAATTTTAGTAGTTCAAAAAAGCAATTTTTTTGCATTTTAAATATTTTACTATGTAACATATTTAAATTAGTTTCTTTATTATGAAGTTCTAGTTATTTACTACTTCTGGTGTCATTAGGTTCCCATGCCCAGAAAACTTTTATATACTTTAAATATGTAGTAGTAAAAATTGCATTAGGATAAATAAACTACTCTAAAAGTTATCCAAACTTACATTAACATACAATAAGGTGTAAATTTACATGAAACAGCGTTTTTATACAACATTACTACAACACAAACCTTTATAAATCTTCTGCTCCGTAGGTTGCACCCTCTCTGGCTTTCTTCTGTTCCTCTTCATTCAACTTGGAAGACTTAAGAAGTTTTTGTATTTTTTATAATTTCAGTAGCTCTTTGTTTAAGCTGACAAAGGTATTGCAAGTTTTTTTTTTTTTTTTTGGTATGATACACAGTTTCTCTGCTTGGCGATTTTTCAGTTTTGAATAAAAGCCTTGCCATTATGAGTAAATATCCTTCATTATACATACAAATTGCTTCTGCCATTGTAGCCTCTACTCTTTTAGCAGTAAAAATGATTTTGTGACATTAACTCCAAACTAACACTTGTAGAGCCCCGTTCGTGTTTTGGGTTTTGCCTAATGGTTTAATAAGTTCTCGGAAGAGAGACGAGAGTAATCATGTACTTTACAACCATTTCATTCATTAAATAAATATTAAAAAATTTAATTTTAGTATTATTTTATGCACATGTTACAGATATCAAGATACAACAAACACGACACCACTTGTTTTTGTACTAAGTACTGGATCCGATCCTGTGGGAGCATTCCAAAGATTTGCTGCAGATACTGGCAATAAAGATAGAATTCAGTCCATTTCTTTAGGACAAGGACAAGGCCCTATTGCTGAAAAATTAATTGATGCGGGAAAGAAGAGAGGAGATTGGGTATTTTTACAGGTGATTGTTTTAAATGAGGCTGACTACAACTCCTTAAGCATCTAAACTTCCCAATCTTTGAGAAGCTATAGAGAACAAATTATGCAAAATTTAAGTTGACTTTGACAATACAGTAACATTAAATATTGGAAGAAAATTCCACTTATACATTCATTTCACTACTTGATATTGTCAGAATGGTAATCAGATAATGTATTCTTATTATTAATTGCATTAATTTACTCTCTCCCTCTTAGCATGTGTTACGCAATTTAACAGTTGACTAACACATAGTAAAGATGTTAAGAATGAATCATAAAGAAAATACCAAAATAATTCAGACAAATTAAGCCTTAAGATGGTTAAAACATAGCATACAATTGTTTTAGAAAAAATGTTATCATACATTTTGTACGACTTGCTGTGTCAAAGAATTGGGCATCAGAAAAAGTCATGACAATTTGCACTTCACTCTAGTAATATTACTATGTAGTTAGTTATATGGCTAATCAGCACTTCATAAACTACCTAAAGTCCTAGTACTTTAATGAGAGGAAATTGGAGAAATACATTATATTATTCTCTGCCTAAAATAGAATAATTTATTGCATTTATTGCTTTCTACTATTTTTTGCTAAGTGTATTGATAGTTTTATCTTATTTCTATAAATTGTCAAAACCAATATTTTTAATGTGCTTTATATTGTAAATTATTTTAAAATCAGAACTGCCACCTTGCGTCATCTTGGATGTTAGCCATGGAAAGAACTGTTCTGGCACTACAGGAAAACCCTCGGGAAGTTCAGCCTGAATTTAGATTATTTCTTAGTTCAATGCCAACTGCCAGTTTCCCAGCATCTATACTTCAGAATTCTGTTAAAGTAACTAATGAGCCGCCAAAAGGTTTGCGTGCCAATGTTAAAAGAGCTTTTATTGAACTTACAGAACCTTTTTTTGAAGATCATCGTGAGTAATTTCATACTTTACTTGCATGCTATTAAGTCATACGGTTATAAGGATTTTGTTTTTTATTTGTTTGTTTATTTTGCACAATAGAAATATCCACTTTTGAGCAATAAAATTGCATCAAGCCATATTTTACTAAATTTTTACTTGAGTTGGCCTTTAATTTCATATTATATACTTTAGTAATCCTACACTAATAAAAAAATGGTTCGTGCTGGATGCATTTAAGTAATGACTAGTTTAAGTTTAAGGGGGAAAATGTAAGACACCACATTTTTATTCCATGTCTTAGAAGTTTCTTTGGGAAAATGTTAAGAATGCATGTAACTTAACCCTTTGCACTTGGATAGCCAGTACTGCTGGTCATACGCCATTCTCAGTAAGCTCTGAATATTTACCACATTAGTCATCCCCACAGCTTGGATGGCCAACCTGATTTGATACTGTTGTCATTTGACTGTGCGGTATCAACTACTCTGAATTATTTTTCACTACATCCTGAAATATTTTTAGCGGGTATTTAATTTTGTTTAAACAAAATCATGAGTTTTTAGAAACCCATTTTTAGCATATAAAAAAGTAAAGCATATTGATCAGTTTTTGGTTTAGCTGTAAATATATAGCTATATTATATTTTAAGGGAAAGATGGGATAAAGAATTAAACATTTGTTATGATACAACTTTTTTATTTATTCATTTTCTTTTAACATATCTTGGCGAATCTCAAGTACAACAACTCTGAAGCAATAACAATGATTTTAGATTGTAGAAGATCTTTTTTTTTTATAATTTATTACAATTTTAGGCATTTAACATACAGTAGAACTCCTCTAATCCGTCACTTTTGGGACTGGGGGTATAGTCGGAACGCAAAAAAGGTCGGATTATCAGAAAATACAGAAAATTATCCACTGAAAAAAACCGAACGCCATGACGGGTTTTCCAACAATCAACGGTCATGGCATGATAAAACACACAACTGTACACACAATGTAAAACTAATACACTGTAACGGACACAGAAGAATACTGTTATAAAACCAACGAACAATACGTTGTATGTGGTAGAAGCGTTCCGGCAATGTGCCGTATAAAATGAAACCGCGAATAACGGGGACTATTAACAGACTGAAAAAATAGCGATACCCAAAAATAGAACGTCATACAGCTTAGTATTGATATTGATCAAATAGGCTTACATTAAAATGGATTTTAGTAATTAAAACAAACGGTTTTGTTTTTCAAATTAATTTTTGACTTTTTTACCTCGTAATAACGAGATAGCGTAAAGTAGGACCGTGTATAATGAGGATGAAACTGCACAACACAGCGCGTAAACACTAAAAACTGCACAGTACAGTACAAAAAACACGCACAACAACAGAAATGATACCAGAGATGAAGGAGCTCTAAAGCAGACAAGCAATAACAGCAAGAAAACAACAATGACCCGACGGAATGTAACTCACTAATTTCGGCTCGAACACGGTCGGATTAACCGGAGCGGTGGACCAGCCAAGGGCGGATGAGAGGGGTTCTACTGCAGTAATATTTATATCACCATCATGTTACGGACAGCTTTCTACATCACTTTCGTCTACTTCAAGCAATTCTTTAAGATCGTATGATCTTAAGATTTCTTGATCACCTACTCACAACAGTTAACCAAAAACTTTTAAAAGCAAAAACTAATTAACTTTTGTTCTATCAAACCAATGAAAACCAGATACGCAGAAAACCATTATGTTTGTAACAAAATAGACCTTCAATAATGTCTATGATACAGTACGCAATAACAGAATAACAACAAAGAGGATATAGACATTACCCGTATTAGCTAAATTAAAGTGTGCATAAAAATATAGCTAGGTTATTTCTTCCACCTGATTCACTTTTTAAATTTAATCATATCTTACAATTTACAAGACTCATTCATTACTACCAATTTGCAAAATTAATTATTTAATCTTTAGATATTTTAAATTTTGTACGTGGTATTGTGATATCTAATAATAACTTTAGGCTGATTAATTAGATTACCATTAGAAATACACAATTTAAAAAACAAACTATTTACAAACAACATTTAAGGCCTACTTATCTAGGCCTACCTATACCTTGCGCAAAGATTCGTAGCGGCTGAGAGCTTAGGACGGTCGGGTATGTGTCCCTACCCTTAATTAGCCCTCGCTCGGTCGCTCCGAGTTTTGGTCATTAGTCACCTACTGAGCTCAAGGCACAGTTGGTACAATTTTTTGCATTTCACCATAAAGTGTAAAAATAACGTCATTTTTGTAATCTGCATCAAATAACAAGAACATTAAGTCCAAACACGATATAATTGCGATGCTATTGAGTATTCACTTTGTTTTAACATAAAAGACAGTTTACAGAACAAGATTAAGAATATTCAGTAACTAAAGCTGTTAAAAATTTTACATTGAACATGTTTTTCGGATTTGTATAAGCTGAAGTCGACGACCTAAAAATTGTGTACCAGTTTGCAATAATAAGAAAGGCAATTTACTGTTTATGAATTAGTTAAATACGATGTTAATCAATTGATAAATAAGTTATACTTTATCTACATATTGTACATATTTAAAGACGCTTTAAACATACGCCTATTTAAAGAGCACTAATCAAGCTACATATATCTGATAAAGGACACATAAATAATCATTTAATATACAATTGACTAGTAAATAGTCGAAATTAAGAAATCTTGTTTACTTGTTACTTTATTTGATCAATAATTAGTCTGACAAATTATATGTTATTAAACAGACTTTCTTTTTCAAAGATATGGTTTCACCTTCCGCTCCTGTGAGAATCTGGATAACACTTTATGTACAAAATTGTAAATAGCTATAGTTTGTAAATAATCTTAAAAATATATCTTGTTCTGTAAACTGTCTTTTATTTTAAAACAAAGTGAATACTTAATAGCATCGCAATTATATCATGTTTGGGCTTAATGTTCTTGTTATTTTATGCAGATTACAAAAATGACGTTATTTTTACACTTTGTAGTGAAATGCAAAAAATTGTACCGACTGTGCCTTGAGCCCAGTAGGTGACTCATGACCAAAACCCGGAGCGGTCGAGTGAGGGCTAATTAGGGGAAGGGACACCTCCCCAACCGTCCTAACTTCTCAGCCGCCACGAATCTTTGCGCAAGGTATAAGATAAAGCACAAGTTCAAACCAACATAAACATACTCTATTTAATTAATTGTAAGATAAAGTAAAGTTATTTTGTGAAAAAATCATTATATTAAGTAATTCTTTGTAGTTTAAAAAAATTTAATAAGAAGCCCTTCCACTAATACTGTATCTTAGTGCTAATTTGCTCCATTTTTTATTTGCCTGCAGCCCTTCAGATTAAATGGAGGAAAATGATATTTGGCTTATGCTTTTTCCATGCAATAGTTCAAGAGAGGAAGAAATTTGGTCCTTTAGGTTGGAACATACTGTATGAGTTTAATGATAGTGACAGAGAATGTGCTTTGCTAACCTTACAATTGTATTGCAGTACTTCATCCCTAATACCATGGGATGCTTTGGAATATATTACAGGTAAATACATTAACTTGTAAACCATTTGGTCAGAATGAAGAAGGTTTAAAAAAATTAAGGTTATTTAAAAAAAAATAAAAGATATATAAAAATGAAATCAAATTATTGGTAAAAAATGGTACCTGGTTTTTTGATTTTCAAATGCAATGATAGGTCACTAATTTCAGTATTGAAAGTGTAGTAATACTTTCAATCTAAAGGAACTGTTAACAATGTTCATTAATATTATGTATGGCAAATATCAATTACATTTAACGAGTGAAAGAGAAACTAATTATATGCAATTTATTATGATTTATTTAATTGTGTACTGAATGCTTACATTTTCAAAAAACTAAAATATTATTGGAATAATTATTTGATTAAATTAAATTAAATGTTTCAACATTATATTAATAATGAACTCAAAATTAAAGTCATATTAAATTGAAATAAATTACTAGATTGCAGGAAAGTTTGTTTTATTCATTTTTTTTAATATAGTTTTATGTCACCATTTTATGATGAAACTCATTGACAAACTTTAATTAATTGTCTGAAAATAAACTATTTGTTCTGTATAATAAATGCATATTTATGTAGGCCTACTGTGCAAAATAAAATATTATTTCTGTTCATATAACAAATATAAACCAAGTTTATTTTTAATTCCCTCGTTAAATTTATTTAAATAAATGTTTTCACTCAAAATAAAAAACAATTTTTATTTACCTTGTGTTAACTTCTAAAAATAGGAGAGATAACTTATGGTGGTCGAGTCACTGACTATTGGGATCAACGTACGCTGAAGACTGTTCTCCAAAAGTTTTTCTGTTCTACAACTTTAAAAAGTGGTAAGTCAATTATATTGTAGTTTATTATTCTGGTACTAATGATATTTTTGTTCTAATTCCCAAGTTGATATTAGATTATAATTAAATTTAAATCTTCACTGTAAACAATATTTCAAATTTGAAATGACTTTATCATAAATATGTATATGTGTTCAATGGGTACAGTCCTCTATAGACTAATATTATTATGCTGAATTAAAAAGTTATTTTAGCGGGTGATTAATCAGTTTAGTATAATAGCCTTAATTATTAATCAAAATAATGAAGAATTATTAAGCAAAAACCGTTTTTCGAGATGCAAAATATAAAGTAACTACTTTCAGAAATTCTTTTAAAAATTTGGGGTATTATTGCTAAATATTGAGAGTGTATATTTTACGTAAATTTAAACATAAAATAAAAATGATTAAACACTAAATACAAATCTTATGACTCTGAATAAAATTGTGCATAGCTAATGGTATCTACTCAGATGCTATCAACAGAGTTAAACAAAGATATGGAGACACCGAATGCAGGAGCACACACTAGTGCCTGTAATTGATTATAATGAAGATTGTCTTCTAAAAGAACAATCCAAGGCAACGTATTACAGTAGCCTTCCAATAGTCCGGCACCATCATGGATGTATAGTATGTTCATACATAGTCAATTTTTTTACATAATTTTATGGGCAGCAACATGCTTGTACATAAGTTGAACCTGAGTCAGACGACAAGGAAGTAGAAGAACAGATCAGCTGGGTTGATACAGCAGACACATTGAACAAGTTTGTAACTTTTGCTGAAGCAAACTCACTGTTCAAAAATCATTGATTTGCATATTGTGAGAAATAACTTTTTATAAAAAGAAAATGATTCTAGAAAACAAAATGGCATTAAACATTTTTTAAATGAGACTTGTAAATTTACAAATTACTGTAGTACTTAACACTTTCCATGCTACGCCATTTTACGGTCCTATTAGGAATGACTAGCAAGATGGCGTCCTTGGGTCAGGCTTGCGCTTTTAACGGCATCAGTCATAGGGATGAACATTGTCTTGCTGTT
>JAGFPH010001380.1:238059-253609 GCA_018207615.1 Philaenus spumarius
TTTAAAAATGATTCACAAAAATTAGGCAAGAAATGATTAGATTTTGTGATGCGGGAATAACTGCATTCAGTCATAGGTATGAACATTGTCTTGCCGTTTTCTACTCACGGTAGACTAGTACCTGCTAGTAATTAATAATTTTGGGGGAAATAAGGTGGTTTGAAAACGTGATCGGGTATGATGTAATTTTTTAGCCCTTTTATTTAATACAAAAGACTTTTTCTTTATTAAAAAAAACAACAACAATATATATATAATATATTATGTACATATTTTAATATGTAATATTGAAAGGATACATTCTACACTCGATATTGAGACTATTTTGGAAATAAAAACAGAGCTTTCAAAATGTCTTTAGCAAAAATATTCTTTTATAAATAATTGTTGCTTTTAATATTTTTGCTGTTAATTGTAAACGTTTTATTTCAGATTACAAGTATTCTCCTTCTGGAATTTATTACTGCCCTGATAGCACCAGTTTAGTAGAGTACAGAAATTTTATTGAAGACTTACCGATCATTGAAGAACCTGAAATTTTTGGCATGCATGAAAATGCAAATATTGCTTATCAAGTTAGTTTTTTATGTCACTTATACAATATATTATAACAATATCTATATCTATGTATAATATAATTAATTGTATCTCAGCAGAAAATTATAAGGATAATATGATTTTTAATTGGGCTCAACAATAACTGTAGCAGTATAACATGATGTTTTTATATTTGCTAGTAAACATTTCTATTTTTTAGGCAATTAACACAGTAAATGAATATTGGCCTTTCAAAATTATATATTAATACTAATAGGTCTACATTAAACGTTGACAGACCAAAAACATTTGCAAAGATTTTAAACGTAATACAAAATAATATGGAATATACTGCTTCATTAATTTAAAAAAATTTACATTTTCAATTGGATATTATTATTAGCAAATTTCCACAGGAAAGATGAATTATTGCAGTGATTCTTATTGAGAGACCTAAGGTTCAATGAGCACCGATCATAGTCCCCAGAACACGTTTTGGGGTGTCTTTGAAAGTGTTATACAATACATTCTCGATAATTCGTAGTGCCAAGGGACCTGGGCTTAAATTCGAGTTTTGCAGATTTTCAAATAAGCGGGATTTTGAGTAATCAGGGGCAAAAACAGAATATTTGGCGTTATCGAGGTTTATTTAAAAAATGTATATGTACGTACATACAAACATGAAGTACATATTACTTATTTTCCAAGAAACGCAATTGTGGGCAGTACAAGTATCGATAAACAGTAAGATTTACACCATTGCCTTGTCATGTAGCTATTCACTAACTGAAGCCATTCCTTGAATAAATCGCACGTCATCCAATGCCTTCCTGTTAGCACGATAAATCATTGGGAATAAAGCATTGATCATTGATCTGATTAAAGCATCTAGGTTTTGCTGATTTCCCAATCATTAAAGGTTTTAACTTATTAGTCCATATTCGCAGCCAACAATAGAGTGATTCTTTCTTTGCTCTTTTATAGTCTATACCAACTCAGGATGAGGCGGAACCAGTCGATCGTACTAATACTCTTACCCTTGGGTCAATTGTGCGAGATCGAGGATGGGCACTCGTCATCGGCTTTTGTCAGTGAGTCACTGCTACTTGTCCCAGTGACATTATGCAAACTTTTTTAGTTGAAAGAAAAACTTAAAACAAAATATATCTCGCGCTGTGTTTTGATCGCATGATTATTTTGATACCAAATAGGAAGGAAATCGGTTAATTTTAGGGAAGACAAATTAAATAATTAAAATGTGTTTTCAAATAATTTTAATAGAAAAAAGGAATTTTAATTCAAGTAAATAAAAAAAATGAAATTGGAATTTTTATGCAAAAAAGTTAAAAGAGTTTTTACAAAAAGTTGTCTGATATTAAAAACGTTTAAACAGTCATACAGCTCGTCAGATGGATGGTTTTTTGGTATACGCAGCGTTATCTTCATAACAGATCTCTGGATGACACCTAATGGAGCCAGTAAAATGAAAACATGGTAAATGAAATAGATTCACTAAAATCAGCCAACTTATGAAACCTTTTCAATACACCCATAGACCATAAGTAGGCCTTACACATTAAAATACATTAACAGCCTCTGAGGGACAATCCCTTGGAACTTTCACCATGCAAAGAGCCTATCACCAAGCACATATTTCATCTTACTCATTACAGCCCTCAAAGAAGATAACAAAGTGCTCATTTGTTTTCTCAGTTCACGCAGAATACTTTTGGGTAGATATTCTTTCTTTTCATAAAAAGGACATGTTCAGAGCATTGTGGCTTCTTAAAATGTCCAAGATCTTTTCAGATCTTTTCTTCCAACTTTGTCATTTTAGTCCTCATTTATTCAAATCGACTTATAAAGAATTTTTCTAGAATCAGTCCTCTTTCTAAACATACTTATTAAGACTATATAATATGGTGTTTCTCAATAATCCAGTTCCTTAATAATTTTTTTCTTGAATATTAAATAATAGAATCTGTTTTTTTTATGAGAAAACCATGTAAGGTATTTCAGGTGACCTGTTATTTTTATTTTTTCTCAAAATCTATATGTATAAACTTAAACTATTTATAAATAAAAATAACCTAATAAGATTAATTCATTTAATAATTCAAATTAATGCAACTTAAAAAATATAAGCTAAGGGTAAAAAGTTTGTTAAAATAAACTTTAAAGCAGAAAAAGAATTCAAAAGTAACTAAAACAAGCTTACAATAAAATAAAATCAGAAAAACCTAATTAAATATCAATTTTTTTATACTAAAAGTAAATTTACACTTATTTTACTTAGCTTTCATTTTGTCATTTAGTGATCCTTGAATGTGCTAAGATGAATGTAAAGGAATGGTTGATTGTGTGTAAATATAAGTGTTATTTTGGTTTTGAAGGGCCGCGAGGGACCCAGAACCCTCTTAAGGTGGAGCTAATCTGCACCCCCAGTTCGTGGGATAGAATAATTGTAGTCGATGAGAACATTCATGATATTATTTGACACATTTAACAACAATTTTTATTTATAAATGATTAATTTTGTCGTTCACTTATTTACATGTACAAAGACAAATGAAACAGCAGCTGTGATTGTAACCATCATGGAAATACAACCACGTGAGTCTGCTGGAGTCGAAGGCAAATCAAGTGATGATATTGTGTATGAAATATCAGATTTAATAATCTCACGAATAATTAAGAAGATTGATGAAGAACAAGCAAGAACTTCGGTAGTAAAGGTATGGTAGTAAATGTTACAAATGAAATATATTTAATATTGAAACCACTGGCTCATTTTTCCCAATTGGTATGGTTTTTGTTGCATAGACATTAATTAGTAATTTTTGTTGAATAATTCATCCTCATGTACTTATGTTGATAGGTATAGGATATTCTTGCTCAAAGTCGTAGGAGAAATTTTTTGGCAATCATGTTCTATAATTTTCTCAATTGTTAAAATAATGAAATGGACAAGGAGTTTTTAAAAGAGATCCAAATATTAAAACAGTTTAAGGGAATTAAAACCGGAATGTTAGGTCTCAAAATAAAAAGGGTCAGAGATTACTTTTTTTTACCAAAAATGGCCTGATAAATCTCAGTGGGACTTGAGAGTAGAATAGCTAGCCTACATGTTAATGTTACGTATCGATAAAAACATTTAAAAAACAACAGCAAAAAAATAAAGATATATATACCATTTATGTTGGTTAATTCCAGCAAAAGTAATTTATTAAGAATGTCACAGATTTATATTTAATAAAATATGTGTCAAAGAAGGGTAATGTGTATAAAGTTGTTTTATTCAAGTGACTTTTATTTGTGTTTTCTGTTATGATTCACTTGAACGTTATTGCCTAACTACACATAGCTTCCCAGTTGTCTATGTAATACTTTTATATCATAAAACCTAGATTAATTTGCAATTTACTATTTTAAAGGATCTAAATAAGGATTATGAGTAATCCTTAAGCAAAAACGACTTTAAGATACACATACGAAAATTTAAAGGTATATTCTTATGGGGTTTATATACGCACACTAAGAAAGCATTTTGCAAAATTTTAATTTTAAAGCGTAAAAATAGTGAAAATTCTGATAAAACAGCTGATTTAAAAGCTTAGTAACACATGTTTGGTTTATATTCATTACCACAGCAACCAGCTAAACAAATTGTACATTTATTATTCTTTACAACCAACAGCTTTTTTAGGTTAGATTAACAAACTAAAAGCAAACACAAACAAAAATAACCAAACTTGCTTACTGCATTATAATTCAAATATCTGTTGTTTCATATTATAAATAAAATAACTGATTTGGATCAAAAACTTAACACAATTTAAAGTTAGGCCTATAAATAGTAGCCTATTGAACCAAAACATATTTTGCAAAAATGTTTTTAGTGATACCGTATTAGTGTTCTATCATGTTTCCTACCCTTTTAAGTCTTTGGGAAAAGCATAAAGATAATTTATATGAAGATTTTAGATATGAAGTCGATTTTAGATGTGAAGATTTTAGATATGAAAAGGTGGTGATCAAATTTATGAACCAAATATATAACAGTTGCTTGATATCGATCAAAGATGCTGTAATGGCGTTAGTCACAACCAATTTAAAACAGTACGGTTTGCCACAGCCTACACTAAATGAAGATTGCTTTGACAATATGTTCTGTTTGAGAAAAATAAATTCTTACTCGGAAAAATTAGAACAAATAGTAACAAATAATGAGACATTATTAACACAAGAGCAGTTAAGAATCTATCAACAAATCGCCAATAGCATCGAATCATCGGATGAGCAGACACAGGCCCGTTTTACCGAATAGGCACGGTAGGCACATGCCTAGGGCGCTAGGCAATTGGCATTTTTGGAGGGGTGCAAAGAATGGAAAAACAAACAAAAAATTGCCGTTTTTTTATTAGAACGATATTGATGGGCAAGACTTTGCCCAGGAATGTAATCAATTCAAACAATACATGGTTTTGGAGAACCTTTCTAAGATCAAAGGAATGTACGCCTACATAAAATCAAACAGATTAGAGAGCACTTTCCCCAATTTGGAGGTCGCTCTCAGGATATATCTAACCTTATCTGTGACGAACTGCACAGCTGAAAGTAGCTTTTCAGCTTTGAAAAGAGTGAAGTCAGAAATTAGATCATCGATGATTTATGAAAAGCTTAATGGCTTATTTTTGCTGTGCACCCAAAACGACATTACTTTAAAATTAGACTACAAAAACATTATTGACGACTTTGCAACACGGAAAACCAGAAAAAAAAGCTATTGTATGAATCTGTAGTCAGTCTAGTGGTAAGCCAACAAACCAAAAATAATCCAAAGAAAATGTCAAAATGTGATTAAACGAATACTGTAAATAATGTAAATACTTCAAATGAAGGGAGGGTGGGTGGTCCGTGATGCCGTGAGGTATGTTACACGCATTCCCACCGGAGGCCAGTAGATTCCTCACTGCTACCGGTTGCCAGTCCGGGACACTGGATAATGGGAACGCTCTCGAAAAAAATCAGGATAATTTGTAAAGGAGAGTTAAGGGACATTAAGTCTAAAGTCCCTCCCGAACCAAAACTGGCATTTCAGACTAAATCTAAATTTACGGGTTATAGGCGTTATGGTAGGGCTGGCGGGGGAGGGGGTAATCAGCTGGCAGGGGTATAAAAAGGGGCGCTACTCTTCGTTGTGCCTAGGGCGCTGGCAGGGTGTAAAACGGGCCTGGGCAGACACACTTTTTGGATTCACCAGGTGGAACTGGAAAACATTTGTAATTAATTTATAATTGGCAAAAGTGAGGAGTAATAAACCAATTGCTTTAGTGACAACATCTGGGATTGCTGCTACCCTTGTAGTTGGAGGAAAAACTGCTCATAGTGCTTTCAAATGGCCTCCTAATTCAATTGGCTCAATCTCCTTACTGCAAAACTGCTAAGCAGAGTAATAGAGCTAAAGTTTTAAAGATTGTAAACTTATTGCTTGGGATGAAAGTACAATGATACAAAAAGGTGGTTTCGAAGCTTTAGATCGTACACTACAAGATTTAAGAAACACCGAATCTTTAATGGGTGGAGTTACCGTTTTACTAGCTGTAGATTTTAGGCAAACATTAAACTGACTTTTGGGACACCTGGTATTATAAATAAAATAGCTAATTTTGATCAGACTTCAAAAATTTTTAGGATAGGGCTAAAACAGGTTTCTTGAAAACATTTACATTTATTACCATAGCAACTAACTAAGCAAATTTAAAATAAGGTAATATTATTCTTCACAACCAACAGTTTTTATAATTACACTAAAACCTAGTTTATCCGGTACTCGTTTATACGGAACTGCGGTTTATCAGCAATAGTCCCAAGGAAAAAAAATTGCAAAATACAATGCGAGTCGTGTCACATTCCGTGTAGAGTGTCAGTTTTGGCAGCACTGAGTGTACGGCTCGGCGCAGCTGTGGGTGAACTTGACTGTACTGTCGTCACCACTGTGCCCGTCAATCAGTGTCACTTGTCAAACGACACTGGGCTTTTTTATAAAATGTTACCAACAAAGTCTTTGGCGTCCAAGGTAGATGACAAAGCTAAAGGCCATAAAAAAAGTAAAGAACGTGTTACATTGTTGTGCTGTGCAAATGCGTCGGGTGAGCACAAATTGCCGTTAATGTTAATCGGAAAATCAGCCAAGCCCAGTGCGTTAAAAAATGTTAATTTTAAAACCTTGCCAGTCCTGTATGAATCTCAAAAAAAAAGCATGGATGAGTTCTCTGAGTTGTTTAAAAGTTGGTTTTTAACAGAATTTGTTCCATCTGTTAAAAAAGCACCTTAAAGAAAAGAATCTTCCTGAAAAAGCTATCCTTTTAGTTGATGACAACGCGCCAACACACCCTGAAGAGGACGTTTTGAAATGTGGCGATATTTATGCTAAATTCCTGCCCCCGAATGCAATGTCCCTTATACAACCGATGGATCAGGGTTCGATTGAGGCACTCAAACGGAGATATCGAAAGGCGTTGTTAAGTGAACTGGTGAAAGAGCAAAAAGGAAACGAGAAGGAGAGTATCATAGACACTTTAAAAAAAATTAACATTAAAAGTGTAATTTACATGTCAGCTGCTGCGTGGGACAATGTGTCCAAAAAAACTTTAAAAAATTCATGGAAGAAGTTATGGCCTGATATTCCGATAGATGAAGACTTGAGCGCAGAAGAAAACGATGTTACCGTCATTGAAAGTAGAGAAATTAGAGAAATGTTGGCAGATTGTGTTGAAGACTGTGAAAATATGGAAGATAAAGAAATAGCTGACTGGTTAAATGTTGATCAATGTGACCCCGGTTACCAACTTTTATCAGAAGATGAGATTGTAGCAGAGTTTTCACAACCGGAACCGAGGACTGACGATAACTTTATCTCCGATGACGAAGCAGAAGACGTGGAATTGGACGCAACAATAAATCACACCGAGGCGACATCAATGTTCGATCAGCTGTTAACTTATTTGGAGCGTCAAGATGACACTAACCCGGCAGAGCTGTTACTAATAAAACGGCTTCGAGATCGGTCTGCTAAAAAGAGAACTTCTGCAGTGAAGCAAAAAAACATTACACATTTCTTTAAAAAACAATAAACAGTTCAAGTTTTTTCTGTATTAATTTTCCTGTACTTACCAGTAAGGATTATTGTTTATAATGTACTGTATATGTAATATTATTGTATTGTATATTATTACACGTGTTTTTATGTAAAACCCCATGATATTTGGTTTATCCGGAACGGTACTGGTCCCGTCAAAACCGGATAAACGAGGTTTTAGTGTATTTTGTTTTTATAATATAATGTTTCCTTTAGTTGGCATCATACAAATTTGTTTGAAATTTTGAATATTGATTATTTAATTATCAATGGTAAAATTACAATGCACGTCGTAATTCTAATTATTAGTCATGGTGTGTGTCTATTTAGATCTTTGCCTTACATTTAGGTTACTACTACCCACATTACTCTACTCCATTCCAAGTGCCTCTGTTCTAATCAATCGTCATTTCTATAAAAATATCTGAGTATACAATAATCTGTTTGTTTGCTTCGCCATGAGTGGCCAAGGTGGTTGTGGAGCACCTTAGTAACATATAAACAAAAACTTGTATTAATGGTAACATTGAAATTACAGTTAGATGCGAAAGGACGCAAACCTTCATTAACAACAGTATTATTTCAAGAAGTTGACCGGTTTAACAGGATGCTTTATATAATCCACGGATCATTGAATGACCTTCAAAAGGCTATCAAAGGATTGGTGGTGATGTCCGAAGCTCTTGAAGAAGTCTACAAGGCTTTCATCAATAATCAGGTAATCATTAACATCACACAAAACAACTAGACATTGGTTTAAGCAAGTGTAACAACAAACTGATAATAATTAACCCGGACTGCAACATACCTGCATTTCTGTGTCCCACCTTTCATCTTATGTCATAATTGCCTGTTCCACTATCTTTTTAGCTCTTACTAAGGCTTAAGGAAGCCTTCCATATACAGTTGGCCCATGGTCAGTGACCTCATTCAACCACATGAAATTTCTAGTTAAAAAAATATTGTTTCTAAAAAGTTGTAATTTGTTTTACAGTTATTTTTATACAATAATTGTAATATTACAAATATTGTAATATTCCTAATTTTAACTTTTTTTTAATTCAAGCTTCACAGTAAAAGACAAAAAGAGCCTGGTTTAAATTTCCATAACTTTGTTTGTATTTCTATATTTTCTATTATATTATAAAACATTATCAATTCTATCTATAATTTTTTTTTATGACATCTAAAAATACCAACCTATTCAAAAATATTCTTTTCAAATACCCGGTATTAAAAAAAAATTTAGACACTATACTATACTTTAGTAAGAAAGAACAATTTTAGGTACCGGTAAAATGTTTTATTCACGTTTAGTTTCATATAGAAAAATTTTAAATACATTATGGTTTTGTATATAAAATAAAACATCAGTCAAAATTAATGATTGCTGACAAAACTTAAAATGTAATCTCTATTGTACCACATCTAATCTAGGAAACAAAGCCCAAGGTGGAATTTTGAATGGGTTCTTCAGACTTTCTATTCTTTTTTTTTAATGGTTATTGGACTTGATAGCCTAAAGTCCAAAGGTATGCCACAAGCAGCTTGTACCCAGTTCTCTTTCTAAATTGTACTTCAAACCATCATTTTCTCCAACCAAGGTTCTTAGAGGTTCTCTGACTGGATTTTGGGTGAAATACATTTGTACTGAACAATATTTGTACAATTGTATATTTTTTGTAGGCAATGTATTTGGAACAATTTGGTTTTTAATGGAACATGTTTTCATTTATTATTCCCTAAAATAATTTGACTCTTTTCGAAATAAACCTGGCACTTTTGAATGCTGATCAAGAGTATACCAAATAAAGACTTTTTGAATAGTATAAGCAATTTACTGTGAAAAAGAGAAAATAAAATAAACTTTCTTGAACTTGGAGCCATTTACCAAAAGGTTACTCTATGAATGTTCTATGAAACTTTTTTGTTCTTTGAATGTGAATAAGTAAAGTACTCATTGAAACTACTTTAAAATACTACTCTAAAGTTATTTTTTAAATACTATAATATAGTGCAGTATGATTTTGTGTGTATGTTTATTCTTGTACTCTTCAGCTTCTGGTAATTGTGTCACAATCATTTATAACCTGAGGAGAAAGTTTCTTAAGAAACACTTCTTTCTTAAGTACAGTACTTTCTTTATTTCTTCTAAAAAAATAACGTATTTGTAATATGTTAATAACTAAACTTTATAATATCAGAAGTTTATGCATTGTTTGTACATTCATTTAGGTACCAAAGATGTGGGCCAAGTGCTCTTACCCTTCCCTCAAAAGTCTGGGCAGCTGGATCAAAGATTTAGAACTCAGGTTGGATTTTGTTTGTGTAAGTAATCAAAAGGATAATAGATGTATTTGTTTAAGCAATCAAATCTTTAATTTGAAAAAAATGTGTAAATAAACAAGCACCTGTTTACTAGATTAGATCTGTTTACTAGTCTAATCAAGAAACAACAATATAGCGTAGTTATTTATTTGTATTATTATTTAACTGATGTATTTATATATAAAATGTTAGGAACTGCTTTTATCTCTGATACTACATGAAGCAAAAAAGACGTGCAAACCTCCAATATAAAGCTAAGTTTGATTTCTGTCTTGTGGACAGAGAAGTGGAAGAAGGGGGTTGGTGTGATTTTCGCACATCTGTATAGCCTTGCTTCAGTATAATGATACTTGTAAACAATTTTAAAACAGTTTCATGTACTTATAATGTTGTTAAAAATAGCCCATACTATTGAAAAATTAAAAAAAAATAAAAAATACAAAAAAAATGTCAACACAGGTGATGGAGTTCTACAATTAAGGTTGCTTTTTTATTTATATACAATTACAACTAGTCAAGGACAATCTAGCGATATTTTTCTGACATTACAAGCTGTGTGGTGGAAATGCATCCAGTGTCGCACTTCACAACACTTTGACCATGTGTAGTTCTTATTTATAATTTACACTTAGTATTTGGTTTCACTCTTTTCAACCTCTGCACTAGTGGTACGTTGTTGAGCAAACATGCTATCGCGACATTTTGATGGCTAGGAGTCTGCTTGCATGTTTTCTAACAAAGCTTTTTACCTCTTCAGCTATTTATGGCACCTTCAATTCCCGATGGGTATCTACATTGCAGATAAACCATTGTCCTCTAACAATACTGTGAAGCACTTGTTATGTAATGTGTGTATTACTTGGATGTTACTTTTTTCGCTCTTCTCAACAATTGAATGCCATATATGTCCACAAAGGTTTTAACACTTGATTATACTGCAGCAATTTATTATGCCAGACAATTCGGAATTCCTTCCAAGAAGCCAGTGCATTTGTTTGTACTTCAGTCCAAGTTGTTCATATTTCTTTTTCACATTGCCACGCCGCACACGCGCAATCGTTTTTTAAAATTTTTAATTTGAGTTTGCCCTTAATAACTTTGCGCGTATACGTGGACAAGAAATAGGAAATACGCTAACTTTCCTAAATCTTAAAAGATTGGTTTGTAATAAATACACTTTAGATAAAAAATACTAGCTCTAGTCAGACTCCCTCTCTGGGTCGTGTCGTTTGAAGTTATTTGGTCACACACAAGAAATAATAAACCTTATTCACTATCTTATTTTAGAGCACTGATTAACTTATGGTATAGGGTATTTAATTTATAAATAAAAAGAAATGAAAACTTGAAAACTAAACCTTTTTTAATTTCAAAAACAAAAACAAATTAATTATCTTTCTCAAGTCATTAAAATTTCAAACAAGTATAGTATAGATATTTACACATATGATATTTTTTACACTTATATTGAAACGCTTTTATACCATTGTGAGAATAGGGAATATTCCTGAATGATTTTACTTTTACACTTTCCCCTGAATTTACTGTTAATTTTAATCTTATTTATTTTTTAAATTTTATTATTGGATTATTTTTCTATTATTTAAAATTTATATAGCTTGGTTATTTGTTACTCACAAATAATGATGATTTATCGCAGCTTTCCTCCTCGGTGGTTTAGGCCTTGGAATGAAGTCCTTGATCTTCTTCTTCCTTCCTCTCAGGATCTCTCCTCTTCTTTGATGTAGAATGATTTCTTTCTTCAATCCCTTAGGATCCTTCTTCTTTAAATTATAACGATTTATTACGGCCCGCTTACTGTACCGGAGTTGGTGATATTCGCCGACCGACTTGCTGCTTCTGCAGATCTATACGTGGTTCTCGGGTGACTACCTTAACGCAACTGAATTCAATTTTTCTTCCCTCTACCGTGTACTTTGGAAATCAAAGTCAAGAGATTTACTCTTTTCTTTTTGACAACTCCGCTTCTCTGGTGCTTTAAAGGGTCCTTCTAGCTTGTAGAATCTTCTTTTATTTATTTAATTTAATTCCCACGCCTTCATTTTAATTAATCCACTTTAGTTTCGTAGATAATTAATTATTTAACTTTCCGTGCAATAAGTAATTGTATTGGTCTCGGTGGTGGTTGCATGACGTCATCTCTCCAAGCTCGCTCCGTACTGTTTACTTAAACACTGCCGGTTCTTACAAGATTTAATTCAATTTTGTATGCAAAACTTTCAAAATGCTCTAACTTTGTAACCCATGGTCCGATTTTGGATTTCTGCAGCTCATTGGATTCCTGACCATCTTCTGCTTTCTCCCTCCTTTGAGTGGTTGTTCTAAGGTTCCTGGTTCTCCAGTTATCGCCTTCGCTAGTTTTTCCTTAATTTTGAATTTTAAATTCTTCAAAATGGTCCAAATTCGAATTTTCTTGGTTCTATCTTATTCGTCTGGTTCCCAAACGTCCAAAACTGATCTTCTTTCTTCTATCTTCACATCGGACACGGTTCTGTGGCCTATCCTATGTCTATCTCGAATTTTGGATTTGGCAACCCCCCTTTTTGGTTTATGCCCTTTTCTCACATGGTATATTACAAAAACCTATATACTACATCCTATTTAATACATATTTATTTCTGTAGACACTTATTTCCCCCGATTTATTCATTTATTTTAATGTGTTTATTTTTGAGCCTTTTTCTTTAAAAATATTTAATTATATTAATTTATTGTTATTTAATTATTATTAATTATTTATTCTTTATTTTATCTCCCTTTTAGATTTTCGAAATTTTCAAATTTGTGAATTTTAGCATTTTTTCTGCTACGTCTTTGCTCTATAACTTTTTCACTTTCTTAATTAAAACAATTCTGTTAATTAGATTATTATCATCTTTTTCTCCTCTACCCATTACATTTAAAATAACCTACTATTTTTATTTTTGAAAATATATTAAAATTTTACATTGAATTCTTTCACGGCGCATAGCAACAGACAGAGTTTTGCAATATTCGACAAAACCTGACAAGAATTATCCTGTCGATTTCCCTTAGAATAATTCACTCCGCTTGGCTACTATTACTTTTAATATTGGCTAAGCCTGCAATTTATAAAATAATTATTTTAAATTATTTACTTCCTTCTTACACCCAATTTTCCTTTGATATCTCTTTATAACGTGTTATTTTACTTATTACTAATTATCAATTTACATATTTAGGCCTATTGGCTTCTATATACAACTTTTAATGTTAGGCCTAATTATTCTAGTAATTAGCCCATTTGTCTCGGGTTTTTGCCCGTGGCAACATGTACCTTCCAACGAAGTTTTGCATCCAGGATCATCCCTAAGTACTTTACCTCATTAGCATGTGGAACAATTTGTTGATTAATTATCACTGGTTGATACACATAGTACTTGTTCGTAAAGTTGACATGAGTAGACCTTCTTTCATTCAGCTTAATGCGCCAATTCCTGGTCCAGCTGCTAACCCTATTCATAGCTGATTGTAATTTGTTAGTAGCTGTTTGTATGTCATGTGTAGTAGAAAGTAGAGCCGTGTTGTCAGCGAATGTAGCTGTCAAAACCCCATCATTTTAGTCGCTACCCTGAGGGACTGCAGCAATACTTCTTAATCCAGAGTAGTCTTCTCCATGTTTTACTCAGAAATATCGATTGGATATATAAGATTTTAAAATCTCGCTCATTTGTCTCGGTAAATAGCCATCAAGTTTATATTGCCTCGTGCCACACTCGATCAAAAGCTTGGGCCACATCCAAAAATATAGATTTGCATATCTTTTTCTCTTCCAATGATCTCTCGATGACATCAGTTATGCGATATACTTAGTCTATAGTCGAGTGCCTACCACAGAAACTGAACTGATGAGTTGGAGCAATCTGTCTAGCTTCAATAATTGGCTTAGGTCGTTTTAAAAGTAGCCTTTCAAAAAGTGAAGGTATGAAAAACTTGTTTATTGGTATAACAAAAGCATTAATATAGAAGAAAATCATATTGAAAACTTTCTGAGAACTGTAATTTTATGTGCATGTAATCAAAATGTTTTAATATGTTGTTTATATAAAAAAAACATAAACTGCTTTAACCTTCTGGGTCACAATAAAGGTTTATTTGATGGAACGGGATTGTTATTGTTAAATGTTTGATATAAAGGAATAATAAGAATAGTTTATTATTTATAATCGAAGGACCACTGCTTTAACCCTAGAACTGTTTGCTCTAACGTTTTTACGAAGTCGAGCCATTTCGGTGTGTGTGCAAGCATATTTTCAAAAAATCACCAAATATAGTAATTATATACCGGTAACGAAAGGAAAAAGTTCAATTTTAGGCCTACGTAAAAAGTAGTAAACATTTTTTGTAATTTTTTCATAAATGTAAAAAAGTTTTGTAATTTAGTTCTAAATAGAACTGTATAAAAATATTTATCAATTTCAAATTTCTTATTTTGTAAACACCAATTTTTATGTTCCTACTACATGACTCCCAACAAAACTAGGCCTAGTTTAAATAGTAATTTAGGAATATATCTTCTGCTCAAAAATGAAATATTGTTATAAGAAAGTGTAGAGAATAAATCAAAGAATTGAACTGTATACTTATAAATTATGATTTCATAAAAGTATTTGACTTAGCTTTACTTGAATCACAGAATGAGATAAATCAAATGAAATGTTGCACGGATAAAGGAAACAAGATGACCGTTGGAACTGTAGCGTGGGAAACAGACTTGCTTCTCGATCTCATGCGCTGGTTTAAATTCTACAAAAGTTTGTACTTTCCACTGCTGTTTGAATAACATCTAACCAGTCAAATTAGTTTACTTTACACCAAACGAAATATCGAAGTTTTTCCTACAACACGATATCAAGATATCAATAGAATTACAACCAATTATAAGCAATATCTCGAATGCAAAATGAGCTGTTTCATTGGTTGAAAACTATCCAATTGCAAGGGTTTACAAAAAACTTCATATTTTAGAAACTATAGGAGTGATATCTGATTGGAAGGCAATTTTAGAAAGATAAAATCTTGACGAATCCAATGGTATCTTATTTATAATATTGTAAAATATTTCTGTCGAGCGCCATTGAGCTATAATAGAGACGTGAAAACGTAGAGTATAATTGTTTTGTATTTCACACGCGGCAACAGGTTTACAGAAAACTACGATTTTAAAACAATGATTACAAATATAAATATATGTTTCAGAAAAAATGTGTATGTACAAAAGTTAAAGTTTAAATCATTTCCTTTCCAACGGTTTTTGTTTTATTGCGATTGGATGAAACACTTACCTCAAATTTGGTGCACAAATGGAATTAAATTACTACATTGTTGTAAAATTCATCTCTAACATACCTTAATCTGTTGATCAAAATTACTATTATGTTCAGAGTGTTCTAAAGTTGATGTTTCTCATTGTTGGATGATAATGTACTGTAGTGTTTGAAAGTAAATGTTCAAATTTCTTCCCTTCTGTAGCTTGATAACATGCTATCCATCAAATGCATA
>JAGFPH010001380.1:262381-280742 GCA_018207615.1 Philaenus spumarius
GTTGATGTAATCGGTAGTTATTGCTGTTTTAATTTTAAAACTATTCACAACTGTAAAACATTGAAGTTAAAACAATGTTTAATTACCTGAAATCAAAGTAAGTGTTCAAATATCCTCCTCCCGTTATCTGGCAATGTGTTAATTTAAATCAGGAATAATTCATCAATAACATTACCCAAAACATGACTACTATGCGTTTAAGATGGGAAATGTGTGCTGATCGGACGAATTTTGAGGTCTTAGGGTCGATGAGCCGAACAGTAACGGGGGTGGTAAAAGTCTCGATCACTAATGGTCTCGACCATAGGGGGAGAAGCTTCGCGTTAATGCGTTTAGATGCATCACTGAGGTGATGCTCCCTACACATAACGTAATCTCCGGGTTGGAAGGGGTTGGGTTGCCGGTTCCTGTTATAGACCACCTGATGAGCCCGGTGGGCTTTTGTCAGGTTGTCTAGGGCTTGTAACCATACTTGGTCTGTGGTTAGCTGAGGTGGAGGGGGGACCAAGTGGTCCATATTCCATGCCAGCTCGATGGGCAGGGTAATGGTGTGTCTTAAAAAAATAGAGGATGGTGAGGAACCGGTACTCTGATGGGGGGCTGTATTAAATGCAAGGTGGAACCACTGAATATCTTGTTTGGTTTTTTGAATGATAGATGCGGAGTGCAACCTTTAGGTTTTTATTTACTCGCTCTGCATGGGATGGGTTGGGGTAATAAGGGCTGGTAAAAATATGGGTGATGCCGTTGTCGAAGCACATTTGTGCCATGGCTGCAGACTTAAAAGAAGGTATGTTATCGGAGACGAGGAACTTGGGGAAACCGAAATACGCAAAAACGCACTTGGTCAATGTATTGACCGTAATCTGCGCTTTGGAGTTCCTCGTTGGGAAAAGCATGGTGAATTTGGAGAACGCATCTACAACCGTGAGGATATAGGCGTTCCGATTGGGGGACCGACGTAGTCAATGTACAGCTTCTGAAATTTGGCCGTAGGGATTTCAGATGCCTGTAGCCCTACGCGAGTGTTTTGGGCCTGTTTAGACCTCTGACACTTTATGCAGGACTTGACTCTCTGTGCTTGACCAAAAGCTTATAACGTCTTTACATGGAGAGGGTAGGACTGACATGATAACTGTCCGTAAATTTGACGATACTGTAAGAGCGGCATGTGATGTAGCATTCCAGAAGAAACGAAACACACGGATATTCAAAAAAGGAGTGTACTGGTGGACGTCAGAAATATCAGAACTTAGGAAATTGTGCTTAGTGGCAAGAAGGAAAATGGTTAGAGGAAACAAGAGTAAGAATAGGAGCGATATGGAAGAGGAAAAAATTGAGCTCAATAGAAAATACAGGGATGCGAAAGCTACACTAAAGAGGAAAATAAGTCAATCCAAGTTGGATGCATGGAAACATCTATGTCAAGAGTTGGATAGTGACGTTTGGGGACGTGCCTACAAAATAGTTCGTGGAAAGATTTGTGGAATGAAACCTAATACTCTGGACGACAAAGGGAAAATGAAGGTAGCCCAGGAGCTATTTCCAAGGAGGGAAAAAATCAACTGGAGTTATCCAGAAGTGGAAACGTCGGAAGTAGAACTGTTTTCCGCAGAAGATGTAAAGTTTGCAGGGGAAAAAGTGAGAGAACGCAGAGCACCGGGGCCAGACAAGATACCACCAGAAGTGACAAAAAGGTTAGCAATTCAACATTCGGCGGTAATAGCTGCCCTACTGAATAGACTGCTACTTACAGGGTTTTTTCCGACCAGCTGGAAGGTAGCAAGATTGGTACTAATAGAAAAACCTAAGAAAAATAAGGATGATAAGATAAGTTATAGACCTATATGCATGCTGAATGGAATGGGGAAGATATTTGAAAGGTTACTAGTAGGCAAGATAAATGAAACAATTGAGAGAAACGGAGGCTTGTCTCCAAATCAATTTGGTTTCCGGAAGGCTTTTTCAACGGTGAAGGCAATGGAAAAGGTGAACGAGCTCGTCGATGACATCACACGAATTAAAAACTATGCGAGAAGAGATTGTTGTGCCTTAGTCACCATTGACATAAAGAACGCATTCAACAGCGCATCATGGGATAAAATTGTAAATATATTAATAAGGAGGAAGGTGCCGAACTACTTAGTAAGAGTACTTATGAACTATCTTGATGATAGAAGGATAATAATAAGTGAAAGCAATGAACTGGAAATGAGATGCGGTGTCCCACAGGGGTCTATCCTTGGGCCAACTCTATGGAACATATATTACGATGGTGTGCTACAGTTGGATATGCCAGAAGGAGTGAAGACGCTTGGATTTGCTGACGATCTTGCGATTGTAGCCAGAGCGAGAAATGCGTGTGACTTAGAGACCAAAATAAATGAGGCAGCAATAAAAATCTGCGATTGGCTGGAGAAGATGGATTTGGCAATTGCACCAAATAAAACGGAAGTAGTTCTGCTGGTGGCTAAAAGAAGTATAAGGAACTTTACAATACTGATTGGAGGACAAGAGGTAATGGAAAGCAAAGGAGTGAAATACCTAGGAGTGACGTTTGATAGAGGTGCGAAAATGACGGAGCATGTTAGAGAGGTTTCGGAAAAGACGGTGAGAGTGGTGAAGTCCCTAGAAAGACTGATGACTAACCTTAGGGGTCCGAGGAGTAGTAAAAGAAAAGTCTTAGCAGGAGCAGCGATGTCGATAGTACTGTATGCAGCTCCAGTATGGCAGAAAGCGCTTAAATTTAAAAAATACAAAGCCATGTTAGAAGCAATTCAGAGAAGAATGGCAATAAAAACAATAAGTGCCTATAGGACGGTGTCGACTATGGCGGCTTTGGTAATAGCAGGAATGCCTCCGATTGATCTGCTTGTGGAGGAGAGGACTGCTAAAGAAATGGCGCAGAATTTTATACCAAGGAAGGAGCTGAGGAAGATGACCACGGAAAAATGGCAGGCACGATGGTCACTAAACATAGAAGTGGGACAATGGACCAAAAGACTAATCCCTGACGTAGAGAAGTGGTACGAAAGGAAACATGGAGAGATGGACTATTACACAACTCAGCTGTTCACGGGACATGGCGAATTCGGAGTCTATCTACACCGTTTCAAAATTCGGGAAGATCCTAGGTGTAAATACTGTGGAGAAGAAGATTCCGTGGAACATACGTTCTTCCATTGCCTACGATGGCAGAGAGATAGGAATGATCTGGAAAAAAAGGTAGGGATAGTACCAGATGTGGCATCCATTGCCAATTTTATGATGGCCAAGAAACACCAGTGGCGAGAAGTTGCAAAATGGGCAAGATCGGTGTTGAGCCAAAAGGAAGAAGAGAGTAGAATATAGGTGAAAACATACAGATAGTCAGGCGATCATCCTGAAGTAATGCCACAGCAGTCCCAGGATGGCGTCGATGACAGAGCGGGGGTGGTTTAGTGGATGCGATCTCCACACTATCGAGAGGTGCCGACCCTTGATGTTGGCTGGCAGAGCTTCCACCCTCGCTCCGGGAAAAAAAAAACTCCGCTATTTGACCCTTTAGGTCATCAGCCCAGAAATATTGGGAAATGCGGGCAAAGGTTTTGCCAATTCCCAAATGGGCAGAAATTGGAAGCTCGTGGTAGTACTTGAATATAGTTATATCGTATACTTAATCACCATACGAGTTTTACCCTCTTTTTTGGGGACCAAAAATGCAGAACACGAGTAGGGTGAAGTAGAGGGACTAATTACCCCTTTCGATAATAGATCCTCAATATGCTCTCGTAAAGCTTGGAGCTTTGGGGGAGCGGATTGATAGGGGCGGGATCTAACTATTTTAGAGGAGTTCACCTTTATAGTGTATTTAATGAGGTCGGTTTTTCCCAGCTTACTGGTAACTGTGCGGGGGAATTTGGCAACGAGGTCGGCGACTTTGCCCACTTCACGGGGTGAAAGGTTGGCGCCAGACCTAAAGAGTTGTGGTGACACAGTTTCCAGTTGCTCGGGTGTTATGGTGCAGATAAGTGGAGAGGCATACGGAAAACAAACCTCATGACTTTGGAAGTCAATGATAGCCTGAGTTTTTTGTAAAAAATTACATCCTAGTATGATTGGGTATGGGAGGGTCGGTGCTATAGGGAATGGAAAATTCCATGAAAGGGAGCCCAGCTTTAGGTGAATGGAAGCCTGAGTTTTGAAGGTTACCAATTGTCCGTTGGCAGTACATGCGGACAAGCGCAACGATTCAACCTGCTTGATTACATTCGGTTCATTACCCAATTTGGTATAAAGGGCTTGGCTGACTAAGCAACATGTCGACTAACATCAGTGTCGACCAAACATGACACCTGGTGTGGCCCAATATTGGCCTTAACCTTCAATGGGCCCTTGGGGCCTGGGGCTGGGGGGTGTGGCCTATGGTTGAGACGACCACCCATCAGGGCTGGCTGTGAGTTTAGAGGTGGCTCATCGCCCTTATGGCCCCTCCGATCTAGTTTAAAGGTCCCGAATTGTAATGATTTCTCCCGGGACGGATATTTGGTGTTCGATAGTGGCTGTTCCTGCCTGCTCTACCATTCTGAGGTCTTGCTGGGTTTTGTCGCGATTCCTTTATAAAATGCGGTGGTGGGTGGTAATTTGCCATCAGCGGTGGTGGATAAGGCTGTGAGTTGAAGAGTTGCATATTGGTACTTGGTGAATGAGAGTGTTGATGTGTTTCACCCATGGAAGACTGGAGTGGTACTAGTGTACGCTCTAGGTGGGGTACCAGCGCAAGCAGGTCGGAAATCGATGTTGGGCGATCCACTGTCACTAAACGCAACATCGCCTCAGTGCACATACCTGAAAGGATCGTGGTGAGCCTGTCGGCCTGCTTCATAGAGGGTAATAAGAGGGTGGACATATCATCAATACTTGTTATAAATTCAGCCAGTGGTTCATTTGACCGTTGGGGCCTGTAAACCAACTGTGCCACAAAGAAGGTAAATTAATTAGTAATTAAGAAACTGAACATGAGAGGGACGATAGTACACTGATTTAAGCGCATCTGTGCCTATGCTCATGACATCATATTGGTGGCAAGCAATCTAAAATTCCGTCAAAGAAATATTTAAGTCCTTGAAAGAGAAGAGCTAAACAGCTTAGAATAAATAAGAAACACAATTTAAGTAGATGAAGACAGTGCTTTACTCAGGCACTGCAGAGAGCCACACCAGCCGCCGGTGCATAATATTGGGAAGGGCCTCCTCCCAATATTATATTATAAAGAAATTAATTTTTTAACAAACTCTTAATTTTCTACTACATAATGATGTACTTACTAATTTGTACTAAACTTGTAAAGTACCAGTACGCTAAATTGAAGCAGTTATGATCTTAACCAAGGATTGCTGTAGCTAGCTTTTAAGAAATTTACATTATCTTCATCCTTGATGGCGTAGTTTACAATCCTTAACTGCTTTTTACTTTCTCACTATACTATAGTATAGAGAAAGTATAGTGATCGCAAAAAAAATCAATGTTGAGATTTTTGTGGAAATATCCGTTTTGGGAACCCTGAGTCCAAAAAAGTGGTTTTTACAAAATGTATGTCTGTATGTATACAAAGCTAGAGAGAAAACTATTCGATCGATTTCAACCAAATTTGCACCAGGCATGTCCAGTGCGCCTGTATAGATGCACGAAAAAGGGTTTTGAAAATTTTGAAAAACAACCCCCTTTTTGGCAAAAAAAACCCCAAAAAATCAGTTATTATTTTTTTATAAAAAAACGGCTCTAACGATTTTCATAAAATTTGGCTTATTTGTAGCCTTTAATGTGCCCTACCATATACAAAAACCCTCATCTTTCTAAAAATCTCGTTTAGCTAATAATAATAACTAATTTTTGGGGATTTTTGGCCATAAAGCGGGTTGTTTTTCAAAAATTTTCAAAACCTTTTTACGTGCATCTATAAAGACCTAATTGAAGTGTTTGGTGCAAATTTTTTCGAAATCGATCGAATAATTTTCTCTCTAGATAATAATAATAATAATATTTATTCGTTAATCTCCAACTTTAATAAACGTATACAAAGCTAGAGAGAAAACTATTCGATCGATTTCAACCAAATTTGCACCAGACATGTCCAGTAGGCCTGTATAGATGCACGAAAAAAGGTTTTGAAAATTTTTGAAAAACAACCCCCTTTTTGGCCAAAAAACCCCCAAAAAATCAGTTATTATTTTTTTATAAAAAAACGGCTCTAACGATTTTGATAAAATTTGGCTTATTTGTAGCCTTTAATGTGCCCTACCATATACAAAAACCCTCATCTTTCTAAAAATTCTCGTTTAGCTAATAATAATAACTGATTTTTGGGGGGTTTTTGGCCATAAAGCGGGTTGTTTTTCAAAAATTTTCAAAACCTTTTTACGTGCATCTGTAAAGACCTAATTGACGTGTTTGGTGCAAATTTTTTCGAAATCGATCGAATAGTTTTCTCTCTAGATAATAATAATAATAATATTTATTAGTTAATTTCCAACTTTAATAAAAAAAAAACTCTCCTACCCCACCCTACAAGTCACAGTGAATCTGTTTAGTAATTTAAATGTGTTTGTGAGAAAGTATGTGCCAGTTCCTGGTACCGTTTATTAAGTATGTGAAAGCATGAAGCTTAAACATCCTGAGGAAATATGAGTCAAAATGAAAATAAGCGGTCATACAATACACAATATTTCTGTCAGAAGTGCAACTACCATTATGTAGTGAAGAAAGTTTGGCCTGAGCTTTGAAAACAAAACAAAAGTGTACTCAAGACAGCTGTACTGTAATGTATCAAATCTCAGTAATACAAAACCACTCAGTTATAATAGTCTAGTATTATAGCCTAGAGAACCCTATGTTAATATTATGTAAACAAACACCAGTAACAATCCCATGAAGAAATGAAAGTCAGATACTAAATTAGAAAACACTATATTTATTATTTATGTAAAATTTGTCAAAGACACTATGCAAGAACTCAAGGCGATTAAAAAACGTATTTAGCTAGTTTATGTCAGCCATATTTGTAGGCAATCAAACCATTGTAAACACAAATCAAATCAAGGCCTAATAATGTACCATATAATTAAAAATTATAAACAAAAACACGATAATCCAATGTATAGAACGTATTCTAAATTTAAGAAAATATTTATGAAATAGTTTATAGTTAATTATGTACCGTAAATTATTATTACTATTAAAATATTTACAATAATTAGTTTAACATATGACACCAGTAGTACAACTTACACTAAAATTCAAAAGGAAGTAATTATTTGATCGGGTAAATTAAAATTATTCCAAGTAAATAAATTTTATGCTTTAAACGCAAGAACAAATCAATTCCACAATTGTATTAATCGACAAAGAAATACTTTAGGTATATAAACCATTGAAAACTATTTAAAAGTGACAAAACGACCATCTTATGAAAACAGCATCGACGTCAGAACGAGTAACCATGGCAACTGCAGAAAGGAATGTATGACGTAACATCACGTGAACGATACCGACGAATAAAATGAATGAGCATACATTTCCGGATTCCCAACATAGCCGGAAGTAAAGGAACCAAGCTACATTCTTTGAAAGAGAAGACAAATCAGTGTTAATTGAGAACTAAGCGTGGGTGGACGTAACTAATGTAATGAGGAAGTGACGCCGTCGATTATTTTATAAAAGTGAATTCAAAAGTGCAATAACTCAATATTTACCAATGTGTATCACCAAAAACGATAAGTATTAAAAGAACATTGATTAAAATCCATACCTAAAGGAAACTAATTAAAATAAAAACTTTACCTTTTCTAATCCAACTCCTAATGACGCCATTTCTTAATTGTTAACTTTCACGTTTGAAACTTATGAATGCGTATATGTTTGATTGGGATAATTACAGCAGCACGAGTGCCCCTATCCAGAGATTATTTTTGAACTAAATCTAAATCAAATAAATGATTTATTATTGTGATAAAACGAACTTTATTTTATGAATTTTAAAATTTTTATACTGAACTGAGCTAAACCGGAAATAGACATTTTGAAATAGATATTCTTTATTATAAATGGAATAAAAACAAATTCTTTCCTTATGTATTATATCAAATAAATTACAAACCTTCTGTATTAATAAATGAATGATTTAATTATATTAAACCAAAATCTTGTTAAATTATACTTGTATTTATTTCAATAGATAATATAATTGAGGCTGAACTTAGTAGGTTTCAATTGTATTACCTATAGGCTATATGAGTTGCTGAATGAGATTAGCCTAAGTGCTTATTGAATATAAAATTGGCTTCCAAATAGTGGGGCCTTATAAAAAGGAAATTAGTGTTATTATTATAAATGGGCACCACACCGAGTGGGCTATTAATTTATAATTAGTAGTATTATTATAGTGCTTAAGTGAGATTACTTAAGATAAAACACGTGTGACATACACTCAATAAAATATTTCTTCCATAAGATGTAAGTGGGAACCTTTTACCCTTGTATAAAACACCAGAACATCCTTTAGTGTAGGCCAACTTTACAAAATGGCGGCCATTTAAAATGTTTGTCAAATATTTCTAAAACCACTAACTTTACAAAAAAATTAAGAAATATAAAGTTGACTTTTTAGTAAACATTTTTTATTATTTTTTCCGTAGCTCAAAAGATAACCAAGTTATCGGGTAAAAACTCAAAAAATATACTATTATTGTTGTTTATATATTGTTATAGCCGTGGTATCGGCTAAAAGTTCAAAACATAATTTCTTGGTATCGGCTATAACAATACATAAACAATAATAGTTTGTCAAGTAGGCCTACACAAAAGGATGTTCTGGTTTTTTGTACAAAAGTTAAAGATTATTCTAATGAGCTCTACATAATTAATTTTGAAACACCGCTCATGGAGCAAACCTCTTCGAACACTGAATGTTCATGCGGAGCCTCCCACACTTTAGGGAATGTTTTTGTATGTGCTTGCGCTTTTCAGTAGAGGCCAGTTTTCTCACAATTACAAGACACTAATAGGAGACTGTCATGGGCTAAATAATTGAGCATATATTTTAGGTATATAAGCAGTAAAATGTATTTTAGGTTTGAAGATTCTCACTTACAAATGTGTTAAAACAAGATTCCTGTTGGATTCTATTCAAATCAACCGAATCAGTAGTGAATCCGATTTCGGGAATCAAATGTAAAAAATTCTCTTCTCCAAACTGGGAATGTAATAGTAAAAGTGCATGAACATTGGGTTGTTTTTTTCTTAAAATCCCAATTTTGTGTACAAATTAAGTACAATTTTATTAATCACTGTACCCCATGGTAAATGTACAGGGTGATTTAAAAAGAAACGGAGAAACTTTCAGGTCGGGTTCTACTAGTGAAAATAAAGAAAACGTTCATGTAAACATGGGTTCTGAAATGCGTCGTTTTCCAGTTATCCATTTTGTTTTATTTACAAAATATTTAATATCTTAAGATGTAGGAAATATATTGAACACAAATTGTGGATACATATTTAGCATGACATGTACAAAAAACCAAATTGTTTTTTCATATCTTTTCAAAATGGCGGCCATTTAAAATTTTAATGTAAAATATCTCAAAAACTACTAGCTTTAAAAAAAAATTCAAGAAACAAAAAATTCCTTTTTTAATAACAAACATAACGAGTTTTTATTATTTCTGTAAAGATAAAGAGTTATTGGCTAAAAACTAAAAATGTTGTATCTTATTAGTTGACCATAATATCAAAAATTACTCAAAATTTGTTGTTTTTAGGTACAAGGTGTCATACCAAATTGTTTCCAAAATGATAGTGTGTCCAATAAATTTCCTACATCCAAAAATAGTAAGTACTCTGTAAAAAAAGGTGGATAACTGGAAAACAAAGATTTCCGAACCTATGTTTATATGAACTTTATTTTCACTAGAATAAAACACGTCCTGAAAGTTTTTTCCTAAATCAGCCTGTATAATATGACCTATCAACTCCTGTAAAAGCGAGTGTACGTACGTTTAAATAATATTTTCGATGTGCAAAGTTTTATTTAAAAACATATGCCACTGCAAGAACCACGTCTGGGGTTTTAATCTGGAAACACAAACCAACCCTCACTAAAACTTAAATACATTACATTTAGTAAATAAAATAAAAACACTTGAACAATAAAATCTTGTGTTGTACTTGATTTAGCTTGTAACATTTACATCTGAACCTTAAATCTGTAGCAGAGGTCAGTGGTTCTGTTGTCAGAATGTGCATGTTGTCTCCGAATTAAGTTTCTGCCCCAGAAAGCTACTATGTTCACCCCCAGGAACAGAAACACGTTGAGTATTGTGTCGTTTTGACTGGCTTTTCCGTTTAACTTTGTCCGACTCTTTTTGTGTTGACATGGGCTGTTGATGTTGTAAACCGTTGCATATTGTGTGCGTTTTATGTTTCTGTAACGTGTTTCTCTTGCAGTGCGTTCCATTGGTATCTTCATACATGTATTAGCTGAGCTGAGGAAGGAAAACCGTTCTGGTACATTGCATTATATATGTAGGGCTTGAAGACAATCTTCATTACTACTTCAAGTATCTTCAATTTAACTTTGGACGTGGTGAGTGTTATATTTATTAACAATTTGATTTCATTTGACATTTCTGTTAGTGTCAATACAAGGTATTATTTTCAGACACATTGTTTTCGCTGGAAACTCAGTTGTTCCTGTGTATTTGTTTTCAAAGATTTCTACCATTTGAGGGCCATTAAATAATTTCCATTGTGCTTGGAAAATAGTGTTAGTTTCTGTACACTTTTTGATTCTCTTCTTGCTTCTTGTAGTTTCATTATCACATGTTTATTGCTTATTCATTGCATGGGCTTTGAGGGGATGTTAATCAAGGTTTTTTTTTCAAACCCCAAAACAGAGATATGTCAGAGCACGACCGACCGGAAGGCCATTTAGCTCACATATTGGTATGATCCCCGAGGGGTACCTGTGCAAAGTGCACGGAGGCGGCCTCCGCTACCCCCCATAATTTTGAAAAATAATAAAAAATAAACAATGCCAAACGTTAAGGGACTGCAAATTTTGGACCTGTCCTATACCCCCTGTTTTTACACTAAAAAAAATTCCGAATTCAAAGGGAAGTTAATAAAATGTGAGTGTTATTTAATTAAAAGTAACAAAATCACAACTTGGTTAAAACAAAATTTGGAAGAGTTGTGATGGAAAGGGATAAGGGGGCTGTCAGCACTGGACAGAAATTAGTGCTTCCTGAAACAAACAAAAATTCATATAGGTTAGAAACATAAAACTTGTTGCACCAAAAATGTAAGAATTTTAAAATCTATCAAACTACATTTAAAATGTATAAGCGAAGTTATTTATTATTCCTTTAAAAAATGTAGAAAATATTGTTTTGTTATTTGGTTTGAATAGTGTAAATATCTTCAAACTAACAATACACATTAAAATAACTAGCTTTGTACAACCTATTTCGCTACGGTTAACTTAACTAAGGTTTTATATAAGCCTATCTGTATCGAGTAGTTATTTGTATGAGAACATTATCACACACAAAAATGTATGTAGCATCTGTATACACGTAAAACATTTAACCGCATTAGATAATTTTACTTTAAAATTTTGTCATCTCATTGTTAATAAATATTTCACTACCGAACAAAATCACAATGTTTAGAAACGAACACACTTATACAGGTTTAATAATTACTTCATACACTTTATTGTTTACAGTTTGTACAGGTAAGAAAGTCAAAACCTTGATCTGGTGATCAACTAACTAATAACTAAAAGCATAGAGAGATTTCCCAACTAATAAATCAGCTGTTAGTTGTAAATACAAAATTGCTATAGAACTCACCACAACGGTTTGAAGGCATTTACGTTTTGTAATATTTAAAACTTTTAAAGTAGTAAATGAGACATTTAACATTTATGGAAAGTTTAAGATACAAATTGATATAATATATTACGTTAAGAGTGTAGAATCGTTCTCTCAAGGGCGAGTTTCTAGACAAAATTTCTACCATATAAATAACACGAGGGATTTTTATGGGCTTTATTCTTTGCCTTTTTAACAAACTTAAATGGAAGAATTAATAAATTTTATATTTTTGGGGAGTATCGGAATGGGCTTCAAATCGGTACATTTGTCATGAAACCACGTTAATTGGTAGGTGTTAAACATCAATTACTTTAAAAATACAGAAATATTTTTGATTTTTACATATTTTTTGTAAATCTGCAGTGTAAAAAGTTCAGAATAACATTTCGTCTGTACAAATTGGTTGAAAAATAACGACGTAAATGAAATTCCTTAGGAAATTAATTAATTTATATAAGATTGTACCAATCCCTTTTATAAGGTGTAATGGGTTGAGAAACAAATGAAACGATTCAATAATTTTTACCTACACGTCCATGTTATTCCAATACTAAGAACTCTGTCCCTGCGGTGTATATGCTGTCGAGAATGCAAACCACAAAATCTCAATTTTTTCATAATTTTTACATTGTTTTTCATATTTTTTAACAGTAATTTTACGGAAATGATCTAAAGGCACTTGCATCTAAGTTTGGTGGTGGGGGGGTAGCTATGACCTGTGCATAATTACGTAAGACATATATCGAAATAAACATGCAATATCCCCAACATTTGTAAAATGCCCTAATTTTGTCAATAATGTATACATTTTTTAACAGGAATTTTAAATATTTTCGGAACGGAATAAAAAGTAGCCTAAAAATTCTCTGAGAAGTCCTCTAAATGTTGATGAAAGTTTTGTCGAAATCGGTTCAGCCATTCCGAAGATTAGACCAACCAAACAGACAGACGGACGGACAAAAAATGTATAAGTGTGTGTTTAGGTTTTGGTAATGGTTGAATAACCATATGAGCTTAGAAAAAAGCTTATATTTTGAAATCACAGGCACTTCAATTTTATTTATATGTCATAGATTAAATAATAGTTCTTAAAACCTCATTCATATTCATTGTCGATCCGACAGTATCAACAACAGAGAAGGGAACAAGCAGAAGACAAAATATAAAGGGATACAAAAGCTTTTGAAATAGCAAAGACGAGCTGCACATGCATTTGGTAAGTAGAATGTTCTGGGATCTCGAACGCGCCAAATACCGAAAATCACTGCTATCAGTTGCCTTACAATCACAGTTCCAACGGTGGCTTTGAAATATCAGTATTGTCGGTTCTGTGATTTTGGTATCAATATCCCAAATAATTTAGATTTAACCAGTTAGTCTTCAGTTTAATTTTTGTCTTGCAGGTTGCCACCATTAAAAATTTTATACTAGAACAAAATATGTTACACTGTATTTAAGGCCTACTTTTTCAATACTACTTGTAATATTCAATTTTTAACATTGAAAAAGCTTACTTACCACCAATTTCTCCAGTGCTGAGCGAGTACAGGCTTCATAAGGAGCCACGGATAAAACACGTGCTCAATAATCAGTTGGTCGAGGTAATCACACATCGAGAAGGGGTCATCGTCCATAGCGGGACGGCTCTGGCGGCGGGGTTTAGCAACCACAACTTCGAAGCATTCATCCTATAAACAAAATGATGTATATAACATTTAAACTTGATAAAGAAGCACCATATAAATAATAACAGAACACAGCTTTGCATAACAAACTTTTAATATAAACCATTTTGTATTGTTCAGCAGACTTTGAGGTGGGTCTGCTCCTGGATATGATGGAGCGTCAGGATCATTTTTAAAAAGCAATTGTAATTTTCTCGTAAAGCTACTTCATCATATCATAAAATTAAGCATTGAGGGGTTGTCGGTAGTGAAAAAATAGTTCGATCAAAATCTTTTAACCTTTAACATATCTAAAACAAAGTTCCTTCATATAGCCCTTAGGTCCAAAATAGTGATTAAAGGTATGAACGTATTAAATTGCATTTGTGTGGGAATTACTTAAGTCACAAAGACTTGGGTGTCTTGTTTGATAAACACTTAAATTCTTAGGCACATGATGACTATTTGAGTCGCAAAATTAGAAAATTAATCTATGTTTTTAAAAATTACATGAAATATTATACTTTTGTGAAATAAGACAGTTGTACTTTTTGCATATTTCCAATCTTTGCTTTTGAGGGGGATAATAATTTGGAGATGCGTCAACAAATGCTTGTTGATTTTGCATCAACAAGAATCACAGTATCCTTTCTCAGCCAGGGTCACATCAACAATTGTCTCAAGGTGTCATCAATTGTGAAATCGGACTAAAAATGCGGCCGTTAGAGTAGGAACATATATATAGGCCTAATTTTTAATGACACCCTAAAACGTGTTCTGGGAACCAGGATTCGGTGGTCATTAACCACTCCCAAACTTTGGTCTCAACGTAAGAGTCACAGGAATAGCTCATTTTTCCTACGGAAATTCGCTAATACATGTTAGCCTAGTTATAGAAACAATTTATTCTCACTAATGGTGTACGTACAAACTTATGTTTAATTACCTCGTTTCCAAGGTGCAATGCTTCAGCTGCAGTTACTATGGTGATTACCTCTGCAACAAAAACAAAATGGCTGAATGAGTAATTATTGAAATACAAAATTCCTTTTGCAACACACAACTTATCTTAATGGTTTTATACTCTTCACTGCAAGCAAAGCTATGTTAAAATTAATCTGAATAATAAAATATGTATGCACGTAGAAACATTCAGCTTTCATAATGTTAAGTTAAGTTTGTAGGTAATGAAAATATCTAACGCAATCGTTATCATGTTTCAACTCCTTGAAAATTTCTGCACACTTTTTCATTTCATAGCTTTTTTTTATGGACATGATTTCCGTACTGTTATATAAAATAGGTAAATGGAAAAACTTGGTTAAGCCCGTTAATGGGCGAAATCGGACGCAGTCGGTAGAAATGCAGAGTGATTTTTAAAGAAAATATTGCATCCATTTACAGTTATTACATCACTAAGAGTAGTGTTTTTTTATACAAGAGGTGGGAAAAATAAGGGTTGAAGAACAAAAAATTCATAAATCCCTCAGTAAGCACAGTATCAAATCCAATCAGAGTTATTGTAAACATATCATCTAAAACTTTCCTATGAAATGTTTTTCAATATAAAAAACTCTTAGAGCAAGGGACTAAAATGAAGACTAAATTTAGTTTGCCTTCCCATTTCTAATCTCAATTGATGCAGGTGCACTCAATCGACAAAAAATGGGGATGTGTTCTATATTTATATTTGTACGTAAGCCTGAAGGTAGAGTTTAAACATTTAATACAAAACATTTTTTACTCATTTCGGATTCTTATAGTAAATATGTTTGAAAGGAAACACTCTCACAACTCTTTGATTACACGTTCATAAAATGTAATGTCTTATATTTTATAAATATGTAGACTATACCATATGCACAAAGTCGTTACTGCAGTTAGTCAACATAAAAAACTAAAGCCGTATCATAAATAATATTGAACTATCTGAAATTATGCTATTAAGAAGTTAAAGATGGTGAGAAGTTTGCTATGAAAATAAGAAATTATGGCAGAAGGTAAAGATAAATACTTGGCAAGAGATGAAGCATAATTGTTGTAATGGAAATGAGCTTTACATGTAGCAAGAATGGAAGAACACCATTGGGCGAAATTAACAACAGAATGGATTCCCAAGGACAAACAAAGGAAGAAAGAAAGACCAGCAATATGATGGAGGGATGAATCAATGAAGAAAGTACGCCACCAATGGAACAGGCAAGCAAGGAAAAGAGTGCTGTGGTCCAGATTTATAAAAAGACTATACAGATTATTTTTGAATACTGTGAAAAAGAGTATGGTTATATTATTTCTTTGTTTTATTTTAGTTTGTCTTTTTGTTTTGGTTTTCCTTTTGTATTTTAATTTTGTAGTATTCTGTTAATTTTATTAATTAGGTTTAGTACCATTGTAAGAAATGTACATATGGTTCAACTCAGTTACCCCCGAAAGGAGAGGCTTTTGTTCTTTGTAAATATAATGTCAATAAAACTTTATTATTATTATCTCAAAAAACCAACCGAAAAGTAAAACAAAAGTATATAAATGTAAAAATTGCATTGAGCCTGTATATCAAATTAAATTATGATTTTTACCTGAAGAAAGGTTTTATTTCAAAACAAACTACTTTGCTAACTACTTTCTACAAAACATTAAAAAATTTACCAAAAACTTTAACGGCTTACTCTTTAACTTTAACCTTAAAAACAATAAATACCACAAGTGGTTATAATTAAAATATCAAGGAGAAAAAAAATATTTACAGAAAAGTTCAGTCCGCTTGTAAAAATTAGTTGTTAAATTTGACAATAACAGAAATGTGTTTTTACTTTCTCCAATTTATTTCACACAAAACTATTTAGAACACCTACAAGTCGTAATCTTGACTAACAAAAATAATGATTTTACGTTGAGGTTAGCATTTAATGAGCAAACGTCCAAAGAAGAAGCTGTTATCAATCCATAATATTAAACTTTTTGTTCTGTCTAATACAGCTCTCATACAAACTTCTAGTGGGGCCCCTCCCAAAGCTGCGAAAGCATAGAGTGGCTGCTTTCTTTGCTTTATCGTTAATCTGGCACTAACTATTAGTAACAGATTAGTTAATTTGGCACGAACAGTTTTACTTTACAACTAATAATTAAGCTGAAATGTGCTTGTCAATTACCAATTTAGAATGAAAGCTGAAAAACTTCTTAAGTTGGTCATTATTTTCACTAGTACAAAAACCCCTATGAACTTGGAGGATTAATAATAATAAATATATTATTCTTACCTCGCGATTTTACGTTCTCTGGTTTAATGCTCCCATCTAGAAAAGAAAGAAACATTTTTAATTTTGTCTGCTTTGCGTGAATAAAGTAAGGTATTTTTTACAAATTCTTATTTACATTTACTAACAAAAATTTGACTATGCCCTAACCTTTTTAATTCCGTACTGTTACATTTATTAACAACGTCTAACTTAATTAATTGGTCTTGCTGTGAATGTTAAACCCATCAGACCATTGGACGCTGCTCTACCGTCACCCTTGTTCGATAGTTTTGACACATACTATTCCATTATAAATTAAACAAGCTACAAAAAGTTACTCTTGTCTTATAAATGTTTAATTTAAATGGCCACCATTTTTAAACAAATTATTGAACAGGTTGTTTATTTTCAAACCAGGTTATTTCATTTGTATTAAGTCCTTTTAATCGCACATTACATAAGACGAGTCATTAGATATTAAACAAGAGACTATAATAATGTACAGATTTAATTTAAAATACTTCTAACTATAAAAACATAAAACAACATAATACCTATGTATAAATACAAAATAACATTAACTTAATTAAGTGGCTGTCATATCCTTTTCTACTTTTAAACATTAAAAATTTTAATTATTTAAAACAATCCAAACATCATAAAAGATGTGTAAATTAAATACACTTTTACAATAAATTAAAAAAACAAATACACAAATGTACAGTAAAAATTACATAAATGACGAGGGTTCTCAGCAGAAAATCACACGCAACTACAAAACAGAGAGTCAATATAAAGAAACTCCTCCACAGAGTAAAAAGATCCAGACAACAATTTAGTTGTCTAAGGCTGTTTTTAAAAGATGTGTAATTTTGCAAACTTTTAATACTTTGGGGAAGCTTTTTTTATGTTTTCCATCGCTTATATAGAACTGCAAAACTAAGTAAATTAGATCACAATATTTGTAAACTAGAACAAATTTAATAAAACCAATAAAAAGTTCTTAAGCACTCAAAAATATCAAAACTTTCATAACTTTTTTATGAACAATAGCAAAATCTATAGCCAAGGCGTAAATTGTCTTAGCTTCAGGCCAATGTGTATTATGAGACAAACCCACAAATAAATAAAACCGTCTCGATTATACAGAACTGTTTTAGGATGCCAGAAGAATAACACATGGTTTGATTCTCAGTATGTTTTGTAGGCCTATTAAAAAAACAAACTAATATACACAACAAAAACTAATATGTTTTGTTTGTTTGAATACTTTCAAATATTAAAGTTACAAATTATAAATTTAATTTGAATATTACCATACGCATCATCCTCATCCTCCACCAGTGATGGCACCTCAACACTCACAAACACTCCATACTTCTTCTCCATTTCAGCCACATTGTATGATCCATGAGGAAAACAGCATAGCGCTAGAAACATAAACACAATAAATCATTGGTCAGATTCATCGAGCTGTTATGATTTAATTTAAAATGTAACGATACAAGGAAAATAAAAATAATGTAGTAATTACCATATTTTACTGGTA
>JAGFPH010001380.1:280842-293437 GCA_018207615.1 Philaenus spumarius
CGAGAAATCGATTGGAAATGGTCACCAGTCTGGGAAAATTCGTTTTCGACGTCTTTTTATTAAATTAAAAAGTGAAATTTGTTTATTTTAAACAGTACAAAGTACAGCAGATGCAAATGTTTTCAATGTCATTACAATAATCATCTGTTTTCTTTTAAACGAAGCACAGCTGATGCAAATGTTTTCAATGCCATTACAATAATCATCTGTTTTCTTTTATACTGTATTTTATTAGAGGTAAGCCTAATGTTGTATCTATTTATAATTACCATGGCAACGAATACTTCTGCTAAATAAACATACACCCTTTATTTAGTTGTTTAATGTTATAGGCCTAACCTAAACGATGTTCACGGAAATTTGCAAAATAGTTATTGACGTGAGCGAACTAGGCCCTAGGCCTAAATCGATATTGAAATATTAAACTTTAATTTAGGCCTGACTTATTTCTGAGGCATAGCGTTGAAATTATGGTTAATCCTTTAAACTGTATTTTTATTACAGGTAAGCCTAATGTTGTATATACCCTTTATTTAGTTGTTTAATGTTATAGGCCTAACCTCAAAACTCAATAATCCAATATTTATTATTGAAATCATAGCCCTGCTTATAATCGAGCTTTAGCTCGGTCTCCTGGTACTAGTTATAAAAGCCTAAGCGTTATGTATTCATTTAATTAATAATTAATGGTGGATTCACAGCAACATTGGATTTGAGGAAATTGAAAGACAGATGAATTGGCAAAAAAGAAAATTCAGACTTTTTCATGACAAAGCTGCAAAAACAAGTTTAGAAAGGTAGGGGAGACTCAGAAACACTCAGTTTTAGTTGTATGGGCTGAAGACTCATGGAGGTTAATAATTTTTAAATCTAAGAACTAGAAAAAAAAAGAATACAAAAACTTTATATCAGAAAAATAACACCTCAACAATTTGTAGGTTTATGTAAAATAGAACGAATTTAGTCTTAAAAGAGTTTTTTTTTGTATTTTTAGAATAGCAGAGTAGAAAGTATACACCCATCCATCAAGAACTGAAATCTATGATCATTGATTGCAAATTTGTCAAACAGTGTTGGTAAGACAAAATAATTATTTTTGATTAAATCTGTTGGAGGTAAGGCACACAAATATTAAATGCAGACTGTGAGATTAACACATTGGGTACTGCGGAGCATTTACTATTGAAAGAAGATTGTCAATCTTCAGCCACAGAAAAGAGGAAGGTGATGTAACGAGGCAGGTACCACATCTGATAAAGGATACTCATCTAATCTAGCTGTATGGAAATAGAAAGTACAAAGTTCTATCAACTAAAGTGTCTTGAAGAAATACCATGTCCCAGATAATAATTTTTTTAAACTAAAGAATTAGAAGAGTAGGATGTAAAATAGTTTTTTTAGAAAGATAATAACACCACTAGTTGTAAGCCTAAACAGAAATTATGGAGTACACATAATCACTTGCTTCAGACGAAGAGTTTTTTGTACCTTTAGGACAGCAGAATATACGTAGGGTATTGTTTTTGTCTAAAGTGCACAAATTAATCAAGAACTTCAAACTATGATCATTGATTTGTATTCAAATACATAAACAGTAGTTAAATTATTATGGTAGGATTAGGTCTTTTTTTGGAGTATATACCCATATGCCTGTAGGTAATCACACAAATAGGCTATATTGAAAATTGCTTTCAATAAAATGTACACAAATAGGCCTAATAATACGTGGAGCAACATTTTAAATATATTTTAAATGGCAGAACTGAGATAAGTTTACTTATTGCTTTCAATTAGCAAGAATTAGTTTTGTTCTCATTGAAGTATAGGTACATGATTTCAAAAAAACTTCAAAAGAGTTATGCAAATATCTTAATAATTAAACAATTTTTTTGGAGGTTTTACAGTCAGCAAAAACTTGAAATAATGATATCTAAGTAACAGAACTAATATGAAAATTCAATATTTTTAATGTAATTACAAAAATCAACTTAAACACTCACAGCCTACTGTTTTCCTCAAACGCTTTGCAAATCGGTTAAACTTTCCCATAATTGTCAACTTGACTCGAACAAAGTATTGGAAAAATGATTTCAAATTTCCATAACAACAGAAATAAAATTTTTCATTGTTACAAATTTCTTAAAGTTCTGTATATTATTATTGTTGTTTTATATTTTAATAATTATAACCAAATACATTCTATTTATTATTTTTGTCTTTTTACTACACAGTAGAATCTTGGAAAGTTGGATCAACTTAGACCAGAGCTGGTACTGATTAACCAGAGATTGTGGGAAAAACAATAAAATACCGTATAACATTATATTATAGAAAATCTCCTTTATGAACTGCACTGTTATAATAACAGTACCTAGTTCAAATAAACACATTTACCCAAGAAAAATATACTTCTTACTGTAACAAAAGTATAATGTATGTTAAGTCTACGAATAGGAAACAAGTTTTTTAAGGCTCTGCTGTCTTGACTACCGCTTGCTCTAATTTTGTCGCTAATATTTTAGTTTGCAAAATCTGGTAAAATAAATCAGATTCATACCGGTAGGCATTATAATAATATTAACCTGATCTGCGCAAGTTTTTTTCAATAACCTCTTTAAACTCATTTTGGAATTTTTAGCCATATTACTATTGTCAAAAAAACCTTCTCCTTAGAGTGATTGTCAGAGTGATTATAAATTGACTCCTTCCCGCTTCTTCCATCTAAAGCTACGCGCCCACTGGGTCGTCACGGACGGTCGGTACGGGATTTTTCAAAAGTTCAAAGCATTGAATTAAATGAGAATGCGCCCACTGCGTCGTCACGGCCGTCAACGGCGTTCCGCACCTTCGGCATGTCCGATAGAAAGTCTGGAGCTACGAACTGTAGGACATTTCTGTGACGGCGGATCCGCCCGACCGATCCAGTGCGCGCACACTTTGGGCGTTCGGGACGGTCGGTACGGCATTTTCAGCGTTCTACGCAATCTGCTCTCACTGGATGACGAAAATTAGTTTCTTCCCTATATAATTCTGCTTCCAGCATCAGTAATAGTGTTTCAAACTTGTCGTGAGTCATCCTGAAGTACTCAAAAAACTTAAGGTCATCTTCCACAAGGTCCGGGAACAAAGTGTGAAATTCACCACAAATCAATCTTTTTCTGTTAATGTTATGAATCCAAAACCTCCTTTTTCTTATTTTAACATTCTCCTCTTCTTCTATCAAAAACGCACTCACTACCGCAATTTCCTCCTCCACATCCATCTTTCAACAGATCCTCTCCCAAACTGACTTCTGTTTTGGCGGAAGGCGGATGGAGGACAGTGTGGTACGCCTGAACGGCGGAACGCCCGATCCAGTGCGCGCACCCCCTCTAAAAAGTGCTGTGACGGCTGTGACAACCGTACCGACCCAGTGGGCGCGTAGCTTATCCAACCATCCTTGGCTGGTTGTTCTCATTTTGCAAATTTTTGTTTGAACTGTTTGTTGAACAGGCTTTCTGGTGAATATGGGGCCTGAAATTGACAAATTGTGTTTTCTTTCACTGCAAAACCAACCAATTAATAATACTTCATCTAGCATTGCTTCACACCAACTACCTAAACTATTTTTGAAATTTATCAATGTTATACAAAATTTGTTTAATTGCATCTAGTAAATCCTTGCTTTTGGGTGAATAATCTTTTACCTGTGCAATTGTAATATGGGTAAATGAAATTTTATCAAAAACACTTTTATAAGTTATCAAAATTTAAAAACCTATGCATTCTCATATGAGGAAACTGGAATATTTCACAAAATTTTGACTTTAGATTTGTATTTTATGGCCTCCTTCTTGTATTTCCATTTTTCATCAGGGAATCTCCACAAATATAAAGTTTCTCACACTCATTTTTATATTTAAGTTTCTCAATAAATATAAAAGCAATTTTTGGAATTAAACCTTTTTTAAAAAACTTAAATATCTGGCTTCTTGAATTTGAAAATATTGAAGATCTTTTTTGTGCGCCTATTTAGTTGCAACATGACTGTTTTTCTCGTTGCTGGTTTTATTTAGTTGAAAGTAGATACAATCCCTTAGCTGAGATCACTAAGTGTTATAAATATAATGTATTGATATAAATAATGGTGGGTCATTGGCCTTCTATTCATCAAACAAATTTTTGAAATTCGTGCTGGTAAACCCAAAACTGACTTCACCAAACCTAATTGCCTTAATTTTTGAAGCTTGCACAATAAAGTGTAGAAGAAAAAATTAAATTGTATAACGTAATTTCTTTGTAAATATTATTGTACTTAGTTATAAGTAAAAATATAATATGTTATTTTCGAGATGTATTTTTAGTTTTACATGTCTGTATGGTTTTGCATTATGTTAGTGCTGTTATTATGTACGCAGAGAGGAGGTAATAGCCGGAAAAAAAACCGTTCCAGTTTTGTTTCAATAATTGTGTTTTATTTATTTTCTTTGCCGCCATTCCAATTACTGTTATAAATTAATATCATTTTACAACTTACTGTCGTCAGTAGTCACTTGTCGTATTTTTAAAACCGGCTATTTAGACATTCTCAAGTTATTGGAGAACATCCTCGGTTGCCATGGAACACTTAACAAAACACGTTCAAAAACATTTAAATAAATCATACGAAAACACATTTAATGAAACTATGTCCGCTGGGCCCACTGTCTCACACTGAACTATTGCTTATCTATGTGAAATATGGAAACTGGTTTGATATTAGGAAAGACAGTAAGATAACATTTATTATGTTTCTGCTATTATTGTATCATATTATAATGTGTTTGATTCAAACAGTAGTTTCTCAGTGCATTATATCCGGATTAGTTTTCAACATTTTATATATTTCTTATTGTTGCAGCGCATTCATAAATTTTCTTTTTTTGCAATGGTGTAGTATTTTTAAGGTGTCAACGATTGCTGTGCAGTAATGATTATTTAAAATAAGGTGTTCGGTGTATTTCGATTCAATTTTTCTATTACGTAGCATTTGTTTTGGTGTCGGAATGTGTTCGTTGAACCTTTTTCTAAAGCATCGGCCCGTTTGTCCAAAATATTTCATTGGGCAATTGGTGCACAATACTTCGTAAATCCCTGGATTATCAAATTTGTCACCTTTAACTTTATTAGTGTTTATGATATTGTGTAAATTGTTCTTAGTTTTGAAATCGATGGTGTAACCTTGTTTGAGGAAAACATTGGCTATATTGTATGCTAAATCTTTGTGATATTGTAAAACCGATATATTTGTTTTCAGATTTAGTCTTGGGTCTTTAGATTTCTTCTTTTGTTGTTAAATATTTTGTCTACAATGGATGGTGAATGCTCATTTTTGATGGTAATATGTTGTATTAAATTCTTCTTGTGTCTTAGGTAGATTGCAGAGTCTGTAAATAAAACTATTTATTATATGCTGCCATTTTATGGGAAAATGGAAGGTTAGAGGAGGCGTAAATTGTATGGTCGGTGTGAGAAGGTTTCCTGCGTATGTTTAAATTATGGTTGAAATTCAATATTGGTATGCTTAGATCAAGAAAATGAATACGGTCATTGTTTTACATTTCGGTTGTGAATTTAAAATTTGTATTTATGTTATTTAGCCATGCGAAAATTTTCTGGAAATGCCTTTGTACAAAACGATTACAGGTATGTTGTCTACATAGCAGTGATAGTAGATGTTTTTTTAATGTTTGTTGTATTGTTTTCTATATTGTTTAAAATACTTCTCCCATGATGCTTGACAAAGGGCATCAAATCACTAATCCGTTGCTTTGGCTGTAATAGTTTTTGTTGAACTGAAAGTAGTTCTGGGATAGACAAATATTAAATAAATTAGATATAAAATATAATTACAACTTACCGTCGTCAATAGTCAATTGTCGTATAAATTCTTCAAACGACGGCCGTTTCGGCTTATTCTGCCATTTTCAAGTTAAAATTTGTTGGATGAATTAATCCGTTTTTACACATCATATATACATTTACACACAAACATTCAGAATAAATTATAATAAACACACAAACAGATTTACTATTAAGAAATCACATGTCTCGTGGGCCCACTGTCTCGCACTGTACTGATGTCATCAAAGTTCACTGGGTTGCAATTTTCAATAGATTGTTATCAATTATTACGTGGTGGGGGGAGTTTATTTAGTCTCTGTTTCTGTTATAATTGTATCAAATAAAACATTGGAATCAAATCCAAGCTTTTCATTAAGTATGGTATGCGGTTCAGTTTTAAACATTTTATATATTTCATATTGTTCTAAAGCATTTAATAATTTGCCCTTTTCGCAGTGGTGGAGTATTCTTATCAACAATGGATATCCACCATCTATTGTTGACAGGATTTAAAAAAAAAACAAGAAAATAAGTCTAGGAAACCAAAGGTAAAATCGGAGAATAAATATATAGTGTTACAATACAATGAAGAGTTACAGCACATTGTCAGCAACATTTTTAAGAAACAAGGATACACTACAGCATTTAAAACAGGATATAATTTACAAAGGGTGATTAACACAAACAGGAATAATAGAGACAAATTTGACAGCACTGGTGTTTATGAATTATCATGCGCCGACTGCCAGATGAAATACATTGGACAGACGGGTAGATCGTTCAAGACGAGGTTCAAGGAGCACATCCCCACTAGTAAACAAACTCTACGCCTACAAGGTGTTGAATCCAAATATACTGAACACCTCATCAATCTTAACCACAATTACAATACAATAGACCATACCTAAGAATACTCCACCACTGCGAAAAGGGCAAATTATTAAATGCTTTAGAACAATATGAAATATATAAAATGTTTAAAACTGAACCGCATACCATACTTAATGAAAAGCTTGGATTTGATTCCAATGTTTTATTTGATACAATTATAACAGAAACAGAGACTAAATAAACTCCCCCCCACCACGTAATAATTGATAACAATCTATTGAAAATTGCAACCCAGTAAACTTTGATGACATCAGTACAGTGGGAGACAGTGGGCCCACGAGACATGTGATTTCTTAATAGTAAATCTGTTTGTGTGTTTATTATAATTTATTCTGAATGTTTGTGTGTAAATGTATATATGATGTGTAACAACGGATTAATTCATCCAACAAATTTTAACTTGAAAATGGCAGAATAAACCGAAACGGCCGTCGTTTGAAGAATTTATACGACAATTGACTATTGACGACGGTAAGTTGTAATTATATTTTATATATAACAATAGTCGGAATAGCGATAAGCATAATAAGTAAATTAGATAGTTCATGGTTTTGAGAAATTAATTGAGAGACTCCCTCACGGCGCCGGTTTTGATCTGAATGCATTGTTATCGTTTTAAAAAATCTCTTTGAAACCGATAAGAGTGTACCCGGACATTCCAGCCGATTTTAATTTAGTGCCTTATGCCAAAAGGAACCTTTGAGTTTGTGGTTGTCTAGGCACTCGGATTTTCTCTAGCTTTCATAAAGAAGCACTCATCCTTTTTATCCTAAGCAAACAGTACAGCTCCTTGGTGGAGGAATTTTACTATCGGTCCCAAGATTATAGTGAAGCCTTGCACAGCTATTTAGCTTCAGCAAGAGGCTGAGCAGCTATTAAATTTGCCAAAAAAATACCAAACAGTAGGTTACAGGCGACATTTTGGGGATTTTCCCCTGGAGTTTGCAACTGTTTAGTTTTTGCTAATAAACCTGAAAACTATGCGGAATTAGATCGTCTGTGTGCTCACGTGAATAACGTGGCGTTCACGGACCAACAAAGGGCACCACCACAAAGACCCGACCAGGGGAAATCTTTTAGTTTGCAAGGCGGGCAGCACCATGTTTAGTCTGCTACAATTTGTGGTCAGCCAGGGCACAGAAACCCAGAATGTCGAAACCGGACCCAAAGGGGACCCTCTTTTCCAAAAAATGGGGACGGTTTTTGAACTAGTTGGGAATCCAAAACCGAAATTTCCTAATGCACCCAACAGTTTTTTGTATGACCCTTTGTTTGTTCTGTGGCGAATGCAAATTCCAAAGGTATTTCCTGTGACGAATATATTGTGGTTGTTTGAAGTTGTTTTAGTACGGCCAACTTCGCCTATTTTGTATTACGTATTCAGATTATATATGTAATTTCAAGACTTGTTTAGTTCTGTTGTTTTTTGATAAACCCAACTGTTTTTGAATAAATTGAACTTGATATTTAGATTTTTGAATGGTTCAAGTAAACTTTAATGTTTTAAAATAACAAATACCGTATTAAATTTTTGACTACATATTTAGTAAATGTTTGACTACCAAAACTTATTGGCGATTTACACAAGATTTATTATTTTAAAATAGCAATATGTACATTAACGTAATGGATAAGGGTGTAAATATTCCAGTATCAAACAACAGTACTCCGGGAGTGGCAGCGCGGCACCGCCTCGCGCTCATTTAAAAACGATTTCATAATGTGTAATCATTTTATCACAAATTGGTGAATTGAAAAGTTTTGATCAATTCATTCGCTACAACTTTCCTGCTGGAAGTTTGTTTGTAACCCAAAAATAAAAAATTTCCTTGCTTAGTAACTTTTCCAAGTCAGTCAGTGATAATTCTCAAATATTTTCAATTATTAAAATTCGAAATACCTGTTAAAATAAAAGTTGTTTATGCTATTAGAATCCGTACTTTATGTAGATTAAGAATATGTAAGTTTTATTTTACTGAAGCTTTTCCGTCGAGTACAACAGCGAGTAAATGACAGCGCGCACAGGGAGTTCGCTGCTGTAGTCTTCGCAGTTGACATTGCAGGAACATCAGAGCTGCGCTCGGATGGGGATGGTGGCACCGTACCGAGATCAAAGAAACGGTATAGCCCTTGTTATAGAGCCCTGGAATAACAATGGTAAAATTCTATGTAATTGTAACTACTTAATTTGCCAACCGTTTCCAATAAATAAAAAATTGCTGCTGAAAATAAATCTGGCCTACTACAGTTGGACGGAGTTACACTTAAATTAACCAACCCGAATTCGAAAATAGTTACTGAATATTTTCATTTATTTTATTTTATTGATTTCGATCCTGGTTTTTTGTGACACCCCTGTATATATTTATAAATGAAGCTACTAATTTTTATCTATTCACTAAGAAAAATGTCTTTACCACTTTCTTCGCAGTGACAAATTTAGGGTGTATAGTTAAAAACAGAGATCTATATTTTTTTATTGAGGATGTACTGATGACGTTGGACATAACAAATAAACTCTTTGCTTCTCCTCTCGAACACACATTCCCAGTGTGAGGGATCTGTAAGTTCTTTAGTGGCATCTCTTTTAAGTTTTAAGTTACTTGGTGAGTTTTAGCATTAGGAAAAAATTGTTTACAATATCATTTTTTTAAATGAAATATTCACTTACTTAATGAATTTCGGCTCTTTATTTTGTAAACATTTGGTGGCATTGGCAGTTTTAAATTACAGGGTTTTCGGACTTTCTAAGTATAGTTGCCACAAAACGTAGAGAGACACCTTCTCAGGTAAAACGGACCTTCCTTATCACTTGTTGACAAACAATGCCTTTGTTAGAAGCGGCCACCCGGGACTCCCGGCATCAGCCTGCTATCCAAGAAATTCTGGATCGCACTATAATTTGCAAACAATTGATAGTGCCTACAATTTTCTTTACAAAACATTAGGCCTACATTTTCGAAAGATGGCTCATTTTTTCGTCTTAATTAGATGAATAAAAACAAATTTGAATCACAGTTCTATGATGTATTGTTACTGACAAAACAGCGCCCGTGATGTGGTGGTGAAAGTTAAGCGACAACTGTTATTTCGGTAAGGGTATGTCTTAGAACTGTGATTCAAATGTGTTTTTATTCGTCTAAGTAAGACAAAAAAAAATGAGCCTTCATTCGATAATGTAGGCCTAATATATCAATTGATTGCAAATTATAGTGTGACACAGAATTTCTTTGAATATCAGGCTGATACCGGCAGTCCCGGGTGCCCGCTTCTAACAAAGGCATTTTTAGTCAATTAGAACGGTCCGTTCTACCTGAGGTTGTGTCTTTCTACGTTTTGAGGCAACTATACTTAAGGGGATCTTTCAGTGAAAAATATATTTTCAGCAAGAACTAATTATTTACCTTTAGCTTAAAAATAGTAAAATTGTTACTTAGTGACTTTTTGTAGAAAAACAACGATATTTTCAGAAGTACGATATGACGTACTAAGTAAAAAACACATACAGACAAATAGACGGAAAACTAAACCTTTTAGGACATACTTTCAGATGAATTTTTTTCTTCCTTTTTACTTTCTCACTATACTATAGTATAGAGAAAGTATAAAGTATAATGATCGCAAAAAAATTGATGTTGAGGTTTTTATGGAAATATCCGTTTTGGGACCCCCTGAGTACAAAAAAGTGGTTTAAAAAAAAGTCTGTCTGTATGTATACAAAGCTAGAGAGAAAACTATTCCATCCATTTCAAACAACAACAAATTTGCACCGAACATGTCAATTAAACCTGTATAGGCACGAAAAAAGGTTTTGAAAATTTTTGAAAAACAACCCCCTTTTTGGCCAAAACCCCTCAAAAAATTAGTTGTTATTTTTTTTATAATAAACGGCTCTAACGATTTTAATATACGGTAATGTGGCTTATTTGTAGCCCTTAATGTACCCTACCATGTACAAAAACCCGTATCTTTCTAAAAATTCTCGTTTAGCTAATAATAATAATAACTGATTTTTGCCGAAAAGGGGGTTGTTTTTCAAAAAATGTCAAAACATTTTTTCGTGCGTCTATACAGGCCTAATGAACGTGTTTGGTGCAAATTTGTTCGAAATCGATCGAATAGTTTTCTCTCTAGCTAATAATAATAATATTTATTAGTTAATCTCCTACTATCACCTCTCCTACAATTATTATGAAGTCACAGTGAATCTGATTACCTATACTAATATTTTAAAGAGGTAAAGTTTGTTTGTTTATTTGTTTGTTTGTTTGTTTGTTTGTATGTAGGGGGTAATCTCTGGCACTACTGAACCGATTGAAAAAATAGTTTTACTAATAAACAGCTACACCATCCCTGAGTAACATAGGCTATAATTCATTTCGATAAAAACCTTTTTTATTTCAATATTTATAAATTTAATCGGAAAAATTCTTAGGTTAGGCGTAGAATGATAAACCAACACATGTATTTACATTTATTACCATAGCAACCAATTGAATAAAATAACAGATAATATACTTGCTCCATTATTTCCATTAACAGCTGATTTCAAAATTTAAAGCAATTATTTTTGAATTTCTAGCTTTTAGGTTAGGATTTTAAAGAGTAAACCTGAGCCTTGCTGGTTCTTTTAGCCGTTATTATAACTGCTGTTATAAAATATAAGAAATAATTTAAATTGAACATTTAACATTATTTACCATATTTGTTTTGAGGTTAGTATTAATCATACACCTTTATGATAAATAAAACATAACATATGTTTTTAGAAGGTTACGTTGGGGGTTGGCGTGCGGAGCACGCAGGGGTCTCCCCTAGTAATTTATATGTTTGTGAGAAAGTATGTGCCAGTTCCTGGTACCGTTTATTTATTTTTTATCAAGCGCGATGCATCATAGCAGGTGTGTGGCGCGTGGTGGCGCGTTAGGCTAGGTTAAACGTGACGTCATTGCCAGCGCTCAGTTCAGTCTGGCCATAGATCATGAATCCAAATAAAATGGTCTGGCCTACAGTGACTTGATAGAGACAGTGTGGCCAACGAGCGCTGGCCGCCATATTGTTTCCAACTCAACACGGGTTTATATTAGTGTAGGGACGATTTTTCGCATTTAACTCCAATTTCAGAATCAAAATTGTTCTTATGCAATTGAATTAATACATTGTCACAATAATTGACAAGCATAAACCATTTTTTTCGATATATTTTCGTCAGTAAATGAATGAATACAGAAAATACCGGCTGGCACTTTTTTACTACTCGTGCACATTATCATTTAAACATTTATATAATCTAATTAAATTTTGTGAAGTATATACTATTATTATTTTTCTTCATAAGAAAAGTACAAGCAATATATGTCTGTGTAGTTGAATTTTTAACAATTATGAATTATAATTATTATGAATACTTCGAAATGCAAAATTAGCGTTTCTAAGCTATATTATAAATGATACATATATGATAACCAAAAATAACTTCAAGCGTAATTTTGTGCGTTGTTTTATATGTATTTTGTCTTCTAAAAACTAGTAGGTAGGCCTATTATTAGTTTTTCCAAGAGTAACAAAGTTCATAAAAACACAAAATGTGTTTCCGACAAGGCATAAAATAAAGCCTAATATATTTTAAATAGGCCTACACAAAAATATAGTAAACACATTATTTAGTAAGTAGGCTACCGTATTGAAAAGAATAAATATGGCGAGTAGGCGTATTGTAAATTTTACCTTAAAAGGTTAAAACAAACAAAATATGTTCCAAAAAGGCATACAACGAAGCCTAATTTATTATCAACAAAAATATATTAGGACTACCACATTATTTTGTAAGTAGGCTATTACC
>JAGFPH010001381.1:0-20414 GCA_018207615.1 Philaenus spumarius
CTTTGAAAAACAAGTACTACTATTGACTGAAAATTAAGGTATGTTGAACAAAAAATAGGTGAGAAAAAATCATAAAATTTAATAGTCAGTTTTGAAATACCGATATACAATGTTTGGACAACAATAAGCCTACAATAAATGTAGTATTAAATTTATATATTGTAAAAATTTTCCTTATTTCTGGTTGAGTAAAGAAAAAATGCCTTTGTACATTAAAAGTATACTAAAACGTACAAGAATTTGTTGTTAAATTTTAGAGACAAGTTTTCTGGAGAAAATCATAATTCCACAAGTTAGTTTCTTTCACATATTTTATCATTGTTCATAAACTTCTACAAACAAACTTAATTAATATCTATTTTAAAACCATTAAAACAAAGTCTTCTCAACCTTGAATTAACTTGTTGTATATAAAAGAACAGAAAACAACATTCACAAAAAAAAAAAAAAAAATAAATGAATTAAACTGAGATATTATTTACGATATTTCCCTGTAAACTCAAATAGCATGATCAAATGAAAATCATTTTTGACCATAGATTACAACATCTAGCATTTGGTTACCAGAGTTAGCAAATCTATCCATCACTTTGTCTACATCGACTTTGATTTCTCTACATATATGGAGTAGGCAAAGTCTAGACAATCTTTCTTCACCCATCCTTGTTCCCAATCAAGTCTTTAGCCGATGCAAGGTAGAAAACGACTTTTCAGCAGGCGCTCACTCACAGGCAAGGTAGAAAAGTTTTCAGCAGAGCATTATACAGTGGGGTAGATATCCTCATTGCAAGCTTCTAAGGCGTCTAAAGCTGTACTTGGTACTTCTTTATCTTCATAATGGCTTTGCTCTCTAAACCATTTTGCTTGCCACAGTTCAAACTCAGCTTGGACTACTGAGCTATTGTCTTTTTTAGACTAAGTATTAAAGAAAACCTTTCTATAAGTGCAATATTTGTTCTTCAAAATCTTGTTCGAGGAGGATATCCTTGTCTTTATTTTGTGTTTACTTCTTCACTAAGGTGCTTGGTATAAGCAGTTGATGTCCAAAATAATCCAGCGTTTCTTTGGAAAATAGAGACTTAAGATCTTTAACAAACGGTACTATTTAAAAGAGGGATGTAGATAGCTTTCTTAAAGTACTCTTTTGAAGTGCTTCCAGGGTAGTTTGATCTATGTTTTTGAGTCCAGTTAACTGAGGTACTTTTATGTAAATATCTAGTACATCGTTGGATTTTAATAATGAGTTGTTTAACCCATCATTTAAACAAGGGCACCTAATGACGTGGACAGCTTTCTTCTAAATTTCAGAAACTGCGCCTTTTGCTTCTGAGGACATGACACTGCAGCTATCAGTTCCAACACCTACACATTTTGTTATGTCTAATGATAGTTGTTGAACAAGATTTACAACTGTTAGACAGCCGAGATCAGAGTGATGATCAGATATGCTCTGTGCTTTGACGTGACTACTGATTATTGAAACAAAATACAGTAGTTCATCCGCAGCACAGCTGATAATAAGGCCATTGTGCTTTGCCGCAGGCGCTGTCTCTTCCCTTCGCCAAGTTGTTGAGTCAATGCATTGCAATTATAGGCCTAAACCTACTTAATTCTTATTCTTAACTTTCATAAAGATAAACATAAATAGCAACCTTAACAGTTGCTCAAGGTCTTGCTCTACCTTGACTCAACGTAGAACAACTAACTATTTAGATTTATTTAATGTATTTAGATTTAAAAATGTCATTTACTCGGTTTAAGTTTTCATTACGTTCCATTAAAAAGGATGTCAGTATGATGTAAAACGTCATTTTCCTTTCTGTAAAAAAAACCTCAGGGGTCTTTAGGTAGGGGGGGGGGGGGGTAAGGCCCCCAAAGCCGCCACTGAACGATAGAAACATTAATTTATTGAAATTATGTCCTCCGAGTCTCACTCTTACATAGAAATGAAATAATAATAATGCACTACTTACTATTATGCCTTTATGAGAAGTTATATTTATATGGAGAGTAATAGTATGGTTTAGGCATAGTACAATTATTAGCGAATTTCCTTAGGAAATATGAACTATTGCATATATGCATATATAATATGGTCTTATTGTGAGACCTAAGGTCCGGGAGTAGGCAATAAGCACCGATTATGGACCCCAGAACACGTTTTAGGATGTCATTAAAAATTTGATTTATATATATATAATCGTGTCACATATATATATATATGTGTATACTCTAGCGGCCGCATTTTATGTCCTATTTGGTCCAAATTTGGTACACAAATTTCTACGTGGCTTGGACGAGTGTGTTAGCCAAAACAATCAAACAACTGCAAGCCTATTTTTCACCGGAAGTAAATTTTCTTTTTAAATTTTTCGTAATAAAATGGAAATTTTTTTGAGTTTTATGTAAAAAAATAAATATAACATATTATTCTGCACATTTTTTTTTTACACTACCTTGTAACTCATCTAGTTCCCTCATAATCGATAAAAATGTAAAATACCATAAAAGTACTTGTTTGAAATCATGAGGGGATTTTACCTTGGGACAGCTTCGTGACAAGGCCGAAGGCCGGGATGCCAACTCGCTTTTTGTCCTCAAAAATCAAAGAGAAACAGTAAAAATCCTAGGCCACAAGGTCGAGGTGAAAACTTGCAAAGCGCACTCAATAATACGAGACCGCAAGATCGAACTGCAAACTCACAAAGCAAGTTTCTCTTACGCTGCCAGCGGAACAGAGCGGCGAGTAAACTGGTGTTGGAGGCTGAGGTACAAACAAATTCTACTTATATTCTTACACGCATTCAGCTAATCAACGTCTTTGTGTATATACCAATTTAATAAATAGTTAATTGAAACCCTAAATCACATCATAATCTTAATTTCGGAAATTTGAACAACTCACATCAGCAGTTCAGTTGCACGTGGTCAAATTATTTCTTAATGGAATGGCAAATGGTTAAACATTTTGCATACAAGTTACAATTGATCTTGCCAATCAAGATTATTATTATTATTTTTTATCATAATACTCAAAAAGAGAATACTCTTTTTATAACAATATTTTCTGAAAATGCAGTGAACAAACTGTGCATTTAGCAGTTTTCAGATGCAACTGTCCTAAGTGTTGTTAATTTTTCTTAGGGAATATAAAATGTACATTTTCTTCATGTGTAGTTTTTTTTTGTGAGAAAAATATTATGTTCCATAACTTTATATGTTATAGTGTTTTTGCATGTGTCTGTAAGTTTTATTGTTATTTATATTTCTTTTGATTACAAAATTAATTAAAGTTTCACTACAGTACCTGGGCGAGCTTCATGTTTATCAACTGAGTTGAGTGAAGTCAACTATGCATTTTTTAACTTTACAAATATTCTGTTTAGTATTTCAAGGATACACAGAATTATTTATATCTGTCTACAGGTTTTCAAAAGTAAGTTAAAATATTATTTTATATTTTATTGGTTTTTTAACACAGAACAAACAAAATAAAATACACAAATTACTTTCAAATTAAGACAGGTGATTGCAGTTACCACTATTCTCTTCCTGGAGAAGCAGTGGACTTTCCTTTATGCTATGTGTGAAGCTTTATTTATGAATTGGACCACATTTACTTTTTGAATAGTATTTGAGCTGGCTGTAAAAGTGTGCAAGTGAGTAAAACATTTGGGAAGCAGTTTCTTCTTTGATTTTAATAATAAAACTTTTAAAATTTATAATACCATAGATTGCCATCATATGTTGTGGTCGGGCTTATCTTGAGCTGCCACTACAGGGGATAAGCCATGTAATTTTAAGCCATTATTTTCATCACTTCTGGTCTGATATTTTAATTTTTTTTTATGAAGGGCAATAAAATATACTTAAAACAGTCTTGTCACTCTTGTTATATCTTCCTCCTTTATTGAGTTTATGTAAACTAAGCATTAGTTTATCTAATTAACTTTAAAAAAGTGCTGTAATCATTGGAAGCGGCAAAAGCAGGAGATCAACACTATAAAATATATTGCCGCTTCCAACGATTACAGCACTTCAATCGTTGACAACATAATGAGAAAGCAAATAAAAAAGAGAAAAGTTAACAGAGCCACCTACCCCAAACCTAAATTCATTGGTGTTGATTTCAATAAAGCCCTAGAACATACTGCGCATAACATCTTCCGCAAACAAGGTTACCACCTGGCTTATAGGACCTATAATAGTTTAGAAAAAGTTTTAAAACCACCAAAAACAAGAGATCCGGACCATTTCAACAGCAGTGGGGTATATCAATTAACATGCAACGAGTGCCCAAAAACGTACATAGGCCAAACTGGACGCACGTTTAAAACCCGCTTCAGAGAGCACATTCCGTCCTCTAAGCGATCCGCCACCTACAAGACAGACTCCAAATACACCGAACATTTGATTGACACAAACCATAGTTACACAGATATTGACACAAATTTAAAAATATTACACCGATGTAACAAAGGCCCATTAATGAATGCATTGGAGGAGTTCCACATTTATAAAGTGCAAAAACATAATCCCGACCATTTACTGAACAATAAATTAAAATTTCAATCCCATACCATTTTTGATTTGATTGCCAAAATAGAAACCATTCCTGTGACTCACGATGTATAGATTGTGTACATACCCCCACTCAATAACGGAGACTCTGATCTGGTGACTTTTAATTATTGACGATCGAGTGCTTTAATCTAGTGTTTCGTGAACGGTTACCGGCAACGCGCATCGCCCGTATATTTTAAATGTGAACTCGTTTTATGTTGTTTAAGTGTTTTATTGTGTGTTTTATGTATATTTGAAAATGACTGAATGATAGTCGAAACGCGTCATATGAAGTAGTAATAGACTACTTTTCATAAACATTGAAGATTGTTCGGCAGTATCACCTCACAAACAAGGTAAATTAATTAGTAATTAATTAATAACAATCCAGTTGGGCTATAAGCATAATAAAATGGATTAAATCTTACCTGTGGTGGGGGTTCATAAGGGCTGCAGCCCTTCCTAATTCAATAAATAAATATTTCATTTTGGGTTTTTATTAAAAACTTAACATTATTATTTGATATTGAAATTAAATTGCAACAAATTGGTGGATTAGAATACGTAATTATCAATATTTGTAAATGGATTGTGAACCACTTTACACCTCTCAGTAGATGGAATTTATTGCTTCAATCAGTGCAGTCTGAGTCAGCATCTGTTTTTTATTATAACATCTAAGTTTGTAACAACATAGAAGGCATGGAAAAAATCATATCATTGTATTTGTTCAGGCCTGCTCTGACTAGATTGGGGGCCCCTAGGTTTTTGTCACCTTGTAGTCCCGCTCACCGGAGGACTACCCAGTGGAGCGAAAAATTAAAAGTATTTTACTCGTAAGAATGCTTTTAAGTGTGATTTTGGACATTGCAGGAGTACTTTTTTAAACATTTTTAGAAGTTTTAAAACCAAAACATTCCTCTCTCTTCTTCTTCAATAATTGAACTATTGGTTTGATTATTGTAGATTTAATATTGATGCACTTTATTTTCAAATTCAAAAATTGACTGACTCGCGTTAGTGATCACAAATTTATTTAATAAACATGCTATTACAAGGAATACCTAATGAGTACTGAAAATATATATTTTTGGACTGATAGATATGTGTGCATGTGCAATATATGAAACGAGACACATTTTTTCATTTTTACCTGAATCTTGACAAAAGGAGTGGTTTTGATTTTGATAAATTTACATTTCAAAACTTCTAAACAATCCTGTAAGATAAATTTTTTTCACCAAGAATGTGCAAATAAAACTGGTTCCAACAGTATGCTTAGAATCTAAGACACATCGCCTAATTATTTAAATCATTTTGAACTAAGTCCTTCATTTGAAGTTGCCAATTCATCTATAACCACATTGTCAAGGTTTACAAATGCGACATACATCTCTTTCAACTGCCAAAAATACATCAATACATCAATAATAATAGCAGCTCTTGGTTCAGAGGAGATTTCAAACGATTTTTAACAATTTGTATTTAGAGAAAATTCTTTCACATGTAACCTGGGTACAAGGCAGTGTCATTACAGATTTCATAATTACATAAAAATTTGAAAAAATACCAGGCTGTGTTGTTAGTTCATAGACATTTTAAAAGCACAAGCTAAACAACTAGAACATTTCTCTCCCTAAATAAGGCTGTGAAATCTACCTAAATCTTAAAATTGTCACTACCTGGATCTAACATGCCAACATCTTTGTAGTCTTCATACGGGTGTATGTTTTTTCAGTTAATTTTTTACAACTGTAGAAGAGATAGTAAGTTGCAAGTTGATTCATTTCCTTGACCAGTTGTGATCTACTGCATTTTATAATGGTCGAGATTTTCTGGTTAACTTGATTTGGCGTTGGTCACCTTCGTTTTTGTGGCGAAAGGGTTCAACTTCTGATTCTGATAAAGGTTGATTTTGGTTTAACCAATCTTTTATTGATCCAGAACTCGCCTGTGCGATGCTTCTTTTCTTTCTTCTTCTTTTTCTTTCCTGCATCACTTTTGTAAGTCATTTTGATTTGTGAAATTGTTGTTTTGAATTGAGCGTTGAAATGGAGATAAAACTCCAACCAATTAAGACAGTAAACGTTGATGCCAGATGTCTCAATCGGTGTTGCTATTTACAATTAGACTAAACTGAAATTAGCCCACTCGTGTTACATATTGGGTGGTTGCCCCTAACAGTTGGTTTTTCTTAAAACATAAGGTAAATCAAAATCTATTACTATTACTATATTAGTTGTAGTTGTACTTGTAAACAATTGCATGACAGTAAGCTCAAGTAAAGTAATTTCTTTCCAAACATAGTTTTTTTTCTCTGGGTTTCTGGGGTCCCTTTGCTTGGGGGACCCTGGTGATCGCCAGGTAGCCACGCGGCCCAGATTGGGTGTGATTTTGTTCTACAATTAGTTTTGTAAATAATCATACTATTACTTTTTAAAGTAATACAATAAAATGCAAATCATAGTTTCTTATCACTTTTTCCAAAATGTTTAATTTAATTATTTGTTTGAGTAAAACTATGACAGCAATTATTTAAAATTATGTTATTATTTTAAATTAACACCATAACGCTGTCGTCTTCAATTTAATGGAAGTCTTTTGTACAATTTAATATAATTATTTAAATGTATGTTTGCAACTAAAGATAACATTTATTTGTGTTTTTGGCCATGGACATTTTTTTAACTGAACAGTCATGTTATTGTTTCAACTAAATCAATGAATTACTAAATGAAAAAACTGATTACTGTAAATTATTGAATTACAATTAGAATAGTTAATTTTATATTTTCAAGCAAAATATTTAGTGTTGGGTTATTTTGTTATTTTACCCACACTTGTAGTAGAAGTTAAAATGATTGATTTTAGCTTAGGACTGGTGTCCTGTCAGTATAGATTAAATTAAATCCTTGAATCCAAACATGGGCCACCACAAAGCTCCAACTCTAAGGACTTAAACCATTAATCTAATTATTTATTGATAAACCTTTCTAGTTATCTACCATTTTGATTATTCAACCAAGAGAGAGAGAGAGAATTAATCAATTCAACAAGTATTCCATTTTGTAGGAATAGACAAAGAAATTAACTATATGGAAAAACAATTGAAATAAATATTTGCAGCTAAGTGAAAATTGTAAAATCATTAGTTTGATGACGTGTATGAAGTATTAATTAATAATTTTAACATGACCTTGCATTTGCGATCTGGGCGTCCTGTATATTGACGACCGCGGTTTCGACCTCACTGGGTCATTTACGAGTCTATCTTCTTAATACATACTAAATTACACATACATTTACGAATCGATTTAAAACGTGGATGCATCCATCGGCGTCTCCGTAGCAATTTCCCATGTTATTGTTCATACGGCTATATAGAACGTAATTATGTTGTTTAAAAATGTTGCTGAATTGATTGTGGAAAACTCCACTTAAGTCACGCACACGTATTTCTTATTCACCTTATTAGATTCACCATTCCTAGGTGTCCTTTTGTATTTCCTCATTATATTATTAATTATGTTTGGGTTATAGACACTCTCATACATATTTACATGTTACATATTTAATACAAGAAATCTCTAAAGTTAACAATAAGCCTAACCACAAACTAATATCATTTGACATCACAAATATGTATACTAATATCCCTGTTAAAGAGACAGTAAACGTGTTAAAATAAAAACTCCTTTAAAGGGGAACTCTTGAACCGGAAGCAATAGATGAACTAACTCATTGGTAGAACACCTGGTAGAAATGGGACACTTATACTACTCTTCAACCCAGAAAAACATGGAAATAATAAAAACATGCAATAAAGGCAGGGAAATTGATGTTTTGGAAGAGTTCCACATATTTAAGAACTATATAAACAATCCATCAGAAATATTGAATGACAAGTTGAATTTCAAATCAAATTCCTTGTATGACCTAATAATAGATTTAGACGATGGTAACTTGCGAACGTAATATTCCCCCACCACCACCCTATCCAACATCTACATTCAGTCCCAACCTGGTCGCAGACGAGGAAGGATGCATCCACGTTTTAAATCGATTCGTATATCAATTGACAAGCCATATAATCATGGTGCACGATTCAAATTCAATGTTAAGTGTAAAGTATGCGTGCGTGTAAATGTATGTGTAATATAGTATGTATTAAGAAGATTCATAAATGACCCAGTGAGGTCGAAACCGCGGTCGTCAATTTATAGGACGCCTAGATCGCAAATGCAAGATAATGTTATAATTATTAATTTAACATTGTGATCAAGAAGTAGGATTTATAATGAAATGTAAATTTTTTAACCCTTTGTGGTTGGATCAGGGCCGGTTCTAGACATTTTGTTAAGTGTAAGCGAACAATATTTTGGCGCCCACTATCTTAATGATAGTAAACATAATATAGTATATTGTAATGGACTAATGGATAAAAATTCTCCGAATAATTATTACAATTGCAATTTTCTTCAAAAGAGGTATATTTTGTATGTTTCTTTAAAAGCATATTTACATGGTATTTTCTACTGATTCAATTATGTTAATTATTAGCTAAACTTCTTGCTTCTGTTGTTACTCAAAAATTCATGTTAGAAAGATAATTTTCTGGCTTTTAGTTTAACAAAATTTTATATTATAGTATCTGTATCCATTTCATTGAGAATGTCATTTTCAATAGCCATCAAAGCTAGTCCATTTAATTGTTCTTGAAATATGGTTGATCTTAAGTAAGTCTTTATTAATTTTAACTTTGAAAAGCTCTGTTCACCATTGGCGACTGACACTGGAAGAGTGAAGTATTCTTAAGCTTACAATAATGTTATGAAATGAGTCCAGGTAGTTATTTTTTTGTGATGAAAGGCAAGGTTTTGGCCAGAGAGGTACCGGAGGTCAACATAGGTGCAAATATTTGGAGCTCGTTGAAGAGATCAATTCCATCAATGTCACGTTCCTCTTCATCACTTAACACAGTTTCAAGATTTGCATATGCTTTCTTCACATCCTCTTTCTCCCATGGTTGCAGGTTGTCTATTTGATATAGAAATTCAAAGTTTTTACTATGATTTTCCATAAGCTGGAATCTTTCTTTCAGTGATATGATCACTTTGCCAAGCACAACATAAAAGAAATTCACTTTGAAAGATCTTTTCGCTGCCCTTTTAGGGTCATCCTCATTTTTGTAAGAGAATTGCTTTTTCATTTTCTTGAGCGGACTTGTGTTTCCTTTTCGAACTGAGCACTTACTCCAAGTTTGTCTGCAAGATCTTTTGCATCTGTAATAACACCATTGACTCTATTATCAGACCTTATGTTTTCAAGAAACCCTTGGGCACTATTCATGAGATTCATTGAACTTTGTAGGTCGGAGGTGACTTTTTGTAACATTTTACTAACCCTGTTTATTTTAAAGAGTTCTCATATCAGGTGACTACATACCAAAGAAACTTCAAACTGTACAGTTTTTGAGCAATTCTCAAAGCAGTATTTCTGCGAAAAGCGTTAATTTTTCGTCTTGGTAGGCTTCATAAACAGCATTGTAAGTTTCTTCAGGATAGTACCTTAAGGGCAATATGGCCTCAATTCTACTTTCCCAACGAGTACAGCTGAGAGATTTTACTGTCAGTGTGGGTGAGTGTTTCTTTATAATGCTCCAGCCATATGTTGATGCTAAAAAGAAGTTATATACTTCTTGAATGTTACTAAAAAAGTCTACCCCAAGGGTACAGGACAGCCGTTCAATGTCCTACTGCTCTTCGTTCAGCTCACCACATTTGCCGCCAGTCCATTTGAATAGGAAAGGAGTGGGGTTGTTATATAGCCATTACCAACCTTGCAAACATTCATCCTTATTGATATATTGTATAGTAACTTTTTCTATAATAATATTCGTCCTTAAAACAAACAAAAATTATATTTCCTGTTTTTCCTAAGTTGGCGCCTTCTGCGGCCGCGTAGTTCGCAGGATTCAAGATCCGGGCCTGGATTAGATAGCCATTACTGTTAACCAAACTTATTCTTAGATGGATCTAAAGGTGTACTTACCTAGAAATGCTCTCAGGATAGACAACCAGCACTTCTGATCACAGTTGTTTCTTTGTTAGATCAACTGCCTTCTTCACTACTCCAGCTTTTTCCATATTTTTGAAAGTGTGATAAGGTTTAAAGCTGAAAATTTAATTAAGTGGAAGAGGTGGATTCCAAAACGCACTAAGTCAAAAACCAAAATGTTCAGGAAACAATGTTTTTAGTTTTTGGTCGTACTTTATTAAATTCTGGTAAAAATATTACGGATACCCAAAAAACATTAGTTTTGAGATATTTTGTTGTATATATCATAACATGGACTGCTTGTAACTATTTAAAAATAAAAAACAAAACTGAGATTTAAATTTACCTGATTGAGATAGCAGATTGAGGTGTACATTCAATGACATTCAAAAATATAAAGTTCAAATATTATTTTTAATGAAAATTAAGTATATTGTGAGCACAAAAACTAATTAATAGAAGTATTGAATTTATATGAAAGGTTCTTGTTCATCTTCCCTTATATCCTAACACTATTTTCTGTATCTTTATTAGTGTTATTTGACAGGGCTTTCTTATAAAAGTCCTGTGCACTCTCACTTAGTCACGAACTTAAGGAGTTTGTCAACAATTTACTTTTTCTTGACGCTTATATGGTTTTCCTCTGGTAGTAGTTGAATATCATCGTAAGCGTCCTTCATCAAAGAAGCTGATTTGGCTACCTACAATAACCATCACTTTTTAGACTGATTCATTCATAAAATAGCATTTTGCCCAAGTTAATACAATATACAAGATGAAAAGTAACATCATTGTATTATTTTGTTGTGTTTTATATTGTTGTATATTATATAACTACAGTAATTTCGTTAAACATATTCGATAAAGTACACATAGATGCATACAAAATTATTTTTTCTTTACAATCTATTTAGCTTACTTTAAAGGTGTTTGCATAACCATTATAGGTATTTTTCCATTGTACTCTCTCACAGTTTTTATTTGTTGGTCAAACATTTTGAATGGGAGTTTTTTTACGATAGCTTTTGAAGCTTTGAAGCACCCACGTAATCATAAATCTGCCAGTCAACACCCAATACATAGACCGTGCCAGAGGTACAATAAACTTTATGATATTCTTCAGGCTCAACTATAGTGTCTATTTTTCTTAGAATTTTTCATACCGCCCAAAAACACGGTCCGAAGACATGTAACTGTGTCCTCTTATAGGAAAGACATGTTCAACTTTTTCAAAAACCCTGGAGTTTTTAATAAAGTTCATCAAAAACATCATGACGTTTGTGTTCTTATTTTGCCCGCTGCACGCATACGAAAATAATTCCAGAGTAAGTTATTTTTCAGGAGAACTCTTGCACTATTTTTTAAAAATTAGTTCAGAAATGTTTCAATGCTGAAGTATTTCATTTGACCCGGCCCCTTTGGTTTTCAGTGCAAGTATAAACAAAAGTATTGGATGTGTTTTGGGTATTGTCCATTAAAACAAAGGTCAGGGTCAGGTTGTATACCCATATCTGCTTGGCATAAGAAACCTGACCAACTCGTAGTTTTATTAAGAGGCTGATTTTGTTGTATAATGCATGAAAATTTTATAACGTTCTTCTCTTCTTTCTTTAGGAGTTCATAGAACATTTTAGATCACAGTTTATGAAGCCTGTACTCAGGCGAAGTAAACGACTTTTTTCTCTGAGGTCTTTTGAAGCTCTAATCCTTCTCTGTTTTTCATCACAAAACGAACAAATGTCTGTTTTTGGGTTGCCAAAACCTAGATTAAATTTAGTTTGAAATATTTTATAAAACTTTTAGTACGAAGAAATGGGCTTTTGTCTTTTTTACGGGACTTTTTCCACATCCACCATAACTTCTTACCATACCAGAAAACTCGGGATTGAGATAACCACGGACTCTTTTATTTCGTCCTTAGTGGCTTTCATTGCATTTCAAAGCGCCAATAAACTCTATGATTGAACCAGTTTTATCCTGGTCTTTTTGCTTTAATCTTGATCCGTCCTGTTTTTCAGATGGACATGCCCCGCACTAAATGATGATTTGTTAAGGTATTTACACACCTTCGAGAAAACCTAGTTATAGCAAAAAAAGTTTTAACACATATGTTTAAAATAACTCCTGTTTTTTTCAAATGAAATATTTTGTTACTGTACAGCTCTGTGGATTTCCTTTGTTTCTAGGTCTATTTTGTTCAGGATGCTGCACTTGAATATATTTAAAAACAAAGCCGTTTTGATCGACTGCACTTTTATGCTTTTATAAATCTTACCATGAAAATCACTTATGTCTTCTGGTGTGAGCTGGGAAACTTATTAAGGGCCTGTCTCAACATGGTTGCATTTCACTGAATTAAGAAGATGAGCACTTGCACTGTTTCTAGAAGATCGTTTTTTATTCTTGGCACATTTTTTTTCATCCTCCTATATTTACATCACTCACAACATGATTAAATTCTTCCATTTCAATACTAAACAACACAATAAACTACAAAACCCAGCTGATATACGGTACACAAGAAAGAAGATAGCTAACTGGAAAGGAATAGCAGGTGCAATGCCGCCACTGCTGTCTGGCTATTGCACATGCACAGACGAACACTCGACTAACTTAGCACTGTTTGGAAAAGAAATAATCTAACTTAGTGCGTTTTGGAAAACATCAATTTCGTATTGAATTATAAAGGCGACTTAGCGCGTTCTGTAATAAATGATTGTGTACATGCTGGAGTCCACCCTAAATAATCCAATAAAATATAAACTTCAAAATGGCAAAAGAATGACTTAGTACATTTTGGAATCCTCCTCTTCTTATCTTTGCTGTATTTATTGAACACAAATTTTTAAACATTTGTTTGCTAATGTTTATTTTTTTTAAATAAGGTACTTAAATTACAGATGTAAAAGTGGTAATTAGGTTTAAAGATCTTGTCAACATTTATCAATAAAAGAACATCTATGATTTACATGATTGGGATAATCCTTTATAATTCAATATATATCTGTCAATTTAACCGAATTCTTAGTGTTTTTTGCTTCCCTTCTGAAGTCATTAACAACAGAAGCCTTGATTCGGCTCAGGATTAGAGTTTAGATTGTGGGGAGAGGAAACTGGACACTCCAGTCTAGACTAGAATTTAAGTTCACTCTAGTTAATTTTAACCGAGTATGACTTTATTTCTATTATAATATATGTATATTGTTGTACCATTCGACTTATTGTAGGTATCGAAACATTTAAATGACTTTTACATACTTTGATTTTAGTTTTAAGATTAAAAGACGACTGAAAAGATGAAGAAAAACTTCCAATTTTGATCTACTTCTAAGTGTAAGAAAAAGAAGGAAGAAAGGCTAGTAAATGAAGGAATTTAACAAAATCTTACATTTGCTCAAAAACACCATTTTGAAAGAATAAACTCATAACAGAAGATAATGATGAGGAATGATATGATAATAGAAAGTGAACACAACAGTTACTAATTTAGATAATTCAGGTAATGAAAGTAGGCCAGTTTTATTTGCTGAAATTATACTACAAGATAAATCAACTCATGAAACTCCATCAACATCTTCAGGTCTACAGGATCAACTGAGTAGTGATACTCCAGAACTGTATTTGACTACTACAAGAAGCACGAGTTGCAACAATTGCTTCACAACATAGAGTAGCAGTAGGTCATCTTCACACTGCAGCAAGCTGCAGAAAATGTGCAAGATTTCACATCCACCCTCTTGAGAGTACACAGAAGATGGTTAGATATATTTAAGTAAATTGTGCTTGACTCAATGGAATATTGATTTATAAATCAAGATGATTTTAATACTAAGAGATCATAATAACTTTTTGAGACTGCCATTGCCTAAAGGAGATGTTTGACTGTTAGACATCCTAACAATACTTAATCAATATTTTTTGTCTGGCTCTCAAAAAGAAAATTACTTTTTTAACTAGCTTCAACTGAATAAGTTATCCATAAAATATATAACTCATATTTAAAAAACATTAATTATTAGAAATTTGTCCAAAAACATTTAAAAAATTACTTAGTGATGTAATCTGGATTGAGTTAAACTTACGTTAACTAAAATAGTTAATTGAAAATAATAAATATTAATAGATTACGTGAAAGACAAATTTGTTTTAATTAATTTTTCGTGTGAGGTTAGTACAGGGCTTGATTTGTGACGGTATGCATCGGTACGCCGTACCGGAATCTCTGATTGGAAGGGGGGAAATATAAAACATAATTTTTAGAGCAGTGGAACGATGGACTATTGCAGCCGTTGAAGCAATGTAAAACTAAGTCTACTTGGTGCGTGATTAGATTGTACTTTATTTAGCCGTATGCAGGTGGCCAGTTACTTTCTTCCCCTAAACCCTCGACCCTTTATAAATTGTAAGGTAAAACATTTACCTACATGTAATCAGCTTAACTGGCTTTTTGTAACAAATGGTGATTTCAGAAATATTATATTTAAAAAATAATAAAACATGTAATAAAAGATTGTTGGTGAACATGAGTGTTTTTTCAACCCAAACTATGTTTTTTTTCTAAGTTATTTAGCTACGGATAACGTAATTTATCGTAATTTAAAGTTACGGTAAGAAACACAAATTTATTAATCCAAACTATGTAATTAATTTTGTAAATTTTATATTTTAAAAAATTCCAGATGAAATCGAGTTTACTTTTATAAACTTGATGGAAGCCAAGTAGGTCTACATTTATATTTTGGAAAATCTTACCATAGTAATCTTAATTTAAATTGAAATTTCAATCAAAATTGAGATTGCTGTGGTAATATTTTCCACAGTGTATATACATATATTATATAAATTGAGTTTATATGTATACTTTTTAAGAAGTCAGAAAAACATTAAAATAATAACGTTTTAAGAAGTCATATTTCACAAATTTTTCACACCCCCGGTAGTTTACCGTACTGGAACCTCATTTTTTATAAAAAAGCACTGGTATACCGGTAGGGTATATGTCTCAAAAGGATTTTATAAGGTAAGTTAAAAGTTTAGTAGAAAATTAATTAAAAAAATTTTTGTAAGGAATTTACCTTTTGAAATAAAGATCCATCTTGCAAACAATATTACATCTAAAATTTGTACAAGGAAACTTAGATACGTATAATTTCTATTAGTGCAAGAAAATCACTAATGAAACCATTTTGTAAGGAGCTGGGCAGTATTGGCAGTCAAACACTTAATTTGTGTGTCAAGTTTTCTATGTATTCTTCAAACTTTTAGTTTATGTGTAAAATGAAAATACTATAATAATATTGTAATACACATACAATAATATTATTAAAAATAGAAAACCTCTTTAAAGACACACTCTGGAGAATAAAAGGATATCAATACATTATTTTAAAAGAACATGCAAAGTGCATGATGTTGAATAATTTAAGGGCAAATTGAAGTTCCATTAAAGTATACTGTTCATTCAAACAAGCAAAGTGATGTAAATTATTAAGTGTTTAGATTGTAGTACTGTTTAATGAGTTTAGATATTACTGTTCATAAGTACTAACAAAGAATTAATATATAAAACACAATTCATTTAAGGGTCTGCTGTAGTGGCAGCCATGTTGGATTTTTATCCCATAAGAGCAATGTTAAATTTAAAACAATTTATTTTGTATCATAAAATTGTTTGTAAGGTCTCATTTTAACCATAGTCACAATACACATGCGTATTGCGTTTCACATTTAAAAAAATTTCTTCCATTTGTCTCGTTGTTGACATTTTTGAAGTACCAAATTTGAACTTTTTTCTTTACACAATACAAAATGTATAACTAAAAGTGAATCACAAGCCCAATCTGCAATTTTATAAAGAATATTAAGTTTTTATTCCAGTACTCAATCACAAAAGATGGATTTATAAAATGGTTTGAAATGATGCAATGTCAAAGCGCTCGGCTGCAAGAAATTGCACTGTTTAGATACGGCTATAGAGTGAAGAGCCGGCGTCGCGTCGCCGGCCGGCTGCTTTCTCGTTTACTGGAGCAGACCTTTAAGGTGGATCTGTATTTAACTTTATTAGGTTTATGTTATTTTATCTATTTAAATAAATACATTATAAAGTAATGAGCAACCTGGCCAAAGAAATTAGAATTTATATATCGTTTGTTTAGTTTCAAAACTATATATATAAAAACAAATTTTTTTAAACAAAATCGTATGTGAATTAGGAATGGAACGTCTTAGGTTCTAGAAACAGTTGATTTTATGCATTGCGCTCTTTGCATTTGATATATTACTTTGAGATTATAAATCGTTTAAAATGTAATATTTTTATAATCCTTTTAGTTTTCTTCATTCTTAAAAGCTAAGACACTAATTAGGCCTACAAACATAAAACTATATTTTAAACGATCACTGACTATCTTGGATTCTTAGTCTAAATTATTGATATTTTATCATACAATTAATTTTGAACTTCTATTAATTTATAAATAAAGGCGACAAACTATTAACTTATTTTTACAGTACTGACGATGAAATTCTAGTGAATTTTAAAATTAACAATAATAAATTGTTTGACTAAATGACTGAATTAAAAATATTTGGGGTTAAAACCATCGATTTAAGTAGACCTATGATTTAATGTATAATCTTTAGTTTCATGTTCCAAAATGTATTTCATGTCTTTGAGTAAAACATTAAATTTTAGTCTCTGTACATTTATCACGTTGACAATCTTTAATAGCATAGACTCAGTTAGATATAGTTTGTTGTTTGTAGGTCTATAAGTAATTTCTTTAGAAGAACAAAGTAAACAAAAAGAATTGAAAAAATAAACAACTATTCAATCGTATAGTAGCTGATTTTGTCCATTTGCTTTAATACTTCAACAAAAATGAAATAAACATAAAAACGTGTTCAGTTAACGTACAGTGTAATACCCAAGCGTCTACTGGTTCCATATGCTACGTATTAACACAGTACAAGCGGTGCAAGCTTGTTGACTGTCTATGACGTATGCAATGAAAGTGATTCTCTTTCTTTCTTCTCACATTACTTATTATATGCGTGTCGAACGAATCTTCTACTCTTTCGATCTTTTCAACTTTCAGTTAAATTCAGAGATGGAGAAGGTTTTACTTTTAGTCTGATACCGTGCCTAAAGAAGTTTCACCTTAAAAAGTCTGGGGTTTTCTCTGCCTTTGTTTTTCTATAAAATATATTATAAATGAATAGCAATAAAATAATATTACTTAATAGTATATGTTTTTCTCATATACTATGTTATATACTATATAATATGTTTTTATGTAAACACAGTTAGTTTTATTTAAATTAACAAAAAATAATAGAAATTGGAGTTATGTTATTTTATTGGATAGGGGAATGAAATTTAATTTTCCACGTTATGACAGGCACGGTCTAATAACAGAATTAATCAATGCGGAAGCCACAATAAAAACATTACCTACAACCGAAGTTCAAATCGCTGCCAGAGGTAATATAAACAATAAACTGAAGAAGGTTACAAGGGAACCCTATTCAAATAGAACCCAGCATACGCAATTCAAAGAAGACAAACAAGCCATATCGGGTATCAGAGGTAAGCTGACTTCAAATAACGCTTTAATCATAAAAATCGATAAGGGCAATTCCATCGTAGTTATTGATAGATCTAATTATGTTGCTAAAGTACAGGAATTCTTCGCGAATAATAACATCAACAAATTGTCTGCAGACCCAACACTCCAATACAATCAATCCATAAATAAAGCCTTAAATAATAGTAACACACTACTTTCTGACCAAGAAATACGTCATTCAAAAACCATTAACCCCACGCCCCTCGATTAAGAGGAGTAACTAAAGTTCACAAACCTAACTTACCCATCAGACCATTAGTTAATTTTATTTCTGCGCCCGGATATAATATTTCAAAAACACTCGACATGATCTTAAGGAAGCATTTCGTGTTCGAGACAAACCATAGCCTAATTAATAGCCTAGACCTAATTGACAATATAAAAGCCACAAAAATCTTACCCATCCACAAACTGGCCTCATTTGATATTGTAAATCTGTACACTAATATCCCCATAAAGCAGACTCTGGACATCATAAGTAAAAACCTTAATACTAAATATAACCTGACCCAAAAACACATAAACGAACTTCTCCATCTTCTTAACACAGTTTTATACCAAAACTACTTCAGCTTCAACAACGAATACTTTAATCAACACTGTAGCTTAGCAATGTTCTCTCCCCTGTCAAGTATCTTATCTGAAATATTTCTAAACTATTTATTGAAAACAACCATTTATATAGTTGTTATTTTTCTGAGTCGAACCAATATATAAATAAATTAACATTTTACTACAGGTATGTGGAAGACATTATCATTTTATTCAGCGGCACTGCTAGACAACTACTTAAACTGTATACACCCTAATGTGAAATTCACATTGGAAATGGAAACTGGAAACACACTAAACTACCCGGACCTAACTATTAGAAAATGCGACAACCAACTATCATTCGGCATATACAGAAAACTTACATCTACCGACCAGACGATACACGCATCCTCTCACCATCCTTATCCACAGCCTATAACAGCTTCATACATCGTCTCTTAACTGTACCTTTGCAGCAAAAAGAATACAACCAAGAACTTAACATAATCAAACATATATCCGTTGCTAACGGTTTTAAAAATTCAATCGTTGACAAACTTATAAAACGACACAAGAACAAGTCCCCAAAATCAACGAATGAACAAAAAGTAAAGTATATATCATGCGAATTCGGCAATAAATTGAATTATGTGTTAGAGAAAGAAATGAGGAAAAATAACGTCAAAGTCACATTTAGAACTGGCAAGAAACTCGAGTCCAAACTAAAACTCCCTAACCAAGACTTGAGAGACAAAACAGAAAAAACCGGATTATACAAAATGACTTGCAACGATTGCATAACGTTTTACATCGGCCAAACGGGGCGCCCTTTCAAAAAACGTTTCAAGGAACATTTACCATCAACAAAGGGAAAACCCAAGAAATCGAAATATGCTGAACACCTAATCAATAGTTGCCACAGTTACTCAAACATCGACAGTAACATGGACATATTACACATATGTAATAAAGGCCGATACATGAGTGCCTTGGAGGAGTTAGAAATTTACAAAGCGTTCAAACAACAACCTAATAATATACTAAATGAACAACTCTCGTTCTCCTCCAATACTCTATTCGAAAGCGTCATCAAAATGCAACAATAGAAACCGTTAAGTCAAAGTTAGATAACGAGGTATGAATAAATAGCCAGTCGCGATCGGTTCGTTGGGGAGTACGTACCGACCGATGTAAAATATTTAAATTTTGTGATCGTGTAAACGTAAATGTGAGTAAAAGTGTTGTGTTATGTGTTGTTACGTATGTACTGTGTATGTTTTATTGAAAAGCTCCATATGGAACGATTTTAATAAAAACTAAAATTCTTTATATGATCTGAAGATGGACTCACGAAAAACGAAACTGCAGTAATCTGTAAATCAACGAAAGGATTAAATAAAAGGTAATTTATTTATTTATTATTTTATTCTCCTTTAATATTGTTGGCATAGTTCTGCGAGCTTAAGTTACCAACTTGCGGATGTCCAAATGATTGATTTTAGTTTGAGGTTTGTGTCCTGCCAATAAAGCTTAAATTAAACCCTCGAATCCAATCTTGGGCCGCCACAAAGCTTTAACTCTAAGGATTTGAACCATTAATCTAAGCCTTCATTGACACATCTTTTCAACTGT
>JAGFPH010001381.1:20424-37063 GCA_018207615.1 Philaenus spumarius
TTATTCCTGTTTAGTAAAATATTTTACTCTTTTAAAAATATAGGCTGTACCACTATTAAGCTTTCCTTATGATTGTTTAAAGGAATAACAAGTTTCTTTAGTCAAGCTTAAAAATTACTGTAAGTGTAAAATGAGTGTAAAATGTTTTCTTTCAATATGTGAGGCTATTATTTGTATTTTGTTGCTTTATGCAATGTTAGTTTATTGATGAAAGTTAGTTGTTTAAAAGCCAGTTACCTTATTCCCTGCCTCCAAACTTTCAGATCGTTATTTTATAAAAAAAAAAACTGATCAAAATAGGCTATTAAGATAATGTTCTAGATATGCTACTTCCTTGAAGAAATTATTGGATTAAAAGTCAGTGTCCGACTCTGGTTCTGGGGTCCGCCTAATGTATAGGCTGTCTCTATCTAATTACGTGGAACATATAAATTGTATAAGTTATTGTATTGTTGAGTATATTGATCGAATAATTCCTCAGAACCCTTGATGTCATGGACTTTGTATTATAGGCCTACCGGCAGGGGTTTACTTGTAATTTTTCCAGTACCGGAACGCTGCCGGAACTGATCTGAAGTGACGGAAAAGGGGCCCGGAAAATTTGTGAAATTTTCACTTCTAAAACGTATCTTTGGTGAATTTAAGGGTGCAGATAATATGCTTACTTTTATAAGAAAAGTACGTATGTATATGTAACTATTTTTGTACTTGTATATAGCACATAACAAATTTTAGAAATGCATACTAATTAAAAAAAAAAAATTGGTAAAATGTCTCTTATTTAGTATAGCCTTATCAGAAATTTAAATCCTCGGTAAAAGACTGTAAACCTAAACACATTTTATGTATATCAAGAAATAACTTTTCTTATACAAAAACAATTAAACACAAGCAAGCTTATCACGAGAACACTACACAGACGCTTGTTAGTGAATTATAATAACGACACTCAAAAGTCACAAAACATCAAAATGTCAACATCAAAGCGACCAGACACTTTTTAGTTTTTGACAGTTCACGAGAGGTAGCATGTACCGGGCAACTTGCTAAATCGCCGTGCGGCCGGTGTTCGGTACCTAGTTTAAATATTTTCCTCTTTCGACCTTGTATTTGTGTGACGGAGTTTGTCAGTGTACAGCCATTGTTTGTATGTATTCCGTGTTGTGCTCTCATTTGGGACATTTATTGTTTAATTAATTAATCTTGAAATTAAACGAGTTATTTGATAAATATTAATCACTAAATGTGGTCCAAATTATACCATGTTTGGTGTTATTTTGATTACAATAATCTCATCAATATGTTATACAATTGTTCATTCCGAAAAAGTTAATAATATGAAAGTGTAAGCATCGCTGATTTTTAAACTTTTCAGTTGCCTCGACTCTGAATCATCGGTCTCTTATTTGTAGTCGTTCGCAGCGCTCGCCGAACATTAAAGGAGTGCTGCGAGGCTGGCAAAAGGGTGTCTGGTGCTCCCAAGTTGTTCCATTTTGATTCCGAGCTGAGAGAAAATGTGTGAGACTTTACTGTAGTTGGCTCGCATAGTCGAAACGCACTGTATTGTGGGGATATCTTGAGGCTCTCCCCAGTGCCTGGACGGGGAGGTGGAGGATGGTTTAGTAGGTATTCCCTTTTTTGAACGAGTCCCACTGTACTTTTCAGAAGAGAGGTCTACGTAAATGCATTCCATCCTACAGAAAAAAGGATTTTCGATTCGCGGAAGTAAAATTCTGAATCGAGTGTTGAATGAGTGTGATTGAAGGAGTGGATGGTCCAGTGCAACGTTTAAACAAAACGTAAAATAAATTTATAAAAAGAGCAGTAGAGGAACGGCTTTCCGGCACCAGTAAACCCTAGCCTACAGGCCCTGTTCTTAGGTTTATTAATGCCATGAATAATAGTTAATACGGAAGCAAGTCTTCAATTCATTGTTTTCTGTTTGGGGACCTTATGATGATGATGATGATAATGGATGTAATATTTTGTAATAAAAAGGTGGATGTCAGTCATAGCATTCTTTCATACAATCATTACGTAATTGAAATTGACTAAGTTTATTAACTTTATATCAAACACAAATCTAAATACTCTAAAAACGATGTCAAGATTTTATCTGAAAGTTTAGCCTTAATTATCCTTCTAATGCATTTGTTATATCTTCATTCATTTTTTCATTCAATGGTTTTACAGTAGTAGTAAATTGACTGTCTTCAAGTCTTATTTAAAATTTGATTATAAATAAATTAGGTTTAAGTTTGTATTCTGGTATGATTTTTGGTTTATTATTTACAGAGTTAGGAAGCAATAGATAAATAAAATATATATAAACTACACAACAATATGATTTCTTTATAAACAATAGCAATACAATAGAAGAATCAACTATAGTACAATTAAATATTACACAATTAATTTATGGGACACTATTAATTTCATAAAATTTCCAAAAATGGTTTTATAATTTTTACATATACTCCAATTCTATCAAAAATATAATATTTCTTGTATTGTTTCAATTATACCATCCTCCATGTAAACCCAATTGACTTATAAAGATTATAAGATAACTTGTAAATATTCTTTATGTTGGTTTCAGTTATTGTAGATTTTATCGCTTTATGACTTTTACTGTTTCTGCTTTAAAATAACCAAGATATTAAGAAAACATAAAGTATTGGCAAACCATTTCCCACTATACTTTGTTTATTATATTCAGCAAATTGAACTTTTGTTATCAAATATCCTTCCCCTTCTGAAACAGGCTTTCTGCCTTGATTAAACCAATATCCGTGGCCAATTCACTGCACAGAGTATTTATTTACAGATAAAATGAAATGATTTTATTTTACACTTTCCATAAGCCCTTTAGTGCTGATTGCCCGTTTCATATTATCAAATTATCTCTTAATTACACTTGCCATGGAATAGTTATACAGTGTGTAACTATAACAAATAAATACAGAATTAAAGAATGTACCCTTGAGTTTATTTTGCATCACTGTTGTAAGCCTGTAAGAGTGTGTACTTATAAAATATTATGTGTGCTAGAAGTAGTCTAAAAAAAAAAAAAAAAAAAATGAAGTGTTTAAACGCCACTTTTTGAAAATCTTTAATTTTCTTTGTATTTTGTGGAGCATGTTGGGATTCCAGCTTCTTTCAACGGATTTTGTAAAACATTTGCATTGTTTAAAGTAAATACTAAAATGTTTGTTCTTTTAATATTTTCGGTTTTTAGAAAACTTTTAAATATTTTCAAAACACGTTTTGTTAGTTATTTAAATTTGCAACCCTAAAATATTTTATCTTTTACAGCTATAGACTAATTTATTAGCATATTATCAATTTAATTTTACATTCCCGGACCCGGAAGTAACATTTATACAAAACTTTCCATGTGAGGTGCAGGCTAGCTGCGCCTGTGTGAGGGGGTTAAATCCATTTCAGTCCAAGTTAAACACCCATATGTATGTATATGCACATTTTCACACCCTTCACTTACATTAAAACATGTGGTGATTAGTTTAAATAATTAAGAGGACAATCTTATAATGTTTGTTCGATATAAAATATACAAATTATCTGCACTTTGCTCAAAGCTATTCACAAAACTGTCGAGGACGTTTTCAGCACGTTATCCTCTTCCTCCTAATTATTAAAACTAAATATTATTTTATTCATGCAGGAAGTTTGCAGTTAAGTAACATGAATTAGGCATTTTCACCTTTATGATATGACTACATAGGTCAAATGGATTAAAACCTGTTAGTATTTATTAAATTGGTGGGAACCTGCTCTGCTTTCGCTGGTAAAAATATTAATGATAAATAGTAATAAAAAAGGTTTTAAAATATTAGTTATATATTTTATAGCCTATGTTAAAACACAAGGCTTTTTCAACTCAAGGCTTTCACTGAATGATTGTCGTGGTTTTAAAAAGAAATTAAACTAACGAGGAAGCAAAATTAACAAGTTTTTAATTGGGAAATCATTTGTGTTTTTTTTAATTTTTTGTGAGAAATGCGAATATAAATACAATACACAAAATATTAAAACGGGAAGTGATTCGACCCGCGAATTGGGCTAAGGTTAACTCTACCTTTGCCGCGGTTGCCCGGTTTTGCAGTACCTCAATACTAATAAATAATTTTGAGAAAGTTGCAATTTTTAGATTTTTTCCTTTATTTACAAAATAATATCTACCTTTATGTAAAATTTCACGTTTCTACCTATACGGAAAGGGCCTTATAACTTTGACGATGAATGAGGCAGTCAGTAACAAAAATGCAAAATTTGAAATTCTAACCTTTTGAAAAGGCTTGATATTGAGTGGTAATTTTTGTGTAGTGTCCTAAGCTATTTCGGCTTAATCTATGTTTCAAATTTCAAACGTCCATTTCAAGAGGAAGCATAGAATTGGTTCATTATGTAACTGTAAAGATATTGGACTGCGAGCAGTAAACCAAAGGTATTTATATAATTATATGATATATACCCAGTCCATAAGGCAATAACAAAAAATAAAACAGTTATATTTTAATTGCTTAGTTTCCTTAGAACTTAATACTGTACATTTTACAATTAATTACTGTATTAATCAGTTGTAGACTTATGTAAACGGATGTATTTGTATTTCGTGACGACGTGTTTCACTACCACAGATACCATCTTCAGGGTAACTGATTATAATGCCACTCACATATGCTACCAGTATATACTCCAAACTCTACTTAGGCTTTTGTATGGTTACGCCTTGATAAAAATATTGACTGTAAATTTCGTATTATCAAATGATACGTTATTGTTTATAAATTTCCTAACCAAAATAAATATTAGCACATTTAAAGTATACGAAGAAAAATAATGTACACATACTAATCGTGAAAAATAGCTATAGGTTTTGATACATAAGCTTTTAAAATATTTGGATTTAAAGTGTCAGTGAAAATAATTTTCATATTTTCCTCGAATATATAAAATAATTTGTCCCATAGACAGAATTAAACTTTGTCACATAGAACTCAAAGAAATAAGGTGCAGGCTACAATTAATATCGTATTAGATTGCTGACTATGTATTTTCTTGAAATCTGTGCTTTGTTTTTCTTAATTTGTATAGTACACATAGTTTGAATATTAAAATGGAATTAAAAGATTACTAAATCGTTAAAATGTGACTTTAAGTGAATAAGATACAGCATATACTGAGAGTTCACTGCCTTCAGCATTGTTTAAAAGCGAAAAACCTACGGGCTTTCATCACCTAAAAACTAATTGTTTAATGTTGTTAGTAACCCAAATCCCATGGTCATCACCCGGCTTCTAACTGGGTATCTCAAGCTTCGGAATCACATACAACGCTTGTACTAGTATGTTTTTTATAACTTGAACAGCTATAGCTTCCTAACTATTCAGTGTACTTGTATCTCGAATAATAGAAAACATTTTTGTAAAATTTGAGTTTTGAAAATAGAAGGTAATTATTTTTGTTTAAAGTTTGAGGTACATCACAACTACACATCACAGCATTCTGAGAAAATAGATTTGTAATCGATGAAATCTTTTTAAATTATACATCAAGTGTCAGTATCCTAAAATATATAAAAATTAATAGACAAACGTAAGATGCTTTTATTGGGTTTATGTGCGTTATCATACTTTTTATAAATGTAGCCTAAACAATTTCAATTTGATATTTTTATTTGGTTTCAAGAATTTTAAGAAATTTGACGGCGAGTGACAGACAATCGTATGATCATATTAATCAATGTTGGAATTAGCTTGTTATTGCTATATTTATGTTTAGTAGATCTATTAAAATTCATCTTCTCTCCGTCAGAAAGTGACATTGTAACCACAATCGTCTCTTCCTCACTCACTACTACTTTCAATCATATAAAATATTTGGAATTATAAATTAAAAGAAAGAATCTCAAATCATAAGTTCACGAATTTTTGTCATAAGTGAGACTGGCGTTCTGTTGTAAGCTGAGCGGACGCAGTGGCAATTCAGGAATCGAACATTGTTTCTGAGCTAGAACCTTACAAATAAAAAAGCTACCCTTTTAATTCGTTAAATAAGTATTTAAATAATAGTTTTTAATTATTGTTTTACCTTTGAACCAATAGACTTTAGGTTTTTTTGTAGATGTGTTGGTAGGTTTTTTACTAGTTATATGCATATGCTTTTACATGCAAAAAAGGTGTTTATTTCTTCTGACAAGCTGTTTTGCGCTTTAGTATAACCGATGATATATTTTTTTAAAAATAAATACAAATAAACTAGGTATAATAGAAAATTGAGGCAAATAATTATCCTGACAATAAAGCAAATTAAAAAAAAAATTATTTATTGATTGTATTTTAATGCAAAATTTATCAAGTTTAATTTCAGTTTTCTTTTAAAACAACTCTCATGGAGTTTTTAGACGTCTACGTTGTTTCTTTTCATAATACACATTTGTTAACCTCATATTCCTTTTACAGTTCATGAATAGTAATTGAATAAAGTGCTAGAAATTTTTTCTTTTCAAACTACTTCAGCACAAAAGTCACTGCGTGATCTCTAAACTTTCCTTTGTCCAGGTTATAAATACACATTTCAATCGCGTTTAATCGTACTAAGGCCTTTCCCTTTGAAATTTGTCTAGTAGAGTTAATCCAAATAAACACATGCTTTCTGGAAGATTTTTGCCCAATTGTAAGTTACCTATTAGGTTTGTGACCTTTGTTAAGTTATTCAATAGTAACCCGGTTAAACAGCTGATTCGACAATCTATGTCAGTATTGTAAAATTAAACACGCTGATAAGTTACCTTCAATAGACATTACGTGGTGGGGGAAGGAAGGGGAACGGTGTGAGCTTTATTTACGCCATCCGGTGTCGTGTGTACGTAGCTTATCATATTCGTTGTAATCAGTGACGTCAATGATTATTAAACTTTGTTTTATTTTATTGTTGTGTTAGACCTATAAGACAAGTGACGACTATTTCTAAAAATTATATTTGTAGTTGTTTAGTTGATTCTTAGTTCGTAGTAATGACGGAAAGCGATAGCAATTTTATGGCAAAACTTCAAAATAATTTAACATAAGTTTTTTGAAAAAAACATTTATTTACACTGATATATTAGTTAAAATTTCATTCGATGATGACATTGCATGTGTCTGTTAGATAAAGTGATTTAGATAACATTTTCCGAAAACTATGACTAGTTATCTAGTTTAATTAGCTTATCAAAAGACAAATAAGAAATACATAGGTATATATTCATTTGAAATGTCATCTTTGAAAACTACGCACAACATAATTTAATTCATTTCAAATATAGTTTCTTATTAATACATCTTTTGGCAACTTCTGGAGGTGACATTAGCTTTTAAAAGATAAGTACTTGTTTTAGGCACCGTCAATTCCCTTTATTTAACTGTATACAGTTCAGGGTCGAACGAGATAAATACTTTGTTTAAACATAGCCTTACACGTGCGTTTAATTGATCGTCAAATCCGGCAATAATTGCAGGCGTTCTTAAATAATAATATATACAATTTCGAAGAATGTCAGCTAAGGTATGCAATCTATAGATAATTATATTGAAGCGAGCTTCCAAGGTTAGGTTAGGTTACGATTACACGAAGGCGGTTTAGTGCGGTAGATTGTTTTAATCTGTTTTAGTCGTGCCGGAGGTATGTTTCGTGTTTTGTTTGTGTTTATGTTGGCAACGTGTGTTTGGAGCAGATGCCCTGATACAACTTCAAAATATAATGGTTCTCTGAGACTGACGAATGCAGTAAGTTAACTTTTTTATAAAAGGTATATAGATAAATATATAAATAGATACATAATATGTTTTCTTTATTTTATGGTGAAGGAAGGACCACCAAGTCCTCTTTCACTTGACCCATTCAAAATGAATATGTTTTCCATCAATACTGTCGATAACTAAAGCCTAAAACAAAAAAAGAAAATTTAGATCTATCATACAGGATTTGTTTACATAAAAAAGCAACTACACAAAATTACACAGATAAATAAAATATAAAATATTTTATATGAGATGATGATAACTGCCAGTGGAAGTGTGTTTCACTCTGTATATCACATTCAAATTAATATAATTATTTTCACTCACAACTATACATACATATTTTTAAATACACACATTTTTCAGTCAGTTGACATCCATGTCATTAATTTAACGTGGCTTAAGTAATTTTGAAAATTCAGAACGGCTATCAACCGATTTAAGGGAATCTGAAACTAATAACGTGATATACTTTACTATATGTACTGCTTGTAAATTTAAAGAAAGAAGAAAACTAAACTCGTCTTCTTAAAATTATGTCTCAAAAGAAATATTGTTGATATTATTTTTGGAAGGGGCCATACCAAGGATTGTGGTGGTATAGAAATGTCCCTTGAGGGCTGGAAGGTTCCAGAATTAAACATCAAGCATAAAATAATAAAACATATTTAGGATACATTATATTTAAGCAGTCAAATTTAAATGTTGAAGGTAGTAATTCAATTTGTCAGAGGGAAATACAATACGATTTATAATTGTATTTTGATGAAGGGTGTTTTATATGATGAATTCTATCAATCCTTTGCAGTTTGCAAGTACAATTTTCTTTTCCAGAGGCGGTAGAACTTTTAATGTTCTACCGGCTCATACACATACTTTGCCTCTTTCAGATTCTTGGCTGGCCTCTCTCTCGACCCACCCCTGGTTTATGTTTTTAACTAATATAGATTATTCGACGTCATTAGTTTAAAACATTCGGTGTCTTGTTAAAATTTGTCAATCTTATCAGCCGTTAGACATTTTATAGCAAGGCAGTTTGGATAGGTACCGTAATCAGACAGTTTCCAGTGAACAATCAGTTAACCTTTGCCAATGAGAGCAGGTTATAAAAGAAAGCAAGAAACAAAGTTAAAGCAGTCTTTCTAGTCAACTAATTAAGCCCCTAAACATTATTTCACCTTCTCGCAACAATTTGTGTCATTATCTAAAACGTCTATTTCAACACGTAGGTCTACGCCTTGAAGGTTTAGCTCATTGTCTATAGATAACAAAATTCGGAATATCTTAATGACTCATTCTTTTATTTTTGAGATATTTCATGTACGTGTATATGTGTAATAGAATTTTAACTAACTATATTCAGTTGTATTACATGACAGATTTTCCCTCGTATTTTTCTGAAAACACTGCTTTTCTGTGAAAACTTAAAAATATCAAATAATCCTATATAGAAACTGTAGCCTACTTCACTAATGTATTTAACAGAAAGAATAACGTGAAATAAGTCTTTATAACTTTTCTGTTTTGTTAATGCATCATATTACATAATTAGAAATTGATAATTAAATTAAAATATCCAGTAAAAGTAATTTAAATAAAGCTTTTAAGACATGTATGGAAATTCAGCAGATTTAAATTGTTTTAACGGTTTAATTACAATTGAAGTTTTTCTACAACTGACAAAGTGTTTCCAAGACAAACGGTAAGAACGAGTGGGTAAGGGAGCAGTATTTTTCTTATGTAGTAGCCATTAAACGCTTTATTATTTTCCTATTCCAGATAGATATTTGTGTAGAGTATATTTTACCTGTTGTAAAAGGAACGGAAATTTGTTGTGAACAGGGATACAACATACACAAATGATAACGTACAAAAAGAATTAATGCAAACCTATAACTTTATTAAAGCATAGATTAAAACTGTAATTTAAACTTGTAATTTAAACAGTCGTAGTTATTTGAGTTTACAATTTAAATTTTGTTATTTCTGATTCCAGATTTTCCGGCATGGCCAAAGAACGCCCGTGGATACATATCCAACAGATCCTCATAAGAACTTTGACTTTTACCCATTTGGCTGGGGACAACTTACTAATGTAAGTCTTGCAGAAAATCAATTATAAATATCTTTTACAATTTAAAAAAGAACATATGCTAGATTTTGTATCAATCAAAGGATTGCACGTTTTGATAAATATAGAAGCATTGGTGCGATCTCTCGGAAAATTATCAGTTATCCGAACTGAATAAAAAGTTTGAAAGTGGAAACTGATTATTGTTGATAAATCTTAATAATATTATTTAAAAACTAAAAACTATTTGAAATTCGTAAAACAATTCATAACAATATCATCGAATTGGTAACAACAAAGTGGCCTGGTTTAGTTTCAGTTATGTTAATTACATTTCTGAAGTTTTTCGGTGATTTACGACATATGACTTAAAATTAACTCGATCATTGCTATAAAATTCTTTACTTATATTTATTCACAACTTTAACACTATATCCTTCAATAAACTACCTCTACCATCCTTACACTAGTACATGCAAATTTTTCAATAGCCAAAGCAGTGTTTGAAATTATTTTCAGAAATCATGTACACATAGTCTCCGTAGCTTTTTCTTTCACAGCTTCAACTGTCTCAAATCTTATTCTTTTGAGTACTGATTTCACTTTATTGAACAGAAAAAAGCGACACTGTGCAATGACGGGAGAATGTTCCAGCAAAGGGATACCATGCTTGGCCAACAACTTCTTGACAGGCAATGCAGTATGGGTAGGAGAAGAACCGATGACTTGTTTCCACAATTCAGATCGCTTTTTGCTTAATTGTTTATGGAGAGTAATTTGGATCTCAAGGTAGTATTTCGGTTTCACAGTTTGACCTCCAGGTGCCCTATTTACGAACAGAACCCCATGAATGTTGAACAACACTATTATCAATGCTTTGAATTTTGATTTGGGCATTCGAGCTATCTTATGCAATCCAATGCAGAGGTCGAATCTTAGTTGCCATATCATAAGTATAAAACCACTATTCATTTCATGCCATCACTTTTCCCAAGAGTTTAGTATCCTTTTAGATGGTTTTCAAGTGTCAGCACAAATGATCATCTTTTGTTCAGCTGGATATTCTTGGGCATTATTTTTGAGCATACTTTTCTCATGTTAAAAGTTTCATGCAAAATCTGGCGAATAGGTTCTTTGTCAATTCATATGACCTCAGCAAATGATCTACCGATAGTCTTTTCGTATCAATCGTCCATCTTGAACTTGACAAACATTCATCACCATTTCATAATTGTTTTAACATAAATGAGGTAGTATGGCCGATTTTCACAAAATATTTCACATTAACTTGTAGTTCTTTTAAAACTAAGCATTTTCCTGGCTGAGGTTGCTGGATTCAATACGAACAAAAACAATGACCATACTGAGGCTGAGGGGTCAGCAATCAACTCGGCTTTACAAATGGAGAGAGGGGAAGTCACGTCACTGGGCTGAGTAGCATTTGCCTTTGAGGTAGGTGCTGCTTGTCTGAAGGAAAATCATACTTGTTTTTTTTAGCCATATCTACTTCGTCGTATTCAGATTCTTCCGTCTTCTAAGGCCATCAACACATTAATACACAACACTAAAACATAAACTATCAACATACATTTAGAATAAAACAACTGTCTTGGGCAGTCACAAAGTGAGCACATTAGTTTGTATTTGAATAAACGATTATATTTTGTTAAGTGTTACGAATTAATGTGTAGAATTCAGAAGAGCAAAGAATTTGAAGATGTAGTATAAGTCTGAAAATATGTCTAAATATTAATATTTTGCTAAACAAATAATATCGATATTGGTTAAGCCAATTGGTTTGCAGTTTTTTTGAATTTATAATACGTATTGTTGAGTTTTTTTTATCTAATACGTTAAGAAAATTTGGTTGTTTAAATCAGTTGTTACAGTGACATTCTGTGTTCTTATTTATTTTTAAAGCCACAGTAGGTCACGACCATTTTGATTTCTGATCATGCTAGATGCTCTGGGCTTGCATTGTAGACTACGACGCAGTCTAAATTTTTAAAGCTTGATATCCTGATTGACCTTTCAATGATTATTGTGTCAGACTGATAAATAATTAACCTCATGTAGTGATAAAGGATGTGTTGTACTTCCAATCACAAGTCATGTTTGTTTGTTTATGTTTTGCAATTTGCCACGTGATTTATTAAAGTACGTTAATATCGGGAAACTTTAATGTCTATATATTTAGATATCCATTACTATTAAGTAACAATAATAGTTTCGGTTTTGTAGTTTACTGTTTTTACTGTTGCAAGACTAAGATCAGTAATACTCTGTCAGCAAGAGTAGGCTTACTAAAGGAAAAACAGGATGGGCTATGTTGCACATTTAGTTAGAGAAAAATTGAGGTAGTTTTTAGATGCCTTTAAAAGAGTGAAGACTAAATTGTAAATAATATTTAAAATTCCTTATGGTTTAGTTTTCATTATTTCCCAAATAGCATTAATCAATATTAATAGTAGACCTATTATTTTATTTACAATAGCGTTTTTTCAACTTTATGGTTTCACTTAACTAATATGAAATAAGAAATATAATTTCATTAAAAATAAAATTTTGCTATATAAAAATATATTTCATAAATTTATTGACAACTTAAAAGTGATGAAAAAATTGCTGTCGATGACAACTAAGTAACGTCACAAAAATCGCTGACTTACACAATATGTATTATTTAAAATAAAATGTATCATGAATAGTTTTGTAATTCAATACCACAACCATCAGTCTTTTTATTTTAAATAGTATAATTTGATCATAATTTATAAATTAGGTTTATTAAACCCACACACACACACACACACACACACTTACATCTTCACATTATTAATTCTTATAAAAATAGAAGTATGAAAAATTAAATTGTACAAATAAACACAAACACTAACATTGATTTTAAATTATTTGGTAACATTGTAATATTTAAGAATTACTACACTATTTTATTTATACCTTTACTAATTCGTAAACATACTATCACACCAAACACATAAATATATTGCCTATTTTGCACAAAAATATTGCTTTTGCAGGAAGATCAAGATTAGTACTAACTGTGCAAGACAAAGACGGAGACTCAGCCCGGAAATCAAAATTCAAGATTCAGTTCTAAAATACAGATTCAAGACCAAAACCTAAAATATCAATTAAAAACTAAGACCTCTAATATGAGTTCAAGAACTTGGCCTAAAATAATAATTCTAAACCTAAGAACTAAATTCCACATTCAAGATCAAAAGATAAAATACTAATTCAAATCAAGACCTTAAATACCAATTCAAGACAAAAACTTTGAATACCAATTCAAGATCAAACCCTAAAATACCAATTCAATACCCTAACCTAAAATACAAATTAAAACCAAGACCTTAAATAACAGTTTAAGACCTTGGCCTAAAATACAAAGAACTAAATTACCAATTCAAAACAAATACTACATTAAATATCAATTTAATAGAATAGCAATTCAAAACCAAGACCCTAAATAACAGTTTAACACCTTGGCTTTAAATAACAATTCAAGTCTAAGAACTAAATTACCAATTCAAAACCAAGACCTTAAATATCAATTCAATACAAAGTCCTAAAATTACAATTAAATACGACGGCCTAAAATAACAATGCAATATCACAATACCTATTATACCAATTCAAGATCAAGTCCTAAAATAGAAATTCAAAATCATGACTTTAAATACCAATTCAAGTTCAAGATTTAAAATACCCATTCAAAACTAAGGCATTAAATAGAAAGATCCCGATCTAACATACCAATTCAAAACCAAATCCTTAAATATCAGTTCTAGGTCTAAAATACTAATTAAAAAACTAAATTACCAATTCAAAACCAAGACCTAAAATATTCATTAAAAACTAAGACATTAAATAGCAATTTAAGACCCCGAAATAACATACCAATTCTAAACCAAATACTGAAATATCAGTTCTAGTCCTTGTTCATTCGATTGATCAGTTCTAAAATAACAATTTAAGATCAAGAACTAAATGACCGAATAAAGTCTGTCTGTATACTTCTTAGTATTGAATTTTATCATAAATACTGTATCGCACATATAATCGAATACACAGAAATCTGTGTGATAACACTTACTAAAACTGCTTGGGGATTATAGTTTCCTGTAAAACATCGTAATCGCCTTACATACCCGTACACACATAGTGACTAATGTCTTTCACCCATAGGTCACACAAACTATTTCAGAAAAACAATAATTGTTAGATTTCGTTTCTATTTTAGGTTTAACAATATTAAAATTGTGACCGTAATATAGATCAGTAAATAAATAGTGAGCTTTATATAAGCTCCCCAAAAAATATAGATTTTCTAGTTTAAATTTGTCGCATAAGTAGCAACAAAGTTGTTGCATTTCATAAGTTGTTTACTGTTTTACACATTTCAAGAAACAAATCTTCTTTAAAATCTGTAAACTGGAAACGTGTTGTTCATAGTGACCTTTATGACCTTTAATTGAATTGTACTAAGTGCTACTTTGAGGGATTTGTAATCATAATTTTAGATAAATTGGTTGGAAAGTTGGTTAAATAAATTTAGACGCTTCACCACTACATGCAATCTTGAACAATATTTGGCATGAATGGGTTCTACGTAGTTTTGTTAGGGTTTATCAAGAGGCAAAAATACAGAGTAGGGCGAATTTTATAAATAATCCATTTTGTGAAAAACTGAAGACCAAAATTGTATATGACTAATCTTTGTATGTTATCATTTAGTAGTTATTATATTCGATTAAGTAAAACAAATATATTAATAATACTTAAAAAAAGAAGCACTTAAACAATTATTAATGTAAAAGTTATTGTTAAATTATTAAGACTTAATAGATTATAAATGTTTACTATATGTAAAAAAATAACAATTACCAATAAACTTTCATCACAGCTTACCCTTTTTACAATAAAACGCTCTAACTGTTTCCCTTCTGCAGTTTAGCGGTGATCTAGGGGGGTGTAGTACCCATTCATAACGCTCTGTAGCATCTCAGCAGGTATTTCTAGTGTGGATTGACGGAGTTTTGCTTTTAAAGCAAATGCCTATAAGTAAAATTAATCCATTTTCAAAATGCCCCATATTATAATGTTTATGTATTTGTATGTAGGCTATAAAAGATTTGTCACGTCCAAGTTCAATAATTCGCCCTTTAACAATGTAATTATAATATTGCAAATCCAATTGCAATATATTAAAAAAAAAAACACATAAATTATTTTATTTTAAAACATGTTAAAAAATCCTGAAAGAAAAATACATAATATAATTTTAATCAGTTTTACCGTTCTACCTTATTATTCAATTCCACTTAATAATGCGTTTACAACTGTTGTCTAACAATTTTATGTTTAATAGAATTTATCTATTATATTATGACTAATATTTCTTGTATAGTGTTGCTCTTTGCAGATACAAACCTTTAAGTTGTCTTTACAGGTGGGAAAGCTAGCCCAGTTCCATCAAGGCCAGTATCTACGACAGAGATATGACGACTTCCTTGGCCCCACATTCTCTACAGACATCCTCTGGATTCAAACAACAGATGTGGATCGTACTAAGATGAGCGCACTGTTAACGGCTGCTGGACTATTTCCCCCGAAAGGTTACAACAAGTGGAATTCGGATCTAGATTGGCAACCGGTGCCTTTACATTTTGAACCTCTTAGCCAAGATAAGGTAATCATTATATATTATTTCTCAAAGGTGTTTTTTTTGTGTGGCAAATCCATATCCCTCAATTCTTCATCAACATTAATGATTCAAACATAATTTTAAAGCTTATGTTCCCCGCTACAGACGAAAAAATAGAAAAATAGCTTAGAATTTATGTTTTCGTAAAAAAATAGATTAAAAAACTTTCAAATGAAAGTCCATATGATTTATAATGAAATGCGCCATCTATTAACAATCTGTTTAATTATCATGACAGCTGTTAGTTAGATTGTTTACATTCTATATGCAAGTGTAATCAATCATACAAATCAATCAAATTAAACCAACGTAAATAAATAAAAGTAATATCAGGTAAGTGTATTATTTTCTAACTTGCGAAATATTCGCACGGGTCTAGTGATAATATATTCTTGGCCCTTAAGATGAGGCTCGTAAAGTTGCATATCATTCTGTAGGAGTTCACGACGTCATTAATTTCATTCTGACGGCTACAACTAACAAAGTATATTATGAGATTTTACTGTCATCACGTAAATGATCATAAATAATACTATTTTATAAAAATATCAGTTCCTATCAAAGTTCTTACGTCCGAGAATAACACAATAGTATACTTCATGAGCATTAACGTGTTAAATAACTATAATTAGAAAGCCATATTTGTTATGTTATTGAACGTAACAATAAACCCCATTTCAGAAATATAACAGTTGATTTTGTTCATCTGTACATCTTTAACAAAACTTTGCCCAAATTATACTTTGGGTTTTTGTTTACAAGTTTACAACTTCAATCAAAACAAACTTCTTGTAATGTCTGGATGTAGGTTGTTTTTGTATATGAGTTATAAAACTAATTAAGGCTATAAAATATGCTATATGTCGGCTTTAAGGTTAGAAATCGTTGAAAATGTATGTATTTTTATAATCCATTTTGTTTTCTTCATTCTTGTCAGCCAAAGCTGTATTTTAAACTGTATTCCATCACTGTCTTGGTCTATTAATCTGAATTGTTGTTATCTTAATAGAATCATAAGAGTTAGAGCTATAA
>JAGFPH010001381.1:37073-77530 GCA_018207615.1 Philaenus spumarius
TGTCTACTAGTCTGAATTGTTGCTATTTTAATAGAATCATAAGAGTTTGAGCTGTAACATGCTTTATGTAGTATTTGAGGTTATAAATCATTAAAAATGAATGTATTTTTATAATCCTTTTTGTTTACTTCGTTCTTGACAAAAACCATCTTTGGCCTACAAACATAAACTAAAATTTAAACTATCATTTTATCTTGGGCTATTGACTGAATAATTCGTTATGAGCGTTGAAGAAACAACTGTTTCTTTCATGTTATGAGTCAAAGCTTGAAGTGGAAGGTCTTACCGCAGCCAATTGTTATCTTATCAGTAGTTACGTAGGGTATCAAGTTGCACGTTCCAACAATAGTGATAGGCTTCCGTATTTAGTAGATTTTAATTTTACCTATTGTTGGAGTTTTTGGTGTTATAATTATTAATTAATTATAATTCATTATAATTACTCGTTTGGTTGTTATTTGTTGTTTTTTTTTTAAATGAGCGACAATTGCAAAAAATGTGACAAATCAGTGTCTGCTCGTCAGAGCAAAATTCAATGTATTGAATGTCAATTATTGAACCATGGCGCCTGCTTTAAAACTACACGTAAGTTTATAGATTACCTGCAGAATGAAAACGAAATATGGTGTTGTGACTGTTTGAACACAACAAACCAAGTACACGAAGGCAAAGTGTGATTGTTAAAACTGAATTGAAAAAGGAAAACCAAAGTATAGAAGACTTTCTTGGTTTTCTGCGAGAAATGAGAGAAAAATTCAAAAAAGCAAATAAGGAGTCTGGAAAATGAGCTGGCAAAGTCTGTGTTACACAAAAATTGACGAGTTGACTAAGGTTAACAAATCTCAATGTGAGACTATTGGTTTTAATTCCGGACGACTTTCTCAATCCTTGGATTTCTGGATTGCCGGGGGTCAATCTCGGGATTCAGATTTATAAATTTTCTCTGATAACCTTACGAAAATTAGGTTTTGTAGTACTAAACCCTCCATAAAATTGATACACGAATGAATGAATGAATTTTTATTTCCCCATTAAGAATACAATCGGCTAAACAAATATGTACATATAAACACTTATATCAAAGTGAGCATATAACATTTAGCCTATATACATAATGTATTTGCGTTTTTATAGCATATATTTTTATCTTTTCACTTTTGCTGTGCATGATATTTAAACTGTATACTAGATTTAAATTTTCAGGGTATATCAAAGACGTCAAAGTTTTACCAACGGTTACCTAATAACATTTTTTAAATAACATGTATATTAAACCTATAAGATTGGTTTGCCTAACCTGGGGCTGGGAACTAGTAGTTTTATCGAAACAACAAATGAAATTTGTATTTATTGATGGAAAAAACTTTAGTAATATATATTTTAAATGCTGAACAAACGCAAACGGTAAAAAAGCTACATATGTACTAAATGAAAGTGAAGTAAACACCGTAAAACTTCGTAAAAATCAGAAAAACTTGTAAAAGTACACACATTTAAAAAATTAAATTAATGAAAAAAACTTTGAAACTAAATATCTACTGTAATTTTAATTTCTAATATAATGCCAACACGCACAAACAAAATAATACTCTAAGTAGGCTACTCAGCTACTCTACTATTTTATTACACACAAAACTATGGTAAACTAAAACACTGTAGAATTGAGCGAGATCGAACTAAAACACTGTAGAATTGAGCGAGATCGAACTAAAACACTGTAGAATTGAGCGAGAACGTTGAAGGTCAAGTCTGTCTCTTCAGTAGGGTGTCACATCTACGGAGGGTAGGCTTAGCTGATAAGAATGTATGAATATTAAAAAGTAACATTCACAGTTTGACATCATCAGTTCTAAGTTTTGACACAAATGACATTATTTTTTCTTTTCATTAATTTAAAGTTATATTTTGTAATAAAAATAGTAACTGTATATTGTACATCATACAAACAGGTTCACGTAGAAAATAGAAGTTAATCTACGAGAAAATAATTTACAAGAAAATCTTTGAATTTTGTGTTTTTTAATCTTATTATCAATCCCGAAAATCTCGGCATTGCACTTAGCTGATTCCGGGATTGACGGTACCGTAAAATGATAAGAGATCCCGGTATCCCAGGATTGAAACCTCTTTGTGAGACACTATAGACATTTGAGGGATGTGTGGCACCATTGAAGGAGGAGTCCCTGATTCTGACAGAGTTCCAGAATTAGAAACTCGTTTAGAGGATTTAGAACAGTATTCTAGGCCAAATTCCTTGGAAATAAATGCTGTCCCCGAAGATAAAAACGAGAGTGTTCAAGAAATAGTGACGAAGAAACAGCTTGGGTTACGCTATAAGTGATGGCATGGTTGACGTCTGCCATCGCTTGGGACCTTTTATAGGCTATACTGGTCAGAGAACGCGGGGAATCATTGTGAAGTTGACTTGATGAACTGTCAAGGAAGAACTCCTGAGCAAGAGAAGAGTGAAACGCGATTTTAATACGCGGGACATAGGTTTCATGAGCAGACCAAGGGAAATTCTTTTCATAACCGAGAGTCTAAGAACAGCAAGACGTCATGTGAAAGGGAGCCGTGAAAAGGAAAAAAAGCTTTACGCACATGTGGGTGCGAAACGGAAGACTACTGCGGCGTCTCCAGGGCGTGTTGAAAACAATGAATCAGGCAGCTCACCTGGAAAAACTGTCATCAATCGCTCAAACAGTGTAAATATTGTTCGTGTTAGTTCCCAGGTTTACACTTCTTTATAGAAGATTTGTTTAAATTTAAGTTGAATTGAATATTTTGTGGTTTATCAGCTACTTTTTTCTTTAGAATTATTTGTTTTGCAAAGAAGTATTGAGTTTCTCGTAAACTTTTAAAATAAATTGTTTTGAAAATAATTGTTTTAAAGATTTTGAGAAAGATGTTATAATTATTTAACAAAATATTAGAAGTATAAGAAGGAATTTTGATATATTTTTACTCAAATTGCAGTCATTAGAAAAATTAGCAGATATTATTATTTTAAATGAGGTATGGATTGATAAAAGTGAACTAGCCTTGAACACAATTCCAAAGACAGCAAAACGCAATAATAATTACTAAACTGGAGGGGTTTACTTGTCCGAACATAATATTTACACAGGTCTGTTGACTTTACAACAGTGAGGATAAACAAATAACCTTATTTTATGTTCTAATTAATCTTAAGAATATTTACAGACTACGTGCTTTACATTACATTATTGAACTAATCGAGTTTATACAAACAATAAATAATACTAGGGGCTCTGCTACCCCACCTCGGGCTACGGCCTCAGATGGCTGCTTCGCTCGCAGTTGGAAAACTCTCTAAAGGCTCTCGCTAATCTTTGGCTCGTTTGTACCTGGGTGAACATCGTTCAGTATTTTTAACATCTGGATTGAATCTATAATGTATCTATTCGAATATTTAGTGACTTTGAAGCAGGTATAAAAAGAAGCTGTACCGATTCGCCTTCTAAGTTACTTGAAAGGTGGTATAAAAAGAAGTTCAGATTTTAAATTTTATGCCCATTTTTCAGACATTAAGCGCATTTTTTAAGACATAAGACCTAGCGCATTCAATTCCTGACGTCAAATAACCCTTGTATGCAAATTTTCATCAAAATCGTTAGAGCCCTCTTCGAGATCCGCGACAGATACAAAGATAGATACAATAATTGTTCATTTAAAGTAATAGGATTAATCTCATTATAACGACGTATAAGCAGTCCACATACTGTATGTATTCGTATTGTTATGGCAAGTTGCGGGCTGATGTCACTGATCAACAGTCCAACTAGAATATCAGCCGACTCGAGTTCATGCTTAGTATTGATATATCGTGTATTTAATCTCCGACTCAAACATTGTTGTCTTTAACGTGTGTATCTGTGTTTCTGTGTGTCTGTGTGCCTGTGTATCTGCCTGTAGCATCGTAGATCTCAAACGGGTGAAACAATTTTGATTTAGTTTGTTTGTTTGGAAGGTGACTAGATCGAGAGAGTTCTTAGCTATGATTCAATTAAATCTGTTCAGCCGTTCGGAGATTTAAAACACATTTTAATTTATCTGTTATTGTTAGAAGTAATGTAAATGTAAAGTACGAGAGTTGTTTCTTTGAATTAGGTGTGACTGCAGTTTGATTGGAGCGTAGATAGGACGGAACGTGTGCGTTTTAGGCAGATACTAGATTAAGACAAATTTGTAGTACTTTTAAAGAATTTAAATAGGGTTTCGGTTTATCAAGCTCAGTCCTTCTCTGCTGCTTTTGAAATATGGCTTACCTCAATAGAGACTGTTGTTTTAAATTCTTAGTAGAGTTATTAAGGTGGGAAGTAGGTCGAAGAAAAAGTTAATAATCTTCGACCTATTAACTTTTTTTCATCATTAATAATCAAATGGATGAATAAAACACTATTAACGCAGATTAGTAAAAAAAAATTGTACAAATTGGGCCTAAAGTATACTAATAATACTGTCTTACAGCTTAATTATATCCTTTTTTTAAATCAATTAATTGATAAATATTATTCGCAAAAACTAAGTAGCCTATTATACAGATCTTTTTAAGCCCTAAAAACTGAATCCCTTACAAGCAGTAATGGAAGATAATAAAGTACTTTACTTAATTGGAGAGGGAAAAATAATGGTGCCAATATCTCACTCGTTTCTGATCCTACAAAGGTTGATATTTTTAATTCCTTTTTTGAGCAGTAGCTTCTGATCTTTGAGTTCATATTGGGTTGGAAATGAGGCGAATGTTGTTAACTGATACAAACAAGTATGACCAAATAATTTGGCAAAGCACTAGTACTAAGTGTGTGTATTTCTACCCAACTTCAAAATTTGAATCACAAAATAATAAATTCATTAGACAATAGAAAAACTTCTGGTTTTGATTCTATAACTCGATTAATTAAAATGATTGCTAAGAATATTGTAGATTTCCTTGTTTATTCAATCATTACAGTTTGGCTGAGTGGGAGTTTTGAAAGTTAAAAAAAAAAAAAAAAAAACAATGTCAAACTAATCTTAAAAAAATGGCAAGAAAGATCCTGACAATTGTAAGCCCATATCCTTACTTCAAAAATTTCAAAAATATTGAAAAGGTCGTACACTTTCTTAGTAAAAATAATTATTTTAGTAATAATCAGTTCTGTTTCAGAATAAAATAAAATACTAACGATGCTCAGCTAAACATTATGTGTAAGGTCTACAATGGCATAAATGAGAAAAAAATACTGCGCTGGTATCTTTGTGGATGTCGTGCAAGCTTATACAGTTGATCATATGATGTTGTTGTCCAGGCTGGATGAGGGGTCGTGCTTCAATGGTTTCGCTCATTCCTAACCGACAGGACGAAGCAAAACTAAGTCAACGATGTTATTAGTAGACTCGGGAATATAAAATACGGAATCTCTCATGGGTCAGTTATTTCTGGGCCGCTATTTATAATATATGTGAGCAGTCTTTGTAATGCTCGTCTCAAAGGTGATCTTGTCGGTTTTGCAGGTGACGTGGCATTATTGTATAGGAATGACTTGCAATATATTAATTTTTCCATGCGTTTAAATTGAGCAGGAGTACCAAATTAAATATTTATAGTTGATTGTTGACTCTTGAATCTTTTAAAAACAACATATTCATTTCGTAAAATTAATAAAATGTGTTATTTTTTATTAAAAATTAACTTGTTATGATTTCTAGGTTTTACGACATTGAATTTGAAAAATTCCTTGATTGAAAAAAAATTGGGAGGGTTCTACCTATAAAATTTCAAAATTTTACCAATTATGGTTCCGGAAATCGGGATTAGTGATGTCTTTTGCATGTAAACTTTAGAGTACAGTAGTTACGGACATAAAAACAGGATTACATTTGTGCTAGTCAAATACTTCTGGTTAAACGACGGAGAAAACGCATAATGATAATAAAAAGTTACTATTTTACTTATAGGCTATCAACATAAATTTTAAATTAATTTTCTAAATAAATACAGTAATAGAATCTAGAGATTTACTGCATCAATATGCCACCTAGTAGCAACATACGGAACTAAGATCAAAGTTGACAGAAAAGCCAGTAATGATTATCAAAAAACATTCTTATTAGAACAAATAAAACAATAATATATCAATATAATATATATAAAAATGTCAGTACATTTATACTTTTAAAAAATATTTACAAATATAGATAAATGGTTTTAGAGATGAAATCAATGTATTTTCGAAGTTTAGTCCGTTTAGTTTTTATCCCAAGTTAAAGCAAACCCGAGTGTTCAGTTTTAATATACATTGTTAATTAAATAACCACCATCTTTCTCATCCCATTTGGTTTAAGCTGAGGAATAGTTTATAACAATCTAGATATTCTTTTATTTGTTAAAATTATTATTACTTTTGTTAAATTAGTTAGGCCTACAGTGAAAATAAAATTATATTTTAAATTGATTACCCTTTATTCTAAAGACTCCCCCACTATATAAGACGGCATAAGAGTTGGGCATTTATTTGGCACTTCCTTTGATATAAGTTTTAATATGTTACAGGTATATAAATATTAAATTAAAAATGTATAAACAGTTTAGTATTATCATTTGTATAAAATATTGTCTTTTTATTGAATAAAAATATGTGAACAATTTTATATTTCTATTAATATGAAATTCACATTCATTCTTCAATCACTCACATTTGGAATACGAAGACGAGAGCTGCATTCTTGGTCATTTAAAACCCTTGGCATGTATGGATTTATTTTTATAAAAGTGTAATAATTATTTAACAGCTAACTATAATATAGTAATACTGTCTTTCTCAAGTAAATTTAATTGATCTACACTTTTTAACTTTCGAAAAACTTTGAAATAGACTTATATTTGGGATTTGTTGTTCTTGGACAATTTTTGTTTGAACTTTTTTTGATTTTTTGTTAACAATTTTTTATTTTGAAACTTTAATTAAACTAAATTGAATTTATTTAATTTACATATTCTTACAATGTATACATTTGTATGCACTGTTCTTCTCCTTTCACCCACCGAATGTACTCACTCTAGCATTTTCTCAAGACATTCTTTGATAGCTGACTTTGTGATTTAATTTTCTCAGAGAATCTAATTTGGGGAGTATAAAAAAAAAACTCTTACTGTTTTTTATTCCAGTGCTAGTGTGACATAGCAGGCAATGCGTATCTGAAATGTAAGGTAATATTTTCTACCATGACAATAGCTCTATTTTGCATCATTTATTTCAACTGTTTGTCACTAGTGAGCAGGCGATCCAGCAATGAACACTGTATTAATAAATCCTACGGTGCCTTTATACAAGCGTTTGAAATAGACTGTGTAGTTTACATACAGTGATGTATTATATTCTATAAATACAGAGTTTGAATTAAATGTTCATGCATAAGTAAATCATTATTGATACTTTGCCCTATATCAACTCTGGTATATTATGTTGTTTTGAGTATTGCCGAATCCGTGATCTGTTAGTTGTTCTGGTATAGACCTACTATTTTGAATTAATTAATGATTGTCAGTAGTTCGCTGATTCTGTTGTACTAGTGAGATGTAGATGAGTCTGAGCACAGATAAAAGAACAACTAGTTTCTTTTATCTGTGGTCTGAGGTCGGTGAATGAATGATTTATAATAGCTGATTTCAGTACAACGTCTTATCAATGTCTATGCGTTTCAAATGTATCTGGACATGACTTGCACTATAAACTCTTTTGCTAACCTGACAATATCTGGTTTAAGTAAAATATTAATTTTGTATGTGTGTATGTGTGCGCATATTTATGCATACTGATAACCTCTTGTACAATATGATGTTACTTATATAATGTATTAGATACTTATTTCTTATAATTTAATACATTATACATAGTAATAAACATCTATACAATGTACATCTTATAATTATTTTGAAACATTTAAGATCAGTTTATTTATTTTTTAAAACTTGGTGCTTCACGTTTTCGCTTAGTATTTTATACTATTTAAAACGTCTTTGAATGAAAAAACATAAAATAAGTTATGATTTAACCTTGTTTATTTTATATACGGGGTTTCTCATTCTATTTTATATTAATGAACAGTGAAATTCATTTTTATTTTCTGTGCAGTTGCTGTTAGTGAGAATTCCTTGCCCTCGTTATCATGAAGAACTGGATGCTGTTAAAGCTAGCCCTGAAGTGACTCAGTATACTGATGCGCTGTTAGAACTTTATTCCTATTTGTCAGAAAAGTCAGGATTAAATATTACAAACCCAGATGATGTGCAAGATATTTACAGTACAATGGTGGCTGAGGTATATATCTCCATTATCTCTCTTGGACATATTTGAAATACAAATTTAGATTTTATGTAAATATAAATATATTATTATTATTTTTGGTGTATAAATACTTGCAATATTGTATAGTTTGTACTGATTCTTTTTAAATAAGAAACTGTATACAATATTGTAGTTTTATTTATATTTTTGCAATCAAACAAATATTTGTTTTTCACTTGAAGAAACACAAAATACACGCATGTAATTGTGTCAGGTTGAGTTTTTAGAAACAGTTTTTGTTTTGTGTTTAAGGAAAGTATAATAAGTACTAATTACTCTAATTACTTTATAAAACCTCATAATACAATCATATAGTCAACGCCATGGAAATAGATGGGCCTTATTAACGAATGCTAAAGTGATATAATAATTCAGTGTTAACAAATTTAACAAATTCAGAACCACTTCTCTGTTTCCAGCATAAATTAAGACTTGGAAAAAAGTAATGCAGTGAAAATTTAAATCGCCCTTCTACAGCCTTAGCTGAAAATTAAATAATGTGTAAAAGATAATCCGAAAAATCGTAAAATGTTTTTTCTCTACATTTTTTTTCGGAACCACAATATATTCAAGTTTTCTTACAATGGAGTAAACAATAAATTAAATACTTTTAACAAAATATTATAATTGATTAAAAGAAAGGTACGAACACCGATAAAAATATCCAACATTAGCCAGATTGAAAAAATGCAAAATTAATAGACACGGACTATTCCAGAAGTGAAAGTTGAAATCCTTATTTTTGTGTAAATTACCAAATTAGAGATGGGATTTCTCACCGATATCAGTAAAAGGTTGTGAACAAAAAAAGGCCAGTACTACATTTTGAAAATAGTTCCTTTATATAATATTATTTTGCTCAAATAGTCTGACTTCTAACATATTTTAATATTTAAACAGCAAATAATTTAAGGTTTCCTCTTTTTACAGAAACATTATTGTATTATTTTATGTAAAAACGGATGGCAAGTCACATTTTATGATCATCATTTATAATGTATACCAGTGTACCTGGCAATGCTTGATTTTAGTGTAGGTATAGGCCTACTTAGATTAAATTAACAAACACATTTTAGTGAGTGTATTGAAACAATAACTTTGAAGTGACTTGTGGTTAAAAATAAATTGTTTATGATTAATGCAGGTGGCAGAGCTTGTATTAAACATATGGGTGTTTGATGTTAGTGAAATTTATTTTATACGGGTAGTTATCCCATTTTAGTTATTATTTAATTTTAATGGTATCTATCCCATTTCTTTACTTTGACTTAAGTAACCGAATTGCAAATGGTTTTTGCATCACTTAGGAATAATATTACACAAAATTGTAGCTTTATAGCTTTCAGGAAATTAGTTCAATTTATATTTAGTAACTCCATTTCAACCCTATAGACTGTAGTAATTGTAATTTCTAAATACTACTGGCATTAATATAGGTAAACTGTGAAATTTTTAGTGAAATAGATCAAATAATTGTTCAGTTCAGACCTATGGAGGACAAAGAAACATTCATTTTTATATATATAGATAGATATTATGGTACAATCTGATTTTGGGTTAGATTTGGAAGCATAGGCAAATGCATAATAGAACATACTTTTTTCCGACTACATAGTTTACATACAGAAGAAATTATAAATAACTGATACCAGGCCATTCAGTTATGGTATGCACCAAAAGTTAATAAGGTGTGTATTTTATTAATTTTATGGTTTTAATAAAAATGTACTAAATTATCTAATTGCGTGCATGGGACTTAAGTTTAAGATAACTTGAAATAGATTGATATTATACGTAACTATCAATTAGTGAGGTTGAAACATATTTAAATACAGTAGTAATAGGTCAATCCATAAATAACTTAAAGGAAAACATTTTAATTTAATTTTACAAATATATAGTACATGTTTCTAATACCAGAGATTATTAACACGTTTTATATCAGCCTTTATCTAACTGAGAATGGGATTTTTAATTCTTTTAGAATATTCTTATATCTGACTAGATTGCTTGAAATACAATGTTACAAACATTGTACATGTTTTAAAACATTGAGCACAAACTACAATCTAATTTAATAAATTCATTATTATAATTCTCGATTACTAAACATTATTATAATCTACGATTTGGTTTCATTAATTTTACTATGTTTAATATTAGCAAACTGTACGTTTATGACCTTTCTAAAACAGGTGGTCCTAATATTCATTACATTTAGCTTCCCAGCCACCCCCCCCCCCCATTAGAATTGCAGTAAAGTTCAGCCTATTATAGTTCATTTCACCTCAGCGTGAGGCAAAACCAAATGACCGTAATAAAACCCTTACCCTTAGGCCTATTGTGCGACATCGGGGATGGGCACTTGTCGTCTGCTTTTGTATTAGAGTTATTGCTGTTTGTCCCAGTGTCATTATGCAAACTTTTTTAATTTAAAGAAAAACTTAAAACAAAATATATCACTCGCTGTGTTTTGATCGCGTGATTATTTTTATACCAAATATGAAGGAAATCGGTTGATTTTGGGGAAATAATTAGATCCTATGTGTTTTCAAATATTTTTTATCATCATGAATACGGAAATAAATTTACATTGAATAATGATGTTCAGTTTTATAAAAACCTCTTACTACTGTACACAATAATCATCACATTATAGTGGCCTAACAGTTTTTTTGTTAATTAAATGCAGTATTAAAATATAGACATAATGTAAAACTATTAAATAACTGCTCTATATACATCGAGCATAAAATACAATTAAAATTAAATACATCTTAATATTATAGACAAACAGAGCATGGGCTACACGAAAATATAAAATTATAAGAACCATAAAGTTTTAAGATACTAATCGTTTAATATAAAACTTGCACTAGATCTAAATAGTTACCTATTACCTGCCAATCATTTACCTGCTTGTTAGTTTTTACTGAGTGAAAATCTGCAATCTTTTGTTGTAAAGGAATTCGTCACTGAGAACTAATATATTTACAAAATGTCAATGAACAAAATTGTCTTTTATAACATTAACAGCCAGAGTAATACCTAAAAATACAATCACTGTACACGAAATATGTATTCAATAATCCTTTACAAAATATAACTTTCTGGTTTATGTCATAGTTCGAATTTAAACACTTCACTCATTTAATAATTATTACTTTTATATTTGATTTAGGTACAATTCAACCTAACACTTCCAGAATGGACGAAATCAGTGTTTCCTGACAAAATGGAGGAAGTGACCGAATACAGTTTTTTATTAAATTCTTATAATGACGAACTCAAAAAAATTAAAGGGGGTAAGTTGATAAATTACTAAATATGTTTTTCCCAACGAAATAGAAAGTACTGTAATTGAATTAAGTGTTGAAAAATTATTACTGTTTTTAATAAGTTTAATTTAGTCATATCACTTGTTTTTCTTTTAAATGATAAGCGTTGGGCTCTAATCGTTAAACTTTAGATGAAAATAAAGTTAGATACAAAATTAGGATTGGAAAGAGGTACCTATTTCTATTCTGTGTACAGATATCCTAGTATTCTGTGTAGAAAAACCTAGTGTCATTTATAGAGTGCATATGAAGCTATGCCTACTTATAATGCAGATGATCTAAAAGAATATATTGTCAACTTGAGTAAATGCAATTTGATGTTATTTCTATTCTTAAGGTGTTAGTATTGCATGGGCTAAAATCCTAGTTTCGGTGAAAATGGGAGCACCAGCACTCTATGTAGTTTCTAAAGTCCTATATTTATATAATTTTGTTTCTTATTGGAAGTTAAATAAGAGTCGTTATTATTTGTAAAGACAACACCCTAACTCCGTGATAACAGGGCTATTTTTTCTTAAGTTTTTATTTAACAGTAAATGTTATTAAATTAGCTTTTTAGAATTCAATGTCAATATCTCTATCCTAAAATAATTAATTTGCAGGACCATTGCTCAAGAAATTGCTTCTAGATTCAGCACAAAAGTCTGCCAATACGTTGTCTCCAAGTAATCGAAAGATATTTTTCTACGCTGGCCACGACTCTACCGTTGCAAACTTGTTACAGGCACTGAAAGTGTGGGACCTCCAGGTTCCTATAACTAATATTATGGCGTTGGTTGAACTTCATGAGATTGATAACGTTTTTGGATGGAAGGTGAGAGTTTTAGATGAATCAAGAAAACTTGTTTCTATGCAAAATATTTAATGTTTTAATAGACATGCTATTACATTAAATAATTTACATCGTTATTTTATACATTTTGCTATCTCTATTCCGACCATTAATAATAATTTTATAAAATGACTAACCATAAAATAGTTTTTACCGTTTCGGCTTTTCTGCCCCCAGCCAGTTGTCTTGTACGTGCACAGACTAAAAACTTGTAAGTTAAAGGAGTTTCATGGTGTCAGGTTATAAGATTCATGGGCCTTTACCATTTAATGAAAGCTATTTTTATAATTAAGTGCATTCACAATGTAAAGTTATCTATTTTTGATGAAAATGTTTATTAAGTTTCACGAAATTTTCTAAACTTGTTGGGCTTTCACCAGATTAAATTTTTGAATTTTTTGTTTGGTATGCGAGATGACGCCCAAGAACTAGGTCGAAGTAAATTCAATATGATTTATGAGTTTGATTAAAGATATTTATATTCTGAAAAATTTCATAAACTACTTAGACAATTATTTTTTACAATTTTAATTAATTATTTGAAAATACATGTTATTCAATATTTACAAATTTGCTGGAAATGATTTGACCTTTACTTAGTTTGAAATATAACCAGAGGAGGCTGTACAGCACAAGTAAAGGCGGGTTGACACGGTACGAGTAAGCTCGGATGTTGCGCTCGGATCACGCGGACGCTACTGGTACCATGTCAACAATGCGTCCGAGTATCTCTGAAGTACTCGGGCCGAGTGAAGTCGGATACTACTCTACTTTCTCGGATACAAGTGTCTTATATTCTCAAGATGGCTACAGAGGAGCTTAAATTGGTAAAAAACAAGAAAAGCATTAAAAGGCTGTCCGATAGGGAAACAGTTTATTTTGTTGAATTGTATGAAGCTGAGGAAGTCCTGTAGAATGTTCGTCATGAAGATTATAAGAATAAAAACGCAAGGGATAGTGCTGTGGGTCGCATTGTTCAGAAGCCCCGCAATTTTTTGAAGCCCCAAACTGTTGTCGTTTTAAAATCTAGTTCCGGGTCCAAACTGTTCGTTCAGGAACTCTACGCCAATACTTTGGAACCCGTACTTCCTCAATTAGCATATCGGCAACACATAACAATCCGATTACTGTTTTACTACATTTCTCGCCATTACCACTAACAAAATTCAATCCGAGTGTTGTTGTGCGTGTCAACACCGTTCCGAGTTTACCGGCTTGAATGTACTCTGACCGAGTACAAATAGCTAGCTCGGTCCGAGCTTACTCTTACCGTGTCAACCCGCCTTAATCCAAACATTCAATCTACTATTCTACTATCTCATGAAATTATTTCTATAATCAATTCACAATGAAATATATATTCTATCCTATGAAACCTTGATCTAATCTAATGAGGTGAATAATTCTTCTAAAGAAAGCTGTGCAAATTTATCTTATATTCAGCTCTACTAACATTTAATTTATGAAATTCATTTATAACGTAAATATTTCTTAATTACTACTACATAATGAAATATCTATTCTAAACTTTATTACCTTTTATGTTTTATCTACGACCATTGCAATAAACACCAATAACGCTATTACAAGTAACATCAGAAAGAGGTACATTACAAACCAAAAGCCAACCCGATTAGGCAATGATATCTTTACCTAACAGGAGTCACTTTACATAATAGGCTCTAGACCAATGAGAGCTCGTCATTTGAAGGAAGTAGAGTTGTAATAAAAATAACGCTATTCGTACATCAGCTGATTGTACCCATACGTTCCGGATGTTAGTGTGTTATTGTAACTAACCTCAAACGTGAGTTGACGCATTCCGCAAACATGAGTGATAGTGATGAATTTTGTTTAACTCCAGAGGAAATTAATACAAAAGCAAATTCGGCTCTGAACAATTTGTTGCCAGAAAAATCTAAATTTCGTTATGAAAAGGTTTATAACCAGTTTATGGAGTGGAAAACTAGAAATGGTGTTAGTTCGTTTTCCGAGAATGTTTTCATTGCGTATTTTGAGGAATTGGCCCAAGATAAGAAACCTAGTTCGCTTTGGTCTATTTATTCAATGATTATTTTTTTACACCCTGTATATTTTTGGTCGTAGATAAAGTAGTGTACGCAACGATTGTATTCAGCCTTTAAGCCACTCGTGAGATATTTAGAACACTCGCTTCGCTTGTGTTTCAACTTACATCTCACTCGTGGCTTAAAGGCCTTCATAATACAATCGTTGCGTAAACTACTATTAACTCATTGTATTTATTTTACAGTATAATATATTTTTACTTTATACTTTTATTAAATCCTTAATAAACTCTAAGTTGTTTTATTATTTAATAAATGATTCATTTAGTAAATAATAAAGCACTGTACAGTTTATTAAGGCTTTCGGAAAAACATAAAGTAAAAAAATGATACTGTCAAATAAATATAATTAATTACAATATAATCGGTAGTAGTTGGATTGGTAACTGAATTTAATTGTTTATTGGGTCTTTCATAAACCTTTTTGACAGCTAATTCTAATAAAACAGTTCGAACATTATCATATAAAATATATTTTAATTAAGATTTATTTTTGATTTTATAAAATGATTTTGTGGTACATGATTTAGTTTGATTTTTATCATTACGCTTCGAGATCTGCCTTATATCAAATGGAAATTAATTCTACTTACATAATTTGCTCTCTCTATCTTACGTGCTTTACACTTTCATTGATTTATTTGATCTATCACTATTAATTTCACTTTATACACTGGTTTTTAATGGTCCCTGATGGATTCCTTTTATGATTAAAAAAAATAATAGTAATCAAACTGTTATGAAGGATGACCCAATTTAATGATAAGATAAAAAAAAACTGATGCATCTTGAAAGGGGTTTTCTAGTTGTTGATAGTTTAAAGTTAACCACATGAAGACCCAACTCTTTCTATAGTCGTCTTCAAAATTCCCCACCATAACTTTTCAAATGTGTTTTTGCATTCTACTCTTATTGGCTGATTACAATTTTTCTGCTTCTGATTGGTGTATGATTCATTGACAATCGACTTCCTTCCAAATTATTATGCATGCGTATTTTCACAAGCAAGCTTATTTGTTTCTCATGGAATTGTGCTTTGTTCGCTATATTATTAAGAGATGTAATCCAATACAGTACATGTGTGATTTTACACACGTTGTTATTTTGAGATTGACTGAATTGTTTCTAAAGATTTGTCTGTATATAATTTTGACTGAACATATTTTATATTTATATTAGCCTGACCCTTCATTTATTTATTATTGAGTCTTATTATATACCGGTACTTATTTATTTGTGATTAATAAGTCTGTGGAATACCCCTGAAAATCAGTAATTATGTGTTCAGTGTTATACATAGTTTATTAATTGTTAATGAATGAAAACGGGAACAACCCAGCAAAAATAACTCATTATTGGCTTAATATTCAAAACTACAGTAATGAAAGATAAAAAAAATAAAAACTATCAAAAAGTGTTTTATAGTAATGTTATTGAAATTCCTTTAATAAATTCAATATTGCTGTAATTTTACTGATTACCAACTATTCAAATTTCGTACAATGTATTGGTTCTTGTTGAGAAGAAAAACTACAATAAGCTATAAAAATGTAGCAACACAATATAATAGATGTTCAATGAGTACTGTAGTGAATTTAAACAATTAGAAACACTAAAGCCCCAACCACAAGTTCGGTGAATAAAACTACACAAATAAACTTAATCACATTTATTAATATAGTTATTCTACTTCCCTGATGTACATTTCGGTAACCAAGTTCTATCATCGGAGAGTTCTAAATCTAAACTAATGCTAACAAGAATGAAACTGTAGAACTAAACAGCCCTACTCCCCCCCTTTCCCTACCTCAGGTAGATCAACCAATCATAAGTTACCACGCCAAGGACTTGTATCAAAAAGCCAGGTAGAAGCGACTAACGGGACTTTTGTCCCTGTCCTTGGGAATGGCCCAAAGTTACGAAATGAAACATGTTACACATATTACATAAAACTTGTAAGTTTTAGATGAATATGTAAGGTTGAATCAAAATTATTTTATATTTAATAAGGAATATTTTCAACAACTCGAAGGTACAGCAATGGGAAATGGTCTGTCACCTTTTATAGCAGAACTATTTATGAGTAAATTTGATGAAGATTTGAAGAATCACCTTAAACATTTTCCTAGAATTTGGTTAAGATATTTAGATGATATTTTTGCTGTATTTGGTCTTGAAAAATATAGTATTAATGATTTTCTTTGTCAAATTAATGACATACATAGTTCCATCACGTTTACTCATGAAACAGAACAGAAAAATAGGTTACCGTTTCTTGATTTATTATGTATCAGATGAGAACAAAATATCGAATTTGATATTTACAGGAAACCCACCAACAATAACAGGTTTATACTTAGTAATTCTAACCACTGTATTAAACATAAAGATTAGCTGCTTTAAATAGCTTGATAGACAGAGAAATTAAAGTGCCTTTATCTCAAAATCGTTTCATAAAAGAAATTAACCAAATTAAAGATATAGCTGTGTTTAAAGGGTTTGAGTCTAATAAAATTGTTGACAAATCCTTAGGAAACAGAGACTAAAGCATAACAGATTAAATACTACGACTCTCCAACCGGTCTCCAACTCTTGCAGTTTACCTTTTGATTCAGCCCTCACCAATGGTTTGGGATTTATCTTTAAAAAATTTGATATCAAGATTGTTTACAAAACTCAAAACAACCTTAAAAGTTTACTAGGCAATCCTAAAGATAAAATTCCGACGTTGGAGAAGTCCGGTATTTATGAAGTTAGTTGTAATGAATGTAATAATGTTTATCTAGGCCAAACAAGGAGAAAAGTTTGTACCAGATTTAAAGAACATATATCTCATATAAAATACGATAGGCCTGAGAAATCTGGTGTAGCCGAGCACATCCTTCAAACGAACCATGAATTGGGAATACAAAATGTTAAACTGGTTAAGAGCGTGCCTCAAATAAACTGTTAAACAGCTACGAATTATGTTTATTGCTAAAACCGATAGTAAATTACTTCTCTCTCAGATAAAGGTCCTATTCCTAATTCATGTTTGGTCTCTTTGTTGAAACCTAGGTAAAACCTTGCCACTAATCAGCCGTAGTATTTTGTTGTTTCTATTTTACCTATTTATATATTATTATGTAAATCTTGTTGCTTATTTATTGATTAGTTTATTTTATATAATTTTATCCGTTGAAAATATGTATTATCTTATTGCTAATTTATTGATTAGTTTATTTTATAATATTTTCAAATTTTATCCGTTGAATATATGTATTATTCGTTATTTTAATAAGTTGTAAGATATACAATGTAAGAAGTTTTATGTAATCGGTGTAATATGTTTTATTTCGCAACCTTAGGCCATTCCGTTAGCCGCTTCCTGGCTTTTTGAAACAAGTCCTTGGCGTGGTCCCTTATGATTGGTTGATCTACCTGAGGTAGGGAAAGGGGGAGAATAGGTCTGTTTAGATGATGGTAACTTGGTTACCGAAATGTGCATCAGGGAAGTAGAATAACTATAGTAATAAATGCGTTTCAGTTTATTTGTGTAGTTTTATTCACCGAACTTGTGGTTGGGGATTCAGTGTTTCTAACATAAAATAAGGATAAAACCAATTATTTACTATATTATCTAAGTATAATAAACAAACAAGTTTTATTTATAGTTTTGTATTGCACAGTTCATTGATCAACTAAAAACCTTTGGTATTATCGTCGCGTCGTTGCCACATTATAAAATTACTTCCAAAGAATTGACCATATTGAGATCATAGAGTTTCTTTCCTTTAAAAGTAAAACAATATATTATAGTCAATAGTTTTACTACTGTCTTATTTGAACGTACACTTCACAATATAAAACTATTCAGCTAAAGGTGGCATTTATACAGGATGTCCCATAGGTAAAGGTAAAGTACTAAACTTCGGGGAATGGCTCTATGGGTCAAAATAATAAATAAATACAGTACTTATAATTTATAATAATTTAGGCTGTTTGAAAATTGAAAACCTAAATTACTCAAAAACCGTACATTTTAACAAAAAATGTCAAGATACACTTTTTTTAGCCCTTTTGATTCCCTTCGGACGGTGTAACTTTCAAAACAATCGGATGAAGGATAATAGCTCAATTAAAGATAGTGACAGCAAATGTACATACAATATAGCAGTATTTACTTAGGATGTAGGGTTGAACAAACCAATTATTACACATAACTTAATCGATTGATTTAATCACTTATTTGTCTTGAGATATATCATTGTTAGGTTAAACTTCATGCCAAGTTTGAACTCAATCAGTCAAGCCGTTCTCTAGATAAGAATTATTTTGTACAAAACACAAAATGACGGATATTTTTAGAAAACGAAGCTTTTTCGGGTTTGTGTTTATATGAACTTTTTTTCTTATTTTGACCCATAGAACCATTCCCCCAAACTGCTTACTTTACCATTCTGGTTTGACGCTTTACTAATGGGACACCCTGTATAATATAAGAAGGCACAAACACAAATGCTAATCTAGATATTATGAGTTGATGTTTTGTTGTGTTTGGGTGATTCGATGATACAATAATCTTAATATTTACTTATGCTTAGGACTATATTTCATTTGTTACTGTCAATAATTGCTTCAGATATTCCTTCGGAATTCTACAGAGCATGAGCCATATCTCCTAACAATTCCAGGATGTGCAGAGTTCTGTCCTCTTGATGAAGTCATTAAATTAACGGAGGATGTAATTCCTGTAAATTTAGAAGAAGAATGTAAGAGCTTAGATCCAAGCTATATCGCTCCTTCTGCAGCAAAACCTTAGCTTTGCCGGTTCATCTAGAGTGTTCTACGCTACTTATGTACATGAAGCTCTACTCACAGATACAGAACTATAAAATATTTACAACTCTGCTCATTTTGTAGTTGGGGTAAGAGGTAAAATAGAATAAAACACAAATTAATGAAACATGTGAAAATAATTATTGATGCAACATTCCTAGCCCTGGAAACTGGGGTAACTACTAATTATTAAAAACGTAAAAAATATAACACAGTTAATGGTAAATTTGTGTTTGATCTGACCTCACTGTTGTAATTATATATGATGCAATATTAGTGCCACTTTCTTGTCTGGAATTGGTTATAAAAATAGTATTTTATTTCCATGCCCATATTTAAGAATTTCCTACATTAGCCTACTGAAGTTAGTATTGAGCTAAATTTGAGCACTCATGTAATGAGAAAAGATCAAATATTTGACAGTATTTGACATTTAAATGAATATTTTGTAACAGCATAATGCCACAGATCAACTAAATTATTATATAGTGTTAATTATAATATATACATTTTTGTACATAGGCTATTTTTATTTGTTAATGAAGTTTTGACTGTATCATTATCATTACACACTAATAATATATTCATTGATATAATTGAACATGTTTATTGATTTACTTTTTTCGATAATAAGGTGAGTAATTGTGAATTTAAAATGTTCTAAATATGAAATGTAAATACTTTTACTGAAAACCTCATCCGAAAATTGATAAATTTGAGATTCATTTATGTTACAAAATTTACGATTGACAATCTACGCAACATGGTAAAACCAAATCATGTCTGCTATTTCGAATATACGGAGATAAAATAATTACATAAATATATCATTTTTAAATCTTGATAATTGATTAAAGTTATATTTCGTTCAAGCAAATGTCACATTTTACTTTATTTTATCTGGCCTACACTACAATTATTGAAAGCCCTGAGGTCATAGACGCAGTCTATTTCGATTAATAAATTTACTGCAAACTGAGTTTAGTTTGTTTAATCTTAATACATTAGGAAATTATTCTCAATTTTAGTAATGTTTGTAGGCTACTAGTATATTTGTATAATATAAAATATACATTTATTTGTACGATATATTTACACTAAAAACAGGCTTAATATGTAATAGTAATAAATAAAGCACCTCGAAACAACAAGTTAGAATAAGTTTACATACATAATTACGATTTTCCTTTTTCAATCACTGCATATTTTTGTGAAAGCGTGATGATATTCAGACAGCAGGGGATTAGAAATCAATAAAATTTCGTTAAAATTTAATGGATTTGTAAATAGTTATGTAGCATCTAAACTTTGTGGTCCAAACTAAGGTAATAACAGCTCTTCTCACGATAACTCTTAAACATAAAGTAATGAATCAATGTTGACATTGGAATTGTATTTATATACAATACTTTTTTATAGTGACCTCTTTTGTTTCTTCTTTTGACGCGTTCTGGGATGTCTAACTTATCATCAGAAAATCCCTCGTTGATTGGAGGTTATCAATACATCAAATTAAAATACAAAAACACATAAATTATATATATAAAAAAAAAAAAAAAAAAAAAAACACAGTAGTTGCGCACCTTATGGCTACCTGACGTGGACTGCCTATTACCAATTTGCTATTAATTCTTCTTAACACTGCTATTTGCCCCGGCCTTCCTCACTGTGTTGTATAGGGTGTTCGAGTCGAAATTGAATTGGCCATTTAATAATAAAATTTGTGTTCATTGTTTTTGTTTTTACTTTAAATCCCTCATAAATTTCAAACTCTTCCACAGTATTTATAAAGTTACCTTTATTTCAAATCTTTGTTGGTTTAAAGTTACTGCCAAAATTTGTGTAACTGTAGTTTTCATCAATTACATGTGACGCATAATTTCACTCGTTACAAAAAACTAAAATAATAAATTCGTAAAGATGCTCTTTTCCGTCATATTTCAATTAGGAGAATCTGAAGTTCTGTAAAACAATAATGTTGTTTGCCCATCACTAGAAACCCCTTTATTCTCTCAATTTAAATGCAAAAGATAACATTTTATCTCTTACAAAAAATAAAAATCTTTATTAAGGAATAATGTTAAATTACTGACGAAACGTAAATTTGAATTAAAACAACGTTCATATATTTAAAAATACAATTAACCTGCACATTTGGAATCATTAGGCACAACAAAATAAACTTTAAAATGTAAATAAAGTAAAGCAACAACCATTTACAATTATTTAACCTAAAATATAAAGGTTTTAGGGCTACTTGCTAAACAAAATGGAAAGAATAAATACATGTGATTCTAGTTCTTGAAACTGTCCAAAAGAAACGATCTGTCAAATAACATTTGTTAAAAGTTTAAATTTAAAATTTTTTTAGTTTAGTACATTCTATATAAGGCCCATGTTGTTATCTTCAAAATAATGCTTAACGTATTTGTAAAAGTTTTATCAAAACAGATAAGTAATGTTTTAGTAAGATTATAAAAAGTAAACTACTCTTCCTGAATAAGATTATATAATATGGACTTTACCGCCTGAAAATCTGTAACGAAACTTCTTAAATGCCAAAACGGGGTTATGCCATGGTTTCAGCCAATTTAAATTATTGTATCTTAGAGCCTCGTAAACTTTTAATATAACTAAATCAAATAAAAACAATAAAACTTAATAACTCTTAAATTACGAGTTCAATCATTTAGAAGGGGGATGCAAAATTTACAAAAAACAACGAAAGTCAAATTTAGGAGCAGATGTTTTTGTGCCTTTAAATTATGTTTGTTTTTACTTTGGCCAACGTTTGGCCTAACATCAAATTTATAATTTAGTACCTCCCGGTTACAATATATCACGTCAATTCATGCGATTAGGAGCGTTAACAATAAATTTATCACCACCACACTACTGTTGTTGTAAACAATATAGAGCCCTAAGCTACTATTCAAATAAAAAATATAAATAACCCTACAGATGTGAACGTTTTGCAAATAATAAAAAGTTCGTATATTTATATTCAAAAAGTTCAGTTAGATATCTATAATTAAAAAAACATTCTTTCTTATCATTATCGCAAAATAAAAAAATAAGTTGACAATGTCTTTTCATCGTGTCAAATAAATGACTACCTTCGTTGTCAAGATACATCTTCATAGTTACATTTAAACAATGAAATCATTATTTTTTATTATCTGCAGAAAAAATTATACATGTTATTTTTGAATTTTTAAAGACAGAAAGATTTTACGTTTTAAACTATTAGAAAATCAGAGTATTTTGTAATTTTTTTGTTTAAATATGTTGAATAAGTAAGAGAAAGTTTTAAATATAAAGAATTTCCTTATATTTAGACCCGTTAAACAGCACACAGATGGGGGTAGTAATTATATTAACAAATAAGTGAAACAGGAGAGGGGTAGCCGAACGGATCTGGCAAAGTACAGATAAGGGAGTAAGCAAATAAGGAGGGTTAATTAAATATACAAAATAATTTTCTGCGGTATTTGGGATTGGGTTTAGAATTCATAAATAAAATTAGAGTAAAGAAAGAGTTATTGCGAAAAAAATCAGTTTTAAAATAACGAATTCTTTGAAATTGGGTGTGCTATTATGGTATTAAATCGATTTTGAGTAGATGGTCTGTTTAAAGGTTTGGATTATTCGTTTTAGGTGAATATATACCGGTATTCTTAACATAAAAAAATTCTAGGTTTTGTGTTTAATTGTTGAAGTTAATCAGCAATTGATGTGCATTAGTATTACTATTTTGACTCTACCCTTATTTTATACTAAGGAGGCTATTAACAGTTCCTTTGTCCTGTTGCGTATAAACATCTATTTGCGTGCGTCTTAACATACAAGGGATTTACGTTGTCACAACTATGTTCATATTCATGGACGGAAATGAAAGAGTAATTATGAATAAGGCACATAATATTATAATTTCAGCTGTAATTGCGCCTATTCAAAATTTATATAAATAAATCATAATATTACAGCTGTTGGTCGGCCTGAAGTTTTCCAGTTATAAAGTTTCTAAAACAGACCATTACTTCTTAAAACTTTTGTAAAATTAGGTTTAAGATTAGTTAAAATAAAAAAAAATGCAGTTTTCGTCAGTTTTAAATAGGTTAACTATTGTGGAAGTAATATTGCTGAAGCAATCAGCTGTTTATAAGTTTGAATCGGGGTTTATTGTTGTCGTAAAAAGTAGCGTGTTATTTTAATAATATAGTTATTTTATACTCCCATGTCATTCAAATTGTAAAATTACGTTTAAATAATTATTGGTTTTTATAAATACTTAATGAATAAATTAATAATATACTACACCACCTTTGTGTTGAAAAATACCTTCCTGTCAAAATTTATATTTCTTGGCATTATAGTTTTTGAGATCTAGATATCTGGAGATAGGACAGCGAAACTGTTAAATTATTACAGTAGTAATACATTCTGTAATTAATTATTATTTTGGTGTATTTACACAATTTTCTGACCAGGTTAAGAAAACCACTTATAGTTGTTTCTTTCCGAGGTAAATGAAGAATTCATTTTTGAAAAATGTCTTCTTTTCTTGCCACAACGCAACAAACACTTAAGACAATTCAATTAGAAATGTTCAATGTGAAAATATTTTATTAAATATTAGTTTTGCAAAAGTGTTTTAGTATATAAGATAAAATATTTTCTCACATAATTTGGTAAGTGAAGCAGTGAATGGTTTGCTTCAACTTCACATTGAACATTTCTAATTGAATTGTCTTAAGTGTTTGTTGCGTTGTGGCAAGAAAAGGGGACATTTTAAAACTTTCTCTTGCATACTGTAAGGTAAAAATATTTATTGTAGGCTATTAATTTATGTAAGTACATTTTTTATTGCTATACTTGTATGCATTGTATGAATAACTGGTCTAAGCCCATCAGGAGATCATACAATTTACGGTAGTTAAAGCTTGGACAAACTTATTATCTTTTGTATAATAATTGTAGATTACTTACTGTAGTTGTAGGAACATTTGCCAATACATAGCTGTTTTAAACATCTAAGTAAACCCTTAAAATTCATCAATCTAGATTAACGCTTAAAATTACATTTCTTAGCGTTAGCTTAAAAACTGGCGAATCAAAGCCATTGCAACTAAGTCAGTACCGTTCTCGCTTACCACCAGAAGTCACATATATGCTCTCCAGTAACACGTAGGCTAATGGTAGGCCTATTCTAATAGTACCTCAAACCAATGACGCTAAATGACAACACCCTGTATTGTATGGTGTATTCGGACTCTACAGATTATTTTAAGAATTTTTATTTTTGAAAAATTTCGGTTTGGAGCTATAGCACTAAAAATTATAAAAACCCTATGTTTTGGTTATGTGTTTAAGGCCAGTTTAAAATAATCAGCTGATATTAACTATTAGATAAATCGTTAACAACTGAGTTTTCTCATTGTTGTTCTGATTAGTATTTATTATAGCAGTTGATAACAAATTAGTTCCAGATATTCGATTATTGTTTTTGTAAACCTTGGTGTTTTTTAAGTTTACTTTCTTGTTTTCTTGTGAAACTAGTGTTAACTATTAATGTAATAGTTTATTAGTTTTTACTGTAATACAATGAAGTTTAAAAATGTAGAAACAGTAGACAGTGTAGAGGTTTATTTTCTCAGTCAAAGGAACTGCTCCTTGGTTGCATCTACTTATAAAGAAATTTCCTCCGATAGACGAGCTCCGAACAAGAAATATTTAAAAACTCGGGAAAACTTAAAACCTAAGAATTTGTGGATCGCTTCCGCAGAAACGCCAGCGTCTAAAATCGGTCCTAACAGAGGAAGGGGAAACCGATACTTTTGCATGTTTTGAGGCAAATCTTACTTCTAGCATAAGAAATTTCAATAATTTAATTGACTAATGTACTTAAAACTCACAGATATCATTCCTATAATAAAACGAAAAAAATAGTCTTTCATCTTCATGTTTGTGTCAGATCTACACTACTTGTTCAATAAATTTTTCGTTTTTGTCAATATCTCTGTTATTCTTTGAGCTACAGACAAAATACAAAATTTAAAAAAAAGTTGTGTTTATCAACAACAACAACAACAACAACAACAACAACAACAACAACAACAACAACAATAATAATAATAATAATAATAATTATTATTATTATTGTTTTGATCTCCTGTATTTTTTTTGTAGTTAGCATTTTGTGAGATATTTTACATGAAAATCATTTAAAAAGAACGTTCTGAATTTTCGGTTTTTCGTACATTGGTAAACGGTTACGCAACAAGTAGGTATACCAAGTTTGAAGTCAATATCTACTTCAAAAAAATATTAAGAATTTTGTAAAAAAAAAGCAAAGCAAAATGCCAGACAAAAAAGCATTTCTGATCTTTGTTTATAAAACTTTTTGCATTATTTTTGTTAGTGGAATCAGTTCAGAATGTGTTCGGAACCTTATGCGAATCACCCTGTGTGAACACCTACATACATAAACTTGTTCTACTATAACATGTTCTACTATTAACATATTCTACTATAACATGTTCTACTAATAAAATGTTCTACTATAACATGTTCTTCTAATAACATGTTTTACTATAACGTGTTCTACTAATAACATGTTCTAGTATAACATGTTATGGTATAACATGTTCTACTACAACATGTTCTACTACAACATGTTCTACTAATAACATGTTCTACTAATACCATGTTCTACTATAAAATTTTCTACTAATAACATGTTCTACTATGACATGTTCTACTATAACATGTTCTACTAAAACATGTTCTACTAATAACATGTTCTAATATAAATAATTTAATACAAACAAATGATTTATACATCATTTAAATCATTAGGACTAATGCAATTTACCAGTTTATATTTTTGAATTGTTGTAACACATAATGATAAAAATATGGTTTCACATAGACAAAATAGCTGTAGTCTCAACTAAACTTAACATTTGCACTTGGTAAAACAACCGGCCACTTTGCACATCAGTTTACAAACAGTCGATTTAAAATGCATAAGAGGGGTTTTCTCTCCGCAATCTTCAGTTTTGTCCAAATGGTACCTGTGCGAATGCGGACCTAGACGAACAAGTTGGTTTGCGAATTTAATATTCTTTTCATAACCTAATCTCACGGCAGAATTGTTCCAATTTCGAATATCCTTATCGGTTTGTAAGCCGGGTTTCACATCGAGCCATTTACTTTGGACTCCTACTGTTCGTAGCTGCAGAGCGTGCTTGACCATGTACGTGTTTACCAGCCTCCAGTGACTTTTACATATCGGTAGATACGATAATTTTAACATATTAGGTTTGCAATTCTTGTAAGTATTGTTTAGGGCCGAGACTATACTTGGACGTACAAAAGGCTTCATAATTTTGTTGAAGAATTTAATCTAAAAAATAAAGGTAATTTGTATTAAATGCGTTGTTTACAACAAGTATCACGTTATTTGAAATCTTTCTCTTCTTACTCGCCGTATGTAAACACTTATATTGTAAGTCGGACAATCAAAAATTTATTGAGCGAAGGGCGAGAAAAAATAATGAGTTACTGTAAAGTTGTAATAACTAAATTACGGAATGATAAATAAGAATATGAGTGATATATTGTGCTTATGCTGTTTTACCTTTAAACAAATTTATCTATCTAAGTGGTAAAAAGAACTCGTGAGTTAAATATTGCATTGTTTCTGTAATCTGTAATTATAGTCTATAGAAAAAAACTGTAAAATTTAAGGAAATAACTGCGCTGGATGGTTTTATGAAGAAAGTTTGTTGACAGTGGTTACATCTGAGTTGCACAGTTATCACATACTACATTTTTTGCCATATAGGTCTACCAGAAATTGGAATCAGACATTAAGACAAAGGAAGCCTATTAGCCTTTTGTTTTAAGAAAACAAAGCGGAAGACATAATTTTTACGCACTTCGATTTTATAATTACTAAAAGCAAGCGTGCACACAACTGGGGAGTTGAAATGTATTTAGAGATGAGAAAAATATTTAACTAAAGTTAACTGTGAGAAACATAATTTGAACTGAAAATAACGTGTAACGTTTTGAGTGAGTTGAACGACCTACATGGATCAGTCCTTTCTACAAAGTAATGGCTGCACTAGGCTTAGTTGGAATCAAATTTCATAATAATTATGTTCAAGTAGAAATGTCAGGTGTTGAAAGGTCTGTTTCGTATAGGAATGTATTAAGTCGATTGTAAGGTTCAATGTTGGTTTAAGAGATAGCGCAGGCGTAACGAAATATGAAATATGTATATGTGACAACGGTTAGGTTGTTACAAGGTAAAAATAAGTACACACTTATAACCAGTAGTCGTATGATGTCTACAGGTGAAAACTCTGTAGAAATAAAGCTTATATTTTGGGAAATTGATTTCGTTGGATTAATAATTTCCTTTATTTTACAGATGAATGAATTTTGTATATGTTTATAAAATTAAAATGGTAAATTTAAAGTGTTCTGGGCTATTATTACAAACTATTTAATCTTATGAACAAACAACAAATTTTATTTTTTCTATATTTGAATTTCTTAAATAAGTTTTATAGATATATTATCGATATGCCTAGAAGTAACTTCTGTTTTTCTTTTTGAGTTTAAGTATTGTATTATATACTTCATATATAAGTTATTCAATTTGTATCTTAATCTTGTTTATTAATCTGGTTTGTGGCTTATTGAGTCACGCACATTTGACAGTTTTATGTTCAAATTGTAAGATGAAATAACAAATTTAAACTCTTTGAAATTAATAACTCCTACCTATGGATTCATAAGTAACTGACTTAATTATTTTAAAATATAATAATTAATTTAATGTACATTTTTATGGTCGTTAAAGAGCTTCTAGATTGAAGTAGAAAATTATATTTAAAAAAAGGGCAAACAATATTACTGCTGAGTAAAAATGTTTGAGTTTTAAGTTATACAGGCGATTACATGACTAAATACATTTCTTACAACTAAACCGATGACTACAATGAATTGTATTAAATACTTATGTTATTATAAATGTATATGCCCAACTTACCTAAACGGGTAAATTTAGCATACATAAAATTTAGAACAAAATTTAAAAACGCACTGCCTAGCAACTAATCTCGTCAATCTAATTAATTGTTGTATGATAATTTGTTACACTTCATTCTCATAACATTTTAATTTTTGGTTTTGCTTTACAATTTAAGAAATCTACGTTAACAAAACCTTGTCGTTGTCTTTTTACTTAAACCGGTTTCACGTAAAATTACCTTGAAATACATTTGTCTCTATAAGCGTAGTAAAATGTCAGTAGTAACAAAGGCTGAATTGCCGCTCAGCAACCCCATTTGCAATACGAGAAACACATAAATTATGGGTTGATAGATTACACAGGGGTGGAGATGACAGAGAAGGCTAAGGAGGCTGACAGTCCTAAGTTTCGCTGATACATGGGTATTCAGATCTCAACTAAACCGTATTAACAGAAAACCGATAAACTTGCTTTATGTAGCAGAGAATCAGTTATTTCATTTTAGTTTACCTACAAAAAGGGTGATTTTCTATATTGAACTTAGTAATTAAATGTAATAATAAATTACAAAGCAGTCAAGTGCTGGAAAAACTCGCATTATAAGTATTATATAGGCCTATTACTATAGTTTTTAAATTACAAGAAAAGTAAAACATTTCCCCCATTTTTAGTTTGATGTAGGATATATACGAGGTAACCAAGTCTTTGGTTTGTTTATGAAGTACCAATATTGTAAAAATAAAATTAACACCCTCTACATAAACAAGTCCTATTTTTTAAAACAATTAATAGCAAATAAAAATTCTAGCCTTTATTATTATTTCTACACCACTTTAGTAGAATGCTCTTCTAAAATTTAATCCGAGTCTAACAGATATTTATTTAGAGGTTACATGACAACAAAAATGACTCAAAAGTCACGGATAAGTTCTTTGTCTTCACTATGCGCGTCTGTGGTGGCGCCTTCACTATGCCAAACAAAATGGGGGGGGGGGGGGGTTCATTGATCATTTTGAGTGGCTTTGTAGCACGCAGTTTCTGCAAGAATATATAGGCGACATACTTCATAAAGTTTCTACAGTTTTTGCCAATAAAGTCTCTATTGAAATATCTACAAATGAGGGTGAGTATGTTTATAAATAATAAATTTATTAGTTTAAAAGAATATTATTCTGAGCTCTTTACCAATCAATTATAAACAGAGTTTATATTATAAGTTGCAATGTAATTAATTTAACGTCACTGTTATAATTGGATTGCGGTTTTGTAATAATTGCAATTTTCTTCACTTTAAAAAATATTTTACTTTGGAATATTTGGCGACATGTGCGAGATTTGCAGATTTTAGTTGTCTTTATGCGTTAAATGACTAAGCGTTCAAATCGAAGATGAAAATCTAAAATTGGTTTCTTGTACATTTCACAAAGCCATGCATAGAACTAATTTTGAGACAAATAATTTGCGACCAAATTGTAAAAACGAAAATACTAAATTAAGTTTAATATAAATGCTATTTAACGATACAGTATTGTTTTAAAAATGAGTGTTTTTAATAACGTTTGGAAACACTAAAGGCATACACAAAACATTGACATGAAACAAACAGACATGACACAACTATCACCCCCGATAAATATATAGCCTATCAATCATACAGCAATGGAAACCCGGAACCTAAAGTGTATTTACAGTACTGTAAACCAGTCAGAATTAATTTTACAATAAAACAGTATCAAATTTAAAAATAAATATAATTAAAATGATTAGTTTAAAACCGAGCAGGAAAATAACCCAATCAATTTCTAGTAGGTAAAACAGTTACGTGGCCAACGTCTTAGTTTAAAAGTTTTTATATCTATTACTGTGAATATATTTTAAATGTTTTAAAGTACAATTTGCATTACAAAAGAAGTGTTTAATTTGGATATACTTTTCAATAACAAAAATTAAAAAGGTAACCATTTAAAACTAAGAAAATATTATATATTTATGAAATATATGACCTTACATAATAGTAAACTTAAAATTCTTGGTATATAAAGTAATATGTACATAAGGTAATATTATTGGTTGTATTGGTAAATGACTAAGAAGGAGTTTAATAATAGCTTCAACATTAGCCACCAAAAGCGGAGCTGAGCTGAACTGAGGGCATCGGCAATCATCTCAGTCAGCAACTTGTCTTGCATCGGTATCCTTCTCATATTCCGTATACAATTTTTCGCAAAGTTGGTCATGTCGGAGTTGAACAAAAAAATCGAATATTTGTGCCTTAGTTCGGAATCTGATGATTCAGACATCGAATTTACTTATATGACATCATGTTTAGTGGGAACTTGCAAAAAAAAAAATTGACAAAGTCTTTACTTAAAAAGGAGGAATCAGTGTGGAGAATTTAACACCCTTTTCAATGATTTAATAGAAGAACAATTTAGAAATTATTTTCGAATGACTCGTGATCAGTTTAACGAAATTTTGGAAAATATTCGGAGTGATATTACAGATATAACTGAACCAAAATAAAATAATTTTACAGGCTACGCTGTAAGAACGGAACTGTCACAAAGGATTTTTTTTAGAGTTGTTGTGTTGGAGGAAGCTAAGCGTAGCTACAAAACCGAACTTCGGTCGAGTCAAAGCTGAGTGGAGTTGACCCTTGCGACGCCGCTCAACTGCGCTCCACTCAGTTCAGGATCTGGTGGCCGGCCTTTCATTAAAAACCTTTCATTCGGTATTGGAAACTGACTCAGCTCAGCTCAACTCAGCTCAGCTCCGCTTTCGGTGGCCGGTCAGCCTTATGGTACACGAGGGCTGCATCTTGGCTTTTACACACAACGTAAAAATTCTGTTAAAACATGATCTGCGATGAAGTTATCGAAATATATGTTTTGACACTTATAGTCTATAATATTACTTATTTTTAAGATGGTTACGCCTTAACTATATCTTTGGTTATATTTAAGGCGTAACCATCACAAAAATAAGAATAGGCGATGTAATATAATTGGCACTAAAAGTTATATTTAATGCGTAACCATATAATTAGATATAAATTGTGGCTAATTATTGATCACAGATCTGTTTTTTTGTGTGTTGGTTACGCCTTAAATATAAGTTTTATTGCTAATTATATACCATCGAACTATTCTTATTTTTGCAGTGGTTGTGCCTTAAATGTATCTTATGTTGCTAATTTTATTATTCGTCATTGATCTGTACTTATTTTTACGATGGCTATGCCTTTAATATTATTATGTTGTATATATAAAACTAGGGGCTCTGCCCCTGGACGCTTCGCGTCCCAACCCCGCCTCGGCATTCGGCCTCAGATGGCTGCTTCGCTTCGCTCGCAGTTGGAAAATTCGCTAAAGAATCTCGTTAATCTTTGGCTCGTTTGTACATAGGTGACCGAGCATAAATCAGCTGTTTTATTTGGCAGCTGAATCAAACTTATTAAACATTATCTCCATAAGATTAACATGGGAAATTTGACGGATTGTGTGCCGGAGCTACTTCTCGGGTGAATAGCGGCTGAACGGATGATTGGATCTAGAATCAGATGGAAATAGGCCTAGTATATTTAAAATTAAATTTACTACAACTTTTGTATTTAACATTTTTTTCTATCTCTTACCGTTTTCTTTCTTACAAAACGCGATCAAAGGAAAAAAATACAAAAAATCTTTCCCGACCAAAAGGTGCTTTCAAAATGAAAAATATAAACTTTTAGCAATTTTTCTGGAAGTTTCTTGTCAAGAGCTTTAATTCAAGTATAAGGTTGAGGGGAGTCCGATTACGGGAAGTGCTTCATAATTAATGTCAGTGAATCAGTGTTACCGTCTAGCTTTATATAAGGAGATATGTTCTAAATTAACGTGTTAATAGTTAGTAAATATACTGCATTCTTTTAGAAAGTAAAACAGAAACGTATGCTAATACTTGCGGTGTTTACAACAAGAGTAAAGAGTTTAACTTTAGTTGAAACAGACATTAGGTTTAATTTGATTACTATACAATATTTTTTAGATTTGTAGTTTAGTTAGTTTTAAAAAAACACCTTAAAACACATACTTTAAAATAAAAGGGATGGTTTTCAACTGTTATATTAAATTTTCTTGGAGAGCCGGAGCATGTGGCTGCATATAATGGATATGTTTTACATAATTATACCATTACCTAAAAGCATTTGCATAATGCAGCCTATGTAATATTCAAATTATACGATATATTATCTAAGTATGTGATCGCAGCATATTCGTAGATATTTCTGAATGTTACAAACAGCTTCAATTTTTATCACGTAATGTATTCGCATGGATTATATTCTCTTTAAATGATAAGTTGAAAAGTTACTAATTCTGATACGGTTGACCCTGCATTTTTCACAAAACTTTCCTTTCTGCGATTGGTATCTATATTATTAAAAAGTTTAAAAAACCGACCTGTAACTGCAAATTTAAGGGTTTATCAGTTATTGTTTTTTTTTAAATTCTGCAGTTTATATATTAACTTTTAAAATCAAATTTCACTTACTAGAAAAGATTATCAAAGCGTTATTTGTTCCAATTAACTACTAGTACAAGAATGGGTTGAACATTTAATTCACTAACTATTTATATTTAAAACGTATTTTAATATTATTTTCTCTCGGGAACATTATAGGAAGGGATGAAAGCAAATGCAAGCTACTTTCGTTAGTATTGCAATGTAGTATGGATTTAAAATACTTTGTGTCAGTAAGGGAATGACAAAGTTAATTTTATGTCAAAGTCGATTTAAAAATGAGGAAATACTCCTAGTAGAATTTTCTTCCTTTTTTAAGCTAAGAGTAATAAATTGCATACTCCATTCCGAAACCACTACCCTAGTTTCACCCAATATAAACAATTTGCAATGCACACATATAGATTGTGGTACATAAAATTGAAATCATTTTTTAAAGGCTTCAATTGAATGTTTTTGTGGTAAAAAATCCAAAGTCGGCTGACGCATTCATTCCTTTCGATCAAAAATGTTACGTTGTAGAATTTCATAAAGGAAGGTTATGGCACTATGTAAATATTAATTTATTATAAAGTTAAATATTTAAGATTATACAAAGTAATCATAATGAAATACACAAGAACCAAGTTTACCTGATCACAAAATGATAACAAGGAACTACTTATAAGACAAATTTCCCCTGATAAGAAAAAAATAGAATTTATGCATTTTATTGCTTACATTTTCAATTTAATTTCTGTACTTGTGGTATGAAGAAGTGGTACATATGTTTCTCGGTTTAACTTAAATGTGCTTTAAGCAATTTCGATAATATTACAACAGAAATCCAGGTTTGGGATTTTGTAAATAGGTCTTCTATGCTCCCCCTGACAGTGATCCGATATCAGATTTTGTATATATCTTTTCATTTTTTAATAATAGAGGTGATAAATTTAAAAAAATCACTCTGTATAAGAATTTGAAAGGTGAAATTTATTAAGAGGTGTAACATGATACTTTATAGGGCAAAGAACACGGTGATATCATGGTGCAAAAAATATTCTTTGGGATATTCTATTTGTCAGAAATCTTTAACTTGTAGCATCTTATGTTTTCAAGTTTTTACTGTTTCTTCGACGTGAATTTATAGAGTATTAAATGTAAGAATTTTTAAAGACGAAACATGTTTCACGGTTTGGTAAGTTGAGGATATCTCTTTTGGCAGGTTTCATTGTCGTCATTTTTGACAATTGCTATGTATTAGTAGTTTTACTGGCAGGTATCTTCGCTAATTATCATATTTTGAAAAATGATTTATATAAGAATGAATGCTAAGGAAAATATGTACAACGAAGGAGTTATATTCTTGGTCTTCGGAGATCGACCAGGTCACTATTGTCTGCACGTTGAGTTCAGCCGATGTTTCGGGCTTTTTACAGATGTCCATTATCATATGGTAATACAAATGTCAAGTTAATTTAGGTGGCACTAGGTCTATGCACTTCTGAGGGTACCTTTTATGACTTTGTCGGGTGAACGGCTGTCTACCAGAGATTATTTAGAGATGTCAGTTTCAATAAGTTTGTTGTGACAACTTGTGGTGTTTCTAGAAGATTCCATTGCGATTTTATTTTTGAAATAACGTGTTTCCAGTGTTACTTAATTAATAGTCATACCCTTTATTACAGTTGTCTTTATGTTTTTTTATTTCTATTCCCTCTCAAATGTGTCTTTCAAGTATTTAAATGGATGTACAAGTAGGTAAATTGAAACCTCAATAAAGCTCTTCTATCATTAGAATATATGTTGAAGAAACTAGCAGTACTAGGTCAAAATTATAAAAAAATGTAGATTTTAACATTTTCAAAAAATTTCTTAAAAACAATTTCAAATTTTTTCAGATGACATACCTAAGCCTCAGAATAGAATCAGAATTGATTCCCGGACTCGTAGATATAATACAAAAGTAAAAACCCGATAGTGTGAATTTCAGGTTTACAAAATTTTTCTTTGAGTAGAAAAAAATTTCAAAATTGGCCCAATTTGGTAAAATTGGTGATTTTTTAACTAATGGATTGATGCTCCTAAACTTTTATGGAAGGAGGGGTACTGATAAAATATGATTTTGGAAAGTTACAGTACTTTAAAAATTGGTAAATCTCAGTTTTTGGCAAAGTTTTAAAAATTTGCTGTATTTTTATCCCCATAAAAATCGAACTACTGATCTAATTTTGAAATTTCTTTTTTTAATCGACGCGAAATTTTGTCTTCCTTAATTTACTATAGAACGGTTAATTACAAAATATGGACCGTTTTTGAGTTGTAACCGAAAAACTGGAATAGTCCGAAAATTTTGAGGTTTTTCGGCCACCAAAAGTTGTCTCCCCCACTTTCGAGGTCGCAAACTTAGATTTGGCATACCCACACCATACTAAAAGATCCTAGAGAATAATCTTTTGGTGCAATTAATGTAAGCTGAAACTCCCCTATATACTGGGTTATAAGGGTAAAGGAACACAAAAGACTGTTCCTGTCTTTTGACACAAAAAATGTCAGAAACAGACATTTCAGCAATAGCAGAGACACTTACACCACAACATCACATGCTATTCAAATTGATAACGTTAAAGTATTAGCTTGCTCATCAAAATATTACGAAAGAAAAATTTAAGAGGGAATAGCAATAAGAAAACATATTAAGTTTTTTGGATTTTCCCGACCAGAAGTTTTGTCCTCTTTAATTTTCTATAGCATGGTTATTTACAAAATATGGACTCTTTTCGAGTTAAAAGGGAAAAACTGGAAAAAGTCCGAAAATTTTTAGCTTTTTTCAGCCATCGAAAGCTATCCCCTCCCCCACTTTTGGGCACAAACTTGGATTTGGCATACCCACACCCTACCAAACGATCCTAGAAAGAAAATATTTTGCAGCAATTAATGCAAGCTGAACAACTTTTTGGATTCTCTATATAGGCCTACACTGGGCTATTATTGAAATTAATCTCGTTGTTTCCCCTATCTAACACCTATGGCAACTGTATTGGAAATGATAAACTCCTGAGGTGTGCCCAAATGTATCAAAATCAATGAAGGAGTTTGCATAATTTTAAAAAAATTGTAGGGCAAAATTAGGCCTATAGAAAATTATGAAATAAAGTAGTCGTAATAAATATGATAAGTATGTAGCATGATAAGTTATGAAGCATAAAATTAAGTGCATACTGTGCAGTGACTTTAATAAATCAGTCTGGAAGGAGTGTCGGATTTTACATAGGTATAATTTCTGAAATTTAGTTCGTACTTTTTATCTGATTAGTGCTTGGTTTCCATAGTACTGGATATTTAATGTAGCCTACTTGCCCATATTGAGCCGATCAAGAACTGACTGGGGAGCAAGTAATTAGTTATTAATTAATTTATATTATTTATAGCAGTTTTGACCAAATGTTAACGTCCTCTATTATAAATTACTGTTAAATAAATAAATATAAACATTTTTTTATAAACATAAACACGTATGAGCACTTTTAGAAAATAGTAAAATTTTTGCAGTTTAATTTCTACATCGTTAAAAGTAACTTACAAAAGTATTCACTATACTATACTTATATTTAGGCAATTGAAGAAATTGTTTTCTATCAAAAGAAAAAAAGGGAAAAAATTACTCAAGAAAATCAAATCAAATACTTTTGAACTCTATCTAAGAATTCATCTTAAGATGTTGGATAAAATATTTGCTTCATTTCATCTCTAAATATAACACTCTACTGAGTGAATTGGCCACAGAATACGTTCTATTGGTTCAATCAAGGAAGAATACCTCCTTAAGGCGCAGGGGGTAGAGGGTGGTTGGCTTATCCGAGAAATCTCATTTACGGAAAATAACGAAGGAAGCTGGAGGAAAGATGTGTCGATAAATTTAGTTTTTTATTATAGAAATTCTCTTTTACAACAATCAGTGTTTTTAGCTAAAGATAAAAACCGCCAAGCTTAATCCTAAATTTATACGTTAACAAATAATATTAAATCATAAATAAGCTTTAAAATGTGTCTTTAATTATAACAAAATTGAAAAGACACTTTAAAACTTGTAAAAAAGATGTTTTCAATTCCACAAAATTAAATCTAAGTAATCCCAATATTTTTAGATCAAAGAGAAATAACATCGATCTTAATGTACGTATTTTGTGTTTGTGTCTCAATGCAGTCAATTTGTTTAGATTTTTTTTTTATTTTCTTTAAGAGTTTTAAGAGAAAAGCAAAAATGGGCTATCATAAAATAGGAAATTAACTTTTTAAATTGTGGCTTATTTTATTTTCCATTGAGGTTTTACCTGAATTACTATACTTTTACAGATAAGTTCATTATAATTTAAATTATTTGAATTGAATTTTTTTTTAATATATTAAAACTTGACAATGAAGTAAAATTGCAATTAATTTTCAACTTTTTTAGTGGTTTTGTTGACCCTTTCGTTTTTATTTTGTGTTCTTACATAATTTTTCTAATGTTTTTCTTATAATTGTGCGTAAATCCTATTTAAGTAATGCAAATTTTACATACACAAATACATTTTACTCTTTTTAGATACATGTATATTCTTTTTAAACAGGGTTTAACACTTAGAAAATGTATTTTACTAATTATTGCCCTGAATGACATATAGAACTAATCTTTTGAACCCAGTTTATTCATTTTTCCAATATACTTATTCTACTTATAATTTTAAAAGACATTTATTTTACAATGCATTTCAATTGTCAACTTATAAATAGTTTGCGCTTACATAACAAATATTTTGTCTTAAAAAATAACTGTAAAGTTTTTGAATTAATAAGAATCCGCAAGTACTATGATATGCCCAACATATTTTTCAAAAATAATAGCGGTATTCAAAAATGATACAATTTATATTTAATTAATTGAAGTTATTAATAGTGTAAGTCATTGCAAAAACTAGATGTGAAAATTGAATTTCATGAATTATTATTAGTGTTTTAGTGGAATAATAATACTGTAGTCCTATTTACTAAATGTGGTTGCAGTTTACATTATTACAGGCCAGTCAAATTATGTGCACAATTAACATATTTTTTTATAAAATTACACTTAGGTGTTTTGTTTTAAAGAGTATTGCTGTTATCAAAAGAGTTTGTAAGCAAAATTGTTGTAAGGATAGTTTCCAGTCTAATAGCATATTTTTTTATGTGTTTACCTAATTAGTAGCAGCGGAAGTGTGGCCAAAATACCTTTGCTCATTTTACCTCATTTCTAATAACTTTAAAAAAATCAGATTCTGGTCCATCCTTTCAAAAACTGAAGGATACGTGCCCTTAAACCAGTGCCCCCAGTATTTGAGCCAATTAAGCGTATGGAGTGTCAAAATTCACAATCATATTTTTAGTACCTTTAGAATTTATAACTTTTCGTCATCTGTCCTACAATATCAATTCTTAAGGTTATAATGACACTGTGTTCATCACAATACCAAATAATCAGACGTAATACAGCTATGGAACTAATAAGTACTACACACTTTCATCACTTTACGAAATGGCAAAAACAGTGTAGGCTATTGAACAGTACATTTCACTAAACGTTAGAAATGGTAGGTCCTAAAGCACTTTTTGAGGTACGATTAGGTATTAGAATCAGCTTAGACTTCTAAGACAGTTCGACTTGATTGGATATTCAAAATAATTTACTTTCTCACAAATTTGCTTAGGTTCTACGATTTTGTTCGTTTAATTAGTTTATAATACAAGGTTACTTAATTATGTTCATTCCCATTAAATTAATTTCAGATTAAGTGTTCAGTTAGACAAGTGTTCATAAAAAGTATTTCCTAATTATTTTAATACAAAAGAAAACAAAACTCCACAACTTCAAGATACTATAATCTTACTTATATAATAATTCAGTAGACCCTTAAACGTTTGGTAATCCTATTGATAGCTATTTCTGAAGATCTACCGGGCCGATTTTAGTGCTGTTTGTTTTAAATGACAGAAAATGTTGTCATTATTATCAAAAAATTATGAAATGTCAAATTTATTTCATGGGCACATTTAAAAGGGCACTTTTTGAGTTTTTTGTCTTTTATGTTAAAATCTTATGGATAGCTATTTCTGAAGGTCTACTGGGCCGATTTTAATGGTGTTTGTTTTAAAAGACAGAGAATGTTGTCATTATTATCAAAAAATTATGAAATGTCCATTTTATTTCATGGGCATACTTAAAAGGGCACTTTTAAAGTTTTTTGGCTTTTATGATAAAATCCTATTGATAGCTATTTCTGAAGATCTACCGGGCTGATTTTAGTGCTGTTTGTTTTAATTTACAGAAAATGTTGTCATTATTATCAAAAAATTATGAAATGTAAATTTTATTTCATTGGCATATTTAAAAGGGCACTTTTAGATTTTTTTTTGGCTTTTATGTTAACATTCTATTGATAGCTGTTTCTGAAGATCTACTGGGCCGGTTTTAGTGCTGTTTGTTTTAAATGACAGGCAATTTTGTCCTTATTATCAAAAAACTATGAAATGTCAATTTTATTTCATGGGCATACTTAAAAGGGCACTTTTTAAGTTTTTTCGCTTTTATGTTAAAATCCTTCTTATAGCTATTTCTGAAGATCTACTGGGCTGATTTTAGTGTTGTTTGTTTTAATTTACAGAAAATGCTGTCATTATTATCAAAAAATTATGAAACGTAAATTTTATTTCATGGGCATATTTAAAAGGGCACTTTTTAAGTTTTTTGGGTTTTATGTTAAAATCATACTGATAGCTATTTATGAAGATCTACTTGGCTACTTTGCCGATTTTAATGCTGTTTATTTTATATGACAGAAAATATTGTCATTATTGTCAAAAAATTATGAAATGTCAATTTTATTTCATGGGCATACTTAAAAGGGCACTTTTTAAGTTTTTTGGCTTGTATGTTAAAATCCTATTGATGGCTATTTCTGAAGATATACTGGGCTGATTTTAGTGTTGTTTGTTTTAATTTACAGAACATGTTGTCATTATTATCAACAAATTATGAAACGTAAATTTTATTTCATGGGCATATTTAAAAGGGCACTTTTTAAGTTTTTTGGGATTTTATGTTAAAATCCATTTGATAGCTATTTATGAAGATCTACTTGGCCGATTTTAGTGCTGTTTATTTTATATGTCAGAAAATGTTATCATTATTATCAAAAAATTATGAAATGTCAATTTTACTTCATGGGTATATTAAAGGGCACTTTTTGAGATCTTTTGGTTTTATTTTAAAATCTTATTGATAGCTATTTCTGACGATCTACCGGTCCGATTTTATTGCTGTTTGTTTTACATGACATAAATTACAGTCATTATTATCAAAAAATATTAAATGTTAATTTTTTTATTTATGTGCTTATAAGGACGGTTTTTGAGTTTTTTAGGTTTTGCGTTAAAACCCTATTGATATCTATTTCTGGAGATCTATCAGGCCGATTTCAGTGCGGT
>JAGFPH010001381.1:77540-94494 GCA_018207615.1 Philaenus spumarius
TTTTTTGAGTTTGTTTGGTTATACGTTAAAACAGTATTGATATCTATTTCTGGAGATTTACCAAGCCGATTTTAGTGCGATTTGTTTTAAATGACATAAACTTTAGTCATTATTATCAAAAAATTATAGAACACATTTTTTTCATTGGTGTTCATTGGTGTTTTTTATAAGGGCGCTATTTGAGTGTTTTTGGTTTAACGTTAAAATCCTATTGATATCTATTTCTGGAGATCTACAGGGCCATATTAGTGCGGTTTGTTTTAAATGATATAAACTACAGTCATTAATATCAAATAATTAAGAAATGTAAATTTTGTTCATTAGTGTACTTATAAGGGCACTTTTTGAGTTTTGTTTTTGGTTTTAGGTTAAAACCCTATTGATATCTATTTCTGGAGATCTACTCGGCTGATTTTAGTGCGGTTTGTTTTAAATGACATTAACTAAAGTCATTATTATCAACAAATTATGAAATATAAATTTTTTTCATTGTTGTACTTATAAGGGCGCTTTTTAAATTTGTTTTGGTTATAACCTATTGTTATCTACTTCTGGAGATCTACACGGCCGATTTTAGTTCGGTTTGATTTAAATGACATAAACTACAGTAATTTTTATCAAAAAATTAAGAAATTTTCATGTTTTAAATTGTGTACTTATAAGGCCGATATTTCAGTTTTTTTGGTTTTAGGTTAAAACCATATTGATATCTATGTCTAGAGATCTACCAGGCTGGTTTTAGTGCAGTTTGTTTTAAATGAAATAAACTATAGTCATCATTATCAAAAAATTATGAAATAATTTTTTTTTTTGATTTAGGGCTAAAACCCTATTGATATTTATTTTTGGAGTTTGCTTTATTTGATACTTTATTCTACCTTGCTGATTTTAGTGCAGTTTGTTTTAAACAAAATAAAAATATATATAGTCATCATTACCAAAAATTATGAAATGTGAATTTTTTTATTTTGTAGGCTATTTATAAGGGCACTTTTCCCATTTTTTGTTTTGTTTTTGTTTTAGGTTAAAACCCTATTGATATATATTTCTGGAGATCTACCAGGCCGATTATAGTGCGGTTTGTTTTACATAAACTAAACTATAGTCATTATTATAAAAAAAATATGAAATGTACATTTTTTCTATTGCTATACTTAAAAGAGCAGTTTTTGAATTTGTTGGTTTTAGGTTAAAACGCTATTGACACATTTTTCTGGAGATCTACCTGGCCGTTTTTAGTGTGGTTTGTTTTAAATGAAATAAACTAAAGTCGTCATTATAAAAAAATTATGAAATATTATTTTTTTTCATTTGTGTACTTATACGGGCACTTTCAAGTTTTTTTGGTTTTATTTTAAAACCCTATTGATACCTATTTCTCTAGATATATTTGGCTGATTTTAGTGTGGTTTGTTTTAATTCAAATAAACTACAGTCATTATTATACAAAAACTATGATATGTTGAATTTTTGTATGAATGTACTTATAAGAGCAGTTTTCCAGATTTTTTTGGTTTTAGTTTAAAACCCTATTGATACCTATTTCTCTAGAACTACTTGGCTGATTTTAGCGTGGTTTGTTTTAATTGAAATAAAATAGAGTCATTATTATGAAAAAATTAACATGAAATATTAACTATTCATCGTTATATTTATCTGTGAATTTTTAGAGGTTTTTGGTTTGAAATTATAACCCTATTTAAGCCTATTTCTTTTTATTTAATTCTGTTTTATGTTTAATTCATTTATTATAAAGTTTGTTTTTACAGTCACTGTAAGGCAAAAAAAAAAACACATGTAGGATACAATATTGAATGAGGATTACATAGTCTTTAAAATTTGTATTATAATTTATAAAAATGTTATAAATACAAAATTATGTTTTACTACGTAAAAACAACCTCCTGTGGTCGGCTGTTTCAGATAGGTTAATGCAAATGTACTACAACAACAGAGTCTTCAGAAATAGATATCAATAGGGTTGTAATCTAAAATTTTACAAAACCAAAAACTGCCCTTATAAATATAACGATGAAATAAAAATTACATTTCATAATTTTTTGATAATAATAACATTATTCTTCATTTTAACAAAAATAGGACCGGTAGATCTCCACATAAAAAAAAGTACCTCTCGCTGGAGAACTACCAGGCCGATTTCAGTTTGGCTTATTTTAAATAAAAGAGAATGTTATGATATCTACTTCTGTAGATGCATTTTGACTTCGGACTTTTTCAGCCGACCTCGGGAGGCTTTTTTCACTAGTATAACAAAATAATTAAAAAATTTAAACAAGTAAAATACTTTCAAAAATATTCTGGTTTACACGTGTTACCATGTTTGAACATATAAGTTTTAGTCAGCTTTGCCTCGTCTAGTTTATATAATATCAGTATTTAGATCACCCCTCAAGATACATTTTCTTTATAAAAAACAATTTATAATAGGACTGGGATAAATATTAACTAATCTCTACTTTTACAACTCACACGAACACAAATTATCCGATATTCATGTGTTCATGTGTGTTATTCGTGTGTAACAAAAACAAGACTCTACTTACAAAGAAATTCACTTCCACCCTACACATTTACATCACACCACCTTTGAAAAGTATTTTTATTTTACATTAAGTTTAAAGTACTTCACACATGAACGTCCAGATCGGAATCAGAAACTCTCGTTGAGATTTGATCGGTTTGTATACGAATTATTTATTAGTTTTGTTCCATTTTGGGTAGTTTGATATGTTATTTCAATCGGTTGTCTCTTAGTTTGACACTTGGACTTTTGCTTCTGGTTCTGGATCTCAGTTATAAAGTGTTTGCCAGTATATTGCTGCTTTGCGTTATGCAGGTAGGTTTCAAAAAGTTGGGTTTAGTTATACAAAATTGTATACGCATTAGCAGAAATATTTTCATGGCCAGATTAGTCCAATGGTTAAAAGAGTAATCGAGAATAAAATGAGCGTTTTATCTTCGATTAAGTTATCTAATTGCTGTAATATTTATTAAGAGAATCGGTGCCACCCAGGTTATTTAGGATTAACTAATAATTTGATGAATGGCATTACATTCTACCCAACCAACAAAATTATTTGGTATTTCCAATAATTTGTTGTATGGAAACAAGGAGATCCTGGTTCGAATGTGCCATAGTTTTAGCCTCTAGCATTTGTTTAAAAATTTTGAGAAAAAGTAGAATTTTGAAAATTGCTTATACACCAGAATCCTTGAATACCTTGGAGTTTATTTGAAGTATCCTCGAACTTCTAATTGAATTGGGAATACCAACAAGTTTGAATTGCTGTTGAATGGCTGCAAATACAAGTTTTCAGGTTGGAACCATATGTAAAATAAGTAGGAATCCATTTCTCCCAGTTTAAAGGAAAAGTGCATTTTAGTTTGAAGGGAAGCTACAATCAGGCGCCAAGTGTCTTCATAGGAGAAAGAGAAATGGAAGAAGTAAATTCAGCCAATTTCTTGGGTCTTCTTATAGATAACAAGCTAACTTGGAATGCGCATGTAAGCAGCATCAGTTCTAAAATTAATTCAGGAGTATTTGCTGCTCTGTGAAATTTAAAACAATGTTGCAAAACTCCAATTCCAAAAGCCTAGTATGGGCTTGTGTATCCGCACATGAACTATGGAATTTTACTTTGGGGAAATTCATCATTTCAAAATATGCAAAAAGGGTTTGTTATGCAAACAAAAAGAAGAAAAAAAAGCCTTTAGGCTTGTGGCAGGATTAACCAAATTACAAACTTGTAGAAATGCTTTTAAATATATGGGTGTACTCACAATTCCAAGTATCTATATATTGGATGTGATCTTATATTTTAAGTTTAAGTGTGATCATGTGCTGAACAAGGGCGTACACACTTACAGCACCAGAAATGCTTGTGAATATTGTGTGAAACAGCACATGTTAAATATGCATAGTAAACTTCAATTTTCCAAAAAGATTAAGAAACTTTATACTTTTTAACTTTAATAAATTAGAACATAGTAAAACAAATAACATTTATTCTGAAAATTTTGTGACTTTGTTGAATAAAAAAAATACAATTGCACTAAATATTTCATTTATACTTTAAATAATATAATGGTTTTAGAAAAAGAAAGCTACAAAATTGTAAAACATTACACCTCTGGTATGTTCAATAAAAAAACTGCAATTAGTTGACCTAATATAAAATTAATTTAATTAGTTATTTTTATTCATTTGATTCATTACTTTCATTCTAGAATAAATACTGTCAAATAAAACATCTTCTCATTATTTCTCTTTTGCTTAGATTAAAATATTTAATTTAAAAACTATTTAAAGTTATTTTTATTTCATTACTGGATTATTTTTTATTTTGATATCTCAATGTCCAATATAATTTTTATTTTTAAAACTTTAACATTGATTTTAGTTTAACGAATAAACTAAGCCAGCTTAGGCCTGCTGCAAGTTTTGAGTTATGGTTTGACATACGCGAACAATTAATTTGTTTTAATATAAGTTTCATGAAGATTATATCAAGTAGGCTGAACGGGTAGGTATAAAACAGTAATTTTATGAAGGGTTTATTTGCCATTAAATTTATCATTCCTTTTTGTTAGCTACACTTGTAAGTGGAATGATGTTTTATGTGTAAACATTTCTTAACCAAAACATCGAATACATTTAGCTAATGTTTTTACGTTTTACAACTTATTGAATGTGTTAAAATATGATTGACATTAAGAATTCAAGAATGTGTAGTTTAAGGAAGAATGGAATTACCAATGCAATAGAGAAAATAAATATTTTTTAAATGACACAGTTTTTGAAAATATGTTTGAGTTTGTAAAAAGTAAAGAGTCTGATGGGAGGGAGGAGGATAAGTCTTTTATAATAATTGGAAAATACATATCATACTAAAACACAGTTACAATACAGAAATTCTGTGTGATAACACATTTTTCGTTTTAACTATTTATTAAACAAATGAACAAGAAAGCAGAAAAAATAATTACTTTTTATATACAAATATTTATGTATTCAAAAGGTAGAAAACTTCGATTTATACAAATTGATGTATTACGAAACATATTTTATAAAGTGATTTATGGTATCTCTATTTTAGGCTTTATTCATACATTTTGTTTGAAGTCAACCCAAAGTAAAAAAGAAACTCTGATGGTGGAACAAGATTTTTTTATGTGAAAGCAAACAAAACCGTAGTAGATTTTAAGAACCCTTGACGGCGAACACGCTTAGTGTAATGTATAATAAGTTACTTTGGTACACAGACCTATGTCTCAAATACAATATGACAACATAAAGGGGTATTTAAAGATCAAGGTAAATTATATTGAAAGTCATTTCGAATTTGTTTTCAAAATAACATGAATAACTTTTCTACTTTCATGCTCATTTTTATTTTATAATATTTGATTGAAGTTTTAATAATTTAATAGTGATTGACCCTCTTCAAACCCATGTGTTTGTTGAAAGAAGAATATTTATTATAATATTATGTTATATATTAGCTGAAGTGATCTAGTGTTTAATTAACTATTGCTACAATATTCATAGCGTGGTTCAATGTTATTGAAACCCCTAAATTTGAATTACGCGTTATAGACATGAGAAACAGATTAAATAAAGGACATTTAAAATACAAATACAATATCACAAAAATGTACTTTGTATTGTACATATGTATTATTCGTATTGAATGAGCTTCAATTTATACATGTGTTGTAGTAAATTACGTAAATTATACACAGTTATTTTTATCATAATAATTAATTGTGGTAAGTAAATTTGTGTTACTCATTTTGTTGTCTGCTTGAAAAGACCAACAATTAGAAAATTAACTTTTTATTTCATTCAATTGTTATAGGAAACACATGCTAATTTCTAAACATATATGACTATCAGTAGGAGGGGTTCAAATTCAGTGTACAACTACAGAAACAAATTGCGAAATGTTTGTAAAGAAACTTATTGCATTTATTTATACTCTTAATTTTATTAAACACTTTTGTTCAAAGTAAGTCCAAGGTTTAATTTTGTGGTGTACAATTTTGTATTGAATGGTAACGTTTGCCTGTTGTTGAAGCGGTAAACTTTATTTATCACAATTGCAGTAATTAACTTTATTGCCAGGAGGAATTTCAATCTCGAAATGTTTCCGTAGCCAATAAAAGAAAGAGAAATCAAATTATCCTTTTCGTTCTCAACAAAGTATTTTTTTAAACGAATTCCAGAGAGAATACACGAAAGAATTCTACTTGAGAGAAATTGGCTGCCTTTGTTTGTCATTTGAATTAGTATTAAATTGTTAATGTTTAAATATTGTTTAGAATTCAAAATATTATTGCTACAGAGAATCATATATTTGAAAAAGTTAAACAAATAATTGTATAATATCATCATTTATACTAATTATTTTTTTAAAGAATATTATATAACATTTTAATAATTTATTGTAACAGAAAAAACCAAATAAAAAATAAAAAAAGAATATTTTAGGAGATCTGATCACATTGGAAGCTATAAATTATAGCTTAATAAATTAACAGGAAGACATAATACAATTTTTAAGTATATATTAAATTAAACCAATCACAATAAATAGTGTTAAATTTCCTTTAATTTTGTTATATTGAACATATAACATTTATTATATATAATTTTATTCAATTTAGAATTAATTAAATTTTAATTATTGTGACTGTACAATACTAAGGCTTCGGTTAAAAATAATTACAAATTTGTTTATTCAACCAGTTTAATGGAGTGATTAAAACTTAACCAACCACGACATAGCAAACTAATTTTTCCTTTGACCATAATTAATTAAAAACAAAAGGTTTCTAGTTAACAATCAAATAGTGAAAATCCATGTATTTTAAGGGGGCGGAGAAGACAGTTTTGGCATTCCTCGTGACAAACATTATACTTACTATGTATAATTATATATTACACTTACAGCATATGATTACATATTAAACTTACAACGTATAATTATTATATGTTACGCTTATATTACACACATTAAACAAATTTCACCTTTTCTTATGATTGTTTGTCAATGCAAAGTTTGAATAGTAAAATAAATAGGCGGTTTTAAATTTCTTTGAAAACCCCTTGAAGGTTAGTTTGTTGTCTAAATTATATGTTATATTTGTGAATTTTGCCTCATTGTTAATTATATTTTGATGTCGGAGTTTATCCTTATTAATCTGTTTTAAGTTTGTGTTGCGTAGTTGTAGGATTTATGAATAATTTGGGAGTATTTTTTTCGGTTGAGTTTAGTTTTATTTAATAGTGTATATTCCTGTGAATTACTTTAAGGCATAGTTTTTAGATTATAATCAATGGATCCACTTCGTTCCATTAGAATTAAAAAAAACTTTTTTAGTTAAACAAAATAAAACCTTGACTCTTTTAAAGTCCAGATAATTCTAAATTAGCGTGAATTTATTAGAAAAAGGATGTTGTACATGAATAATTATATCAGTTGTGTGCTAAAATCAGATACTGTACATCAATACCTAAGCTGGTCAACTGATAAACGATAACATTGTATATATTTTACATTTTTAAATGCAATATAATTTTGGAAGTTATTATTTTTTTTATACACTGTCATTTGAAGGCCAATACACACGTGAAAGCCAATAACCACAAAACACAACTAGAACGAGAATAAAATTTAGAGGTATTATATTATAGCGAGAGATTGATTTACACAATTGCTTTTATTTTGTGGGGTGAGGTTAGGGCTGTCTAGTATACAAATATTTCTCTTTCTTTTTTTAGAGAGAGAGAGGAATAAACCGGCTGTGGGTCAAGTTTTCCCTTCCCAATGATTTATTCACAGTAGGCCTACACGCGTTTGTGGAATAACGAAGATAAAATTAGTTTCTATAATTAATTAAATCATCGTAGTTAACAAGGATCTGTACTCACAAAGCATCTAAATAGACAAAGGATGAAATAAACCTTTGTACCAGACTAATTACGGGGAGGATAAAGTTGTGTCGGATCTGTTATTATATAGAGACTGTGTAATAGGAAACTAAAGAATTTTGTTGAATATAATAAAGTTCTTTTATTAATCAAACTTTAAACCTGTATTAGCTTTGTAAACCTCGCTAAATAAGTGACTAGTAGTTGTGTTGCTAAGTATAATTATTCCCATTTTTTTAGAAAATAAAATAGCTTCCTTTTTCATTTATTGCTTTATAAATTTATTATTATAAGGTTTAAATAAACCGAACCAGGACTTTATACAGTAATAGATTCTCGACACCAACGTTTTTATAGTCATGACGTTCAACAGTTCTTTTTGTATAATTACGATCTCAGTCACAACTTATATTTTATTATATATAATTTTAAACCAAAGAGTCAAAAATGTTTGACAAAGTTATAAAATGTTATATATACGAAGTTCAAATAATGCAGAAGTGAAATCATAATACATTTGTATTATAAATAAAATTTAAATGACTTGTAATATTTTAGAGAAAGTTTGGGATTATATTAATAGTTAAATATATAATGTCATGTTATTTTATTGTATAATAAATATATGGAGGATAGTTAAATATGTTTATTTGAAATACTATCAATATAAACCACATAACATTTTATATTTCGAAGTTTCAGTTGCAAGCTATGTACTCTTCACCTTCTAACATATTGATATAAAAATCTTTATGAAATCCTAAACATATAAATTAGTAAACATTTGTTAATTAATCTCTTATATATTTTTTAGAAGTTTAATTTTAAACATTCGCGAACTCAATTATGGTTAACAACGTATTAAAATCATAACTAATTTAGACAAGAGAAATGTGATCAAGAACAATAAACAAAATGCTCGAGTGTTACAAATAGACATTTTTAATATTTACATTGACAAAATATTATTCAATTCATATTTAAAAAAAAAAAACATTTATTCCAAATACAAATTTTGTTTTCAATACGAAACATTCCAGGGCTAAAAAAGATAAGCCTAACTGAATTTCAAAAAGAAAAATGAACAACAAAAACCAAAATGTATAGAATCTAACAAAAGCTTGTTTGTGTCAAGGGAGATAACCATCGAACATTGTAAGAGTTTGCCTCTTTATGTATGCCTACTATTTTAAGTGCACAATCAACTAACTTGTTTAATAAAGCTACGCGCCCACTGGGTCGGTACGGTCGGTACGGTCATCACGGCCGTCACGGCATTTTTTAGAGGGGGTGAGCGCACTGGATCGGGAGTTCCGCCGATCAGGCGTTCCGCACTGTCCTCCATCCGCCTTCCGCCAAAACAGAAGTCAGTTTGGGAGAGGATCTGTTGAAAGATGGATGTGGAGGAGGAAATTGCGGTAGCGAGTGAGTTTTTGATACAAGAGGAGAATTTTAAAATAAGAAAAAGGAGGTTTTGGATTCATAACATTAACAGAAAAAGATTGTTTTGTGGTGAATTTCACACTTTGTTCCCGGACCTTGTGGAAGATGACCTTAAGTTTTTTTAGTACTTCAGGAAGACTCACGACAAGATTGACCACGAGCGCAACAGAGAGCAGACTGCGTAGAACGCTGAAAATGCCGTACCGACCGTCCCAGATGCCCGAAGTGCGCGCGCACTGGATCGGTCTGGCGGATCCGCCGTCACGGAAATGTCCTACAGTTCGTAGTTCCTGACTTTCTATCGGACATGCCGAAGGTGCGGAACGCCGTTGACGGCCGTGACGACGCAGTGGGCGCATGCTCATTTAAGGGTGCGCCATACCAGGAAGAAACAGACCTATGCAGCCCTCTGCAATCTTAGAAATCATTCATTCAATTTTGAAGATAATGTTTTGAAATTTGCGGGAAGTTGTTAACGAACATCTAAACTATAATTTGTAGGTGCTAAACAATGGAAATTATCTATTTTACTTAAAGATAATTAGCTTATAAGTAGGCGAAAAATCTGATTTTCAGTTGAGTTACTTGGAAACATGAAGTCGTTTGAACACATTTTGTGTCCTACAAATTGTACATTGAAGTTTTCTGAAAATGTTGCAGTTGAAAGAATATAGATAAAATAAAAAATAAGGCAGTACTTTGCAATCATGCAAGGGCTTGCAAGCGATATTCTTGCTACTGTAAAGTGGCGCGGTAGTGCGTCAATTCAGTGAAACAGGCTAGCGCAAGTATTTTCAATGTTGACTCCTCCCACTTTGTCTGTCTTCCCGACATTTGCGAGAATCCAGTGCGTAATATTTCTGTTTGTACTGTTTATTTTACAATATAAGATTTCTAAAATGCCTTCACAGCGTTCTAGAAAGAAATCAGGTCTAGCATTGTCAACAAGAAGGAAGAGTAGAAAGATTAAAACAAACTATTATTAATAACAAATTATTAATAAAAATTAAAAGTTGTTTTGTACATGACTAGTGCAAAACAAAATGACAAACTAATGTTATATTTTTTTTTAAATCCATTATGTATATTCTTCAGCCTTGTAAAGCAGTACAAAGAAACAAATGTGCTTTGGATTATTACACTGGATGTCACAAAAAAACCTGATATACGTTGAAATAAATACAAAATTTTCCGTAACTTTTTTTCAAATTCTGCTTAGTTTAGTCGCAATTTGTCATTTAGTTTGTTTACAAAAACTCAGAAATAGATAAATAAGACATTGGGTTCAAATTAGATATAAAAAGCGTTTTGTATGTTACAATTTACAAGTGCAAAATAGCGGTTATTACGAATTTTTAAAGGGATATAACTTGAAAACCGTTAACTGCGTTAACATAACAAAACACAAACGTCACTAGTTCGACAGTTGTGTCAATATTTAAGCTATCATTGAATGTACTATTTTCTTAGAAATACGGACAACCTATATAAGGTAAAGCTATTTTGAAAGTGTCAAAAATTCGAACTAAAACAAAGTTATACTATTACATTAAAAAAAATTTATTTTAGACAAAACCTCCCACAGCGCGAGGGAGAGCCTATGCAAAGAGCAGAACATACAGACGTCGTTACTTTGACAGTTCCACCGCATTGTGTCAATAGGTAAGCTATCATTCAATTTACAATTTTTTGTTGCATTTGCGCCAGAGCACAGACAAAAGGTATACAAGTATCTCAGCGGGGTATGGCCAGAAATTATGGCAGCCAATAACTTTTTAACAAATTATACCGACAGCATCTTGGAGTGCGTTACTTCAAACATAGCCGAAAGTTTTAATGCAAGACTATGTAAGTTTGTTGGAGGAAAAAGAGTAAACTTTGCTCAAAGAGAAAGCTACACTGTACGAAGTGAACTCTCGGCCATAGCAGTAAACGAGACTGACAATTTGCATCGCTGTATTCATAAAAAAATAACTGTTGGCCACAGCCCAGGGATCTATTCTGAAAAACTCTCACTAGAAAACAGAATAGAAAATCTGTTAGAAAAACAAGATTATGCATTAAGAAAAAGTGGGACAAAAGACACATGACATCTGGGACAAGATGGGACATCTGCAGACAAAGACTATGGATCTGTTGAATGTGCTGAGCTGGACATGGAGCCAGACATTTATGAGCAGAATAAAATGGACTTCCTGGAGTCAATAAATATCAATGACGTTCGCCGTGAAAGGAATGAAAAAGAATCTCGGGGCCAAAGCCAAAGTGAGTTGTAGTTGAGAGAGAAGGTGTAGACTTACAGCATCAAATTTTGGTAAAATCTGCAAAATGCGTAAATCCACGTCGTGAAAAAAAAAAAACAATTCATTATATCTACTGTACAGCCAATTCAATGGAAATGCCGCTACAAAATATGGCATTGAAAATGAAAAAACTGCAATACAGGAGGTTGAAGCGTATCGGCACCAACATTGATGAATGCGGATTATTTATCGACATAACAGCAACCTGCCCTTTTTAGCTGCAACACCAGACGGAATTTTGGGAGATAAGGGGATTGTCGAATTGAAGTGTCCTGTAAGTGCACGAAATATGTCACCACTGGAGGCGACTAAGGCCAAAATAATAAATCTCTGTGAAGTTGATCATCAGGAAGAGCTTGTTTTAAAAATAAACCACTAATATTTTTATCAAATACAAGGATAGCTTCATATAACGAAGCGTACATTTTGTTTATTTATTGTATGGACTCCACAAGGGTTATCCATTGAAAGGGTAAATAAGGACGACGAGTTCTGGGAGACTAAAATGAAAAGACAATTGGTTTAATTTTATAATGAGTGTAGGCCTATGCTTCCGGAACTGGTTGACCCTAGATACCCAAGGGGATTACCCATACGGGAGTGGAAACGTTGAAAAAACGAGTGAAAAAAAAGATTTTCAAAAAACTATATATTTTGTATTTTCAATAACAGATTTCTTGTTGTTGTATATTTGTAAATAATAGTTATTTATATATCTAAATAATTAGTTTTTTGTTTGTAAATGAGAACTTTTTATGTGAATAATAATATTATGTCTGTGTAAATAATAACATTTTATGTACAAATAATGATTTTGTATGTGTAAATAATTTTTTTTCTGTGTAAATAACTTTTATAGGTTTTATAATTATTGTTTGTGTGTAAATAATATATTTTGTAACTGTTTGTGGATAAATAATAACTTTTGAATGTGTAAACACATAGTATATTTAAGCCTAAATAATGATTTTGTTTGCGTAAATATTTTTTTCTGTGTAAATAACTTTTATAATTATTGTTTGTGTGTAAACAATATTTTTTTAACTGTTTGTGGATAAATACTAACTTATTTATGTGTAAATACAGAAGGTTAAGTTTTTTGTGGGTAAATAATAAAATATGATTAAGTAAGTAAATAATGATTTCTATTTTAGTTTTGAAAGACATTTGTAGGTGGGGTGGTAGATAAATTACTATACTCTTAATGGACTACACCCACCTTATTGCTGTTTCACTTGTGTATATAACCGCAGGACACGTTGTCGTCAAATATAAAATCTTTGAAGCAAGGCTCCACGTCACACCACACACAAAAACACAACACAAAATCCTATGAACAAAACAGTAAAATATACACAACACGACGTTTCGCGAAGAAAAAACAACACTTCGCGTCCTCAGGTGATAAGTCCTAGGTCTTAGCGGACGTTTTTTGTCGCAACCTTTCCGAACGCCTAACAAAGGTTGACTGAGTAGGAATCAATCGTAGGTCGTTCAAAGGTTCAACCCCCACTACATTGGTATTATTAATTCTTACATTAGGCCTATCAAAGAGTCTCTGTACTTCATTTTTAATTAAAGGGAAGTAAATAGCACTAACGGTGGAACTTGGCTGGGAAATACAGTTCTCCTTCACGGACATTATAGCAGTCTCTTTGAAAACTCTCTTTCTCCAGTTAGACTCTTTTAGAAGTTGGAATCCCTCATCCCAAAGAATAGCATGATTGTTAGCTATGACATGCTCCGCAATTTTAGACCGATTAACTTCGCCCGTTGTTATGCATTTTTTATGCTCAGAAACACGTTTTTTAAATGGTCGAGAAGTTTGTCCCACATACGACAACCCACACTGACAGGGTAAATTGTACACAATGTTCTTGCTATCCAAATCGATATTTTTAGGTTTCAATTTAGTAACACAATTTTTAATGGTTAATGAATTTTTAAAAACAGTCCTAATACAAAACTTGGAATTCAATCTTCTTATCTTTTCCGAAATACCTTTTACATAAGGAATCTGAACTGTCGTTAATGGTTTTTCATTAAGTTTTTTATTACTATTATTATTTGCTTTTTTAATAGCTCTGTCAATGATATATTGTGGATAGTCATTATTTAATAAATCTCTATTAACTTGTTGAATCTCCAGTTTAAAATCCATCTCATTACTGCATACCGTATGAGCTCTCTTAAGGGTCGGCTCTAGTAAAACAGAAAGCAACCTGCGGCTCCAGCGTAGCGGCGGTAGGTTACGCGGACATTGCTCATCCTAAATCCATTTAAAACCCGCAATTGTTCAAATAGCGTTTTTTAAAAAATACCAAACTCTTGGGGACAAAATTCTTCATCCGAATGGCTTGGTAATTTTTCGCTATAATTAATAGTTACAACGTAAAAAAATATTTAAAGTCACCCTATAGTGGCGGTAGGTTACACGGACATTGCTCAGCCTAAATCCATTTAAAACCCGCAATTGTTAAAATAGCGTTTTTAAAAAAATACCAAACTCTTGGGGACGAAATTCTTCATGCAAATGGCTTGGTACTTTTTCGCTATAATTAATAGTGAAAACATAAAAAAATATTAAAAATCAATTTTTTAAATTGTTAATAAATATTAAACAAAATGTTTTTCTTAATTTTGGAAAAGCCATTTGCATGCGTATTGGCCATAGCTTTAAAATGACATATCGTTCATAATTATCCGATCAAAAATAAAGGAAAAATTTGGATTTTAATTTAACATTGGTCTTATGGAGTGTCAACCAACATGGCCGACAGCTAGAGCCGACCCTTAAACAAACCACACGCCAAACCAACCTTTACATGTTCGGGATGGTTAGAATGGTAATTTAAATATTGTCCCGTGTTGGTAGGTTTACGATACACTGTAGTCTCCAATCCAAAATCCTTCTTTTTCACCAATACATCCAGAAACGGTAAACAATTATTTGTCTCCATCTCCATTAGAGACAAATATGATTAGTGATATGGATGTTTAATTTTAAGGTTTTTTTCTTTTCTTGTTTTTGTGACAAAATATATACATATAGTATATATTTTTTATGATAAAAACCAGGATTTAATTTGGATTGAAAGATCGATCTTAAGTGTCATAATCATATAACTAATTGTTGTAAATTATTGTACTATTATAGCCAAATTATTATACATCAAATTTTATAAAAACCGACACTATTAATATGCAGACATTTCATAGTATAAATTAAATGACTATTTGAATATTATAGATACCTACAGATGTGTAGGTAGGCCTATATCTTAAAAATATTATTGTCAACAAAACGTGCACTTATAGTTAAAAAGTGATTTTTTTACTCAGAACAATAATGAATAAAGTCGAACGTTTCGGCAAGTGTTACAAAAGCCCATGTTTCATACTTTATTTAATTGCTTTGTAAATTAATAATAACTAACATTTTGCAACATTAGTAAACAGTTTGTTTGTATTATTAAGTACAAAACAAAATAAAGAATTCAGTTATTCAATTCCTTATTTGCCTTCGCTGCGTTGCTAAGTGATAATTATTACTAACAGTAGGGCTAACAAGGAAAGTAAGTACACTTGTGGGTGTCTACGTTGTACGTCTAGTCTGCACGAAGGTTTAACCCAAACCTTGTCAATCATTTCTTTAGCTCCGCCTCCTCACTGATAGACTGATTGCCAGCGCTCCTAGTGGATTTATTCAACATCGTGCTGAGGATTCTCTCTAGTGGTATAGCGCACCCTTAATTCAATGTTTTGAACTTTTGAAAAATCCCGTACCGACCGTAATGACCGTCCGTGACGACCCAGTGGGCGCGCAGCTTAAATGGAATAAAATATTACAATAACAACGTTAGATTAAGAATTATTTTAAAAAATATTCTTTATTTAGAAATGTTAATGATTTTTTGGAAATAGTTCCAAAGTATGTAACTTTATATTTTAATTTAATTATAATATCTTGATTTAATTAAGAAAAATAAATAAATAGTGTAATGAATTATTTAAAACCGGTTCGAGTTACATATATATAGGCATACTAAATATCTGAATAATACTGTGTAGACCTATACTCATTTTTTGTTGACAGTTTGGACAGAGCAAAGAGCATAATGCTATGAAGAAGAACCTCCAATTTCTTGAATAGATTTTAAATGATTAAGTAAAAATTGACTATTTATTTGTTTACCCTTTTACATATTTCTATCAAACCTTACCAAAAGGGGACGAAAGCAAACCGCTGTTTAGTTATTGCCTCTGTAAACTTGGCAAAAAATGCGACCCTTATCCTTAATAAAATACACAGCTTCGACTTTTCTTGACTTTTTTGGGGGCAACACCTTCTACAAATCACGTCATAAATCTTATGCGGGACCGTTATTGAGTTTTTGGGAGCAGGGTTAATAGAGAAAAGTGAAATATTATAATGGCAGTGGATAAGAGGGTAGGACTGCAGAAGTTTGTCCACATCTTCCTACCCTGGTCATTTTCTTTTTCATTCAGCCTCGTTATTTTATAAAACTTATTTGTAGTATAAAAGAAATTCTCAAATGTTAAAGTTATTATTGAAAGTAATTCAAATAAAACATTCAAATTTATTGCATCTAAGAATGTTAAAGGTATAACAAACCGATCAGTACAACAATCGTGTCACCATTAAGTTTAATAGATTGCATGTTTTTACTAAAATAAACAAGTATACATTAATATTAATTGGATGTACAATTAATAAATAAAACCACCCTTAGTAATTTAGACATACATTGTCAATACTTGTTTTACACTCTCAATAATATTTAGTGAAGCTATTTTTATTAATTAAACTATTTGAAATTCAAGAAAATATATATTTTTTGCAGCTTAGTAATAAATTGTTTGTAATTTTATTTTGATTAAAAAATAACTAAAAATCCTAAGTAAGAGTAAACACAAATATTTGAACAACTCCTTAAACCTTAAAAATAGGCTGACTGGTCAATTGGAGCAGATGGAACTTGCTATTTCTTTATTTATGGTTTTTGGCACACGTAAACATATGAATTTGTTTTAAAGTGAGCAAATAGATATTTCAATAACTAAATATTAATTATTAATTTATACGTTTTAGATAATATACTCAAGACACACTTGGTACGGTTTCTGTCAGATTAGGTCTAGACTAAATTTAAAACTAAATTTAAAAATAGCTTTTTAGGTAATGATTTTGTCATGAATGAGTACTAGACTAACAAGTACATCAACTGAGTAT
>JAGFPH010001381.1:94504-116027 GCA_018207615.1 Philaenus spumarius
TTGAATTTATACTTGTTTAAAAAAACCATGAATTTATCTGGTAAGACAATAAAATTCGACAGTGAATTCGTTAGCTGGGTACGCTTGAAAACATTATTTAATGTTGTTAATATTTTATGAGAACAAAAAAAAAAAAAAAAACAAATTGCAAAATAGACCCCACGACCCTAATAGACATATAGTTTAGGTTTTAAAATATGAATGTTTCAAGAAATCTAAAATTGGTGTAAGCAAATAAAATAAATATTGGAAAAGAAATTTGTAAAACGCACATTATATTCAAATATATAAATCATAATTTTGCGCACAACTTGTGCTTTAGTTTTTGTACAAAATCTGCAAAAACGTTAGAAAACGCTAGGTTATATTTTTTAAATGGTAGCAAACAGAGAGCTACATTATGTTGCCTTTTCGCAATTTTAGAGATAAGGGCTGCAAGTTAAAAGCAATAATGACAGTTTAATGAGTGTAACATTGTTACATGAAACGAAAGGTTGTTTCAGGAAATGAAAAGTGTCACCTGTTTCAAACAGGAGGAAATTAGATTTTCTAGAATACAAACAAAAGTAACCAAACGATTTGGGTTAAAATTGTTTAACCTTTTTAGTGATGAATTGAGTTCAAAGTTGAATATTTTTAAGCAATACAGTTCTTATAAATTAAATGTATAATCGTGTTTAGTAACCGATTACAAACTAATTCTAAGTTAATTCGTCTAATTAAGTCAAAATAAATCAATATTTAAAGATGCTATTATAATTTCTGAATGTTGAAACACCCGGATAAAAAATTACTCTTGTTACTTGGACATTTAAAAATAACTTAACTTATTAATTAACTTATTTTCTAAACCTACTGTAATATCTTATTATGTCTTTGCAACAGAAAACTTTCTAAAAAACTCTTTATTGTATTTATTGTTAGCTGGCTTTAAGCCAGCTACGTTATTATTTACGTTATTATTTAGTTTTTGGCAAATAGTGATTTTTACTAGGTTTAGTGTTACCATGAGTTTTAAAATAATATTTAGGATATGAAATGAACATTTTAATAGTAATATAAATGTATATACAATTATTTATTTATATACATTTCACGCAAAAAGATGGTATTAATAAAAATTTAACCCATCAAAAAAAAAGTGTAATTAAAAAGTTTTATTTCTAAGTACAAAATTATTATTTTTCTTATAAAACGTTGAATAGAGGTTGATTAGAAATTAAATTTCAACAAAATTATACAAATATTTTTTGATTTATTCAAACAATTAAAATAAGTCATTTCATTTCTTTATCAACGTATTAGAAATATATCTTCATATTTGTCTATCCACTAATGATCTAATATAATGGTTTTTATTTCATTCATCTACGAAATGGAAATTACAAACAGTCATAAATGTTATTTACAAAATGAATATCTTCTGAACAGATGTATTTGTAAAGTAAGTGTAACTTCTTGTACATAAGAAGCTATTGTAAGGTAACATTATCCTTCCAGAGATATGTAAGGTACATGTTTAATTTAACATAATAACGTTCATTTAAGATCCTATTAATACGGACTAAAGTACAGCATTGATAATAACCTGGAATCTGCAAAGGTAGGTTGTGGTCAATGAACCCTTAAGGCTAAATATAGATTGTAGGAAAATATTGTTCTAATGAAATTGTTTGAGAACTTGTTAGAAGTTTAAACATGTTTATCCCTGAAATGGTGATAGTTTCATGTTATAAAATACGAAATTAAAATGCTTTTAATAATTAGGTACAAAAACTAGACTATTTACCAAGCTCACAACGCAGATCAATCAGATTGTAAACAAAATTAAGTGTTTACGAGTTTAATAACACATTTTAATTTTCTCTTCAAAAGTGTTGCATATTTAACTCACAAAAATTCAAAAAGTAATAGATTATGAGTAGAGTGTGTAGCACTACAGAACCAATGTGGACAGGTTGTACTGTCATGGCAAAAGGGGTGTCATGGTGGATTAGTGTCATGGCGCAGGAGGGGTAGGCATGCATGGAGCTAGGTATGCCTTTGGCGGGCTGTCATGGTGATGAGTGTCATGTCAACTAAACAGCTAAGGTACAACAAAACATTTTACTATGAAACTTCTCCGCCACAGATAAACTAATCTTAAGTAATATGAACCACAGTCTCGTTAATCGCACAAAATAATGGCTGCCTAATCTTTGAAGCAACTTCTCACCTTTATTCTTTGTACATGGCATACATTTCTTAATCTAATATGTGTTGTCATTAATTAACAATTATTGATATAGTATACAAATTGTAATATATATATATAATGACAGTGTTAGATGACTGCCAGTCATGTCAATCTTACCTAATAAGATTTAGTAAACATTTTTACAAAGGAGAGAAATTGTATTTGTTAGTCTAACTGTAAAATTAATTTGATATCCTTTAATTTGGGAAACTAAGTCAAATAGTAGGCTTGTCAAATAATTGGCAATACATAATAAGAACGAATGGTAAAATAAAAGAATGCAAAAGAATGGGAATTTTAAAAAGATACCATTTTTGTATAAATTGTATCATCTAAACTTGTATTGGTTTAAATTAATATACAATCAACTTTTTCCTGAACTACAGCGTTTCTTGCATGTAATTGGAAGACAAGTTTAAAGTCGATGATCTCTGAGAGGTCCTCTTCTTCGGTGAAAATATACCTTTCAGGAAGGAACGTCGCACCTTCTTCGTCTTCACCAACGATGTAACAGACTACCAAACAAATTTTCTGATGATAAATCCATCTTTGAGAATAACCTGTGCGTGGTCTACTTACATATTCTTATCGATACTTCTTATGTTTGTCGAGACTGATTGCACATCAGTTATTATTGCACAAGATTATTGAATAATGTTTAAACGCTCTAACAGAAAGCAGAATATTATTTTTGAATTATCTATTTTTGTTTTGTGAGTTAATCTTGTTGTCCCCAAAACTTATGAGAAGTACAACTTTGGATAACGAGCGTGAGAAAGTCACACAAATCATTGCTAAAATAGGTTAATGAAATCAGTTTGCAGATTTTTATAGTAAGCGTTTATTTCAAATTTAGTTTTGTCGAAGGTGAGTATCAATGATCTTTCTTGATCGGACCTGCATTCGCAATAATAGTACGAGCAACATTTACACCAAGCTCATGCTCATCGATTAACTTAACTACAAGTTTGAAAAAAACCCACTTTTCAACAGTGTGCTGACATTGAGGTGATCCTCCTACTTCGGAAGGACAACTACTGATCCATATAACAAATATTAATAAATTTTAATCTGCAAGAATGTTAAAAATTTTAAAATAATTACCGTGCCCTCCATACTAACTCTAGAAGCTTGTCCTCTAGATTATCTATATATAACTGCTTTCGGTTACTTCCATTTAGTTACATGACAATTTAGTATCTCAATGTTGTAAATTTTCGTACAGTTTACTCCTTGATTTTCTTTTTCTTTTTAGGGATTAGATGGACTTAGGGACGGCGTTGTCTTCAGAAGGGTCAGAGTTGAATTCCATACTAAATTGTACTCTTATACTGAACAAGTTTCTTACCTCAAGCATTTCCAATTTATTTTAAAACTTTTAACAATCTATTTACTGCTATCTACTAATTTATTGTCTTTATTGTGGTAGAGAATAAAATAGATACCCTCTCACTCTTTCCTTTTCAAAGTATACTCTGTGGCCGGTATGTCTCAAGCGCGTGTATATTGATAATCATTTACAATAATTTTAAGTTATTTTCACTTCTGTTATCACAATAATTTTTTTAGAATTCGAACAAATAATATGATGTTAATTTTGTAAGTTTCTACTTTGGAAATGATCGATGTTTTCCCACAATTTCAAAGACATGGCACGGACGAAAATCTCCACTAGTTACGTACGTAGGGATGTTCAAATTAATTCTTATTTTCTTACTACACAACTAATTACAGTAAGGACGTCTTGAAAAAGGAATGTTATTTAACACATAATTAATTGATTGATGGAATATACTATAGAAAACAGTTTTAAAAGCACTCGGGTTGGTAAGTGGAAACCCACTTCTATGGAAAGATAATACTTAATCTGTAAGAATGAACTTTATTAATTTTTTGTACTTAATTTTGTTTCTTATTAATAATATTATTACTTCTTGTTTCATATGATATACTGTGCCAATCTCGCGGGGTTGTTACACAAATTTGGATAACATAACTTAAATATTAAATCTTATGTTACCCGCAGATAGGATGTGTGAACGATTTAGAAAATTAAAGAAATAATTTGTTTATTTCTCAAAATTATTTCACACGTCTTTTTAGACAGTTAATAAAAAAATGAAAACATAAGTGTTGTTTATGTGAAATCTTCTTAGGCTTCAAAAAACAAAATGAATTCAAATTCGTTTGTGTAGTTATGAAAACTTAACTATACTCTGCTACTGTGAATGCTACTCATATTCAATGTCATTGAGGAATTGTTAAGTGTATGGATGATGGTAGCAAAAGTAGTGATGTTTCTTTGAGTAGGCTATACTTTGTGGAGTTGAGAAATGCTCTGAGAAAAGTCTTCTTCGGATACATACGTGGCACTTCTGTTTTTTGAGTGTAGTGTTTGTGTGTTTCTGAATTTTGTTATAAATACTATTCCTATTGGCTTATAATTGTGTATTATAGTTACATCTTGATTGCATTTATTAATAATGAGTGTTTGTAAACCGTAAACCGACACAGCTACAATGTTGCCTCATAAGTTACTAATCTATTTAGTATTATTTAGGAGTTAAAAAAAATTAAAAACCAGTAATACTGGTTGCGGCGATTGGTATAATTTCCAATCAAGTAAGTGTAAAATTTCAAGTAAACTGTAAAAAATAAATATTATACCTGAAGGACTGTGAGGCCAAAAAGTTTGAATGCTTGAATAGCTATTGAGCTGAATAGCTTGAATGAGCTTGAATAGCTCTCACCCCTGTTTTTCTAAAGTAAACGATAATAGACAACATTACAAAAAGAATTACAACCCCCAACTCGTATATTCGTTGAAGATCTAAAGTGATCTCAAGAATATGTTAGCTCATTGCTTACATTTTGATGAAACTTCTAAAGATAATTTTTTGGGACATACGGAAGATAATCTAAATCAATTAAAGCTGAAACTACTTAAAAATAATCCTTATTGGTGAAATAATTAATTATTGTCCATTTAATTATTATTAGACAAAGTAATAATGAGGTTTGTTTCGCAAGACAAAAAATATTTGTAACTATTTATAATAAAATTATGAAGAAAAATTAGGGAAATTCATGATCAAATAGTAAAAATATTTTGGTGTAGTTATTTAAAAGAACGGTAATAGGCAAACGAATAATTACTTGGGGTTATTGTTCTTTCTTACCAGATTATAAATAAATGTCTTCATGCATGCTGATTATAGGAATTAAAACGCATATATAAAACTTTTTGTTATACTATAATTTAAGTTACATATTATGAGTGACATGACAGGCAAGTAATTTCACCTCTCTTGTAGGATGTTAGTAGAATTTATATTTTTTTCATGAGTTAGTTACTCCATTTTAACCTCTAAGACGAAAGTGACCAAAATTGGATGAGATCACTTTTTCTATGTAACACTTATTAAAAAAATATACAAAATTTTCTTAAACGTATTAACATATAATTAAAACGTAAGGATTCCAACTGTTTTAAGGTATCACATAAGAAATAATATTGTGAAAAATGTCAGCTCTCTGTTCCTATGGGACATAAAAGGTTATTGTTTAAAGAAGTTAAACCATACCACTTAAATGTAAGAAATATAAATAGTTTTTACGATGTTACCATCCTTTTGAGATAACCACTTTGGTTTATTTAAATATATTATTAGTGGACCTGGCAATGCTTCGCTATTGCTTGATGTAATTTTAAGGGTGGTTATTCCATTTCATCCATTTGACTTAAGTAATCGAATTGAATTTTTTTTGATATATCAATTAAAAATAATAATATTAAATAATTTTAGATGTATAGTTTGTAGGAATTTATTGCAATTTATTTGTATTGTATGGGGAAACGCTACCCCATTTAAATCTATTTGTTTGTTGGAACCATAGTCTCTAAAAAAATCCTGGTACTATATGTGTAAATTAAGACATTTTAGTGAAATAGAGTAGTTTTTGAGAATATAGATGGGGGCAGTTATTCCACTACATCTCCTTTGAGTAATAAAATTTAAAATAGTTTTGTATATCATTTAAAAATAATATTCCATAATTTTAACTTTATAATTTGTAAGAAGTTAGTTTAATTTATATTTATTGTACACACACCAATTCAACCCCTTAGACTGAAGTAATTCTAACGTCTAAAACTCTTGGCAATAATATTGATGAAGGTTGAAATTTTTAGCGAAATAAATCGATTGAATAGTTTTTGAGTCTATAAAGGACAAAGAAACAAAGAAGCAAAGAAACAAGGAAACAAGCAGTCATTTTTATACATAGAGGTAAAGGAATTGTCTCATATTTTTCATGTTACTAGATTTTCTTTACATTTTAGACTACGCGCCTTCAATTTACTTGCGGCAATAACAAATTCAATGTTGTAGCTTGTGAGAAATACTTTGAGTGTTTTTACGGGGTCTGGTATGTTTACAATTTACACTATTGACAAAGATATCGACATAAATACCTTAATTCATTGTACCGCTCGCAGTCCTATGGTGATCACTCTTTATTCGGTGACGTTCGTTTCGCCTATTTGTTCATGCATTTTCAAAACCGTTCATAAAAATTTAAAAATGATTTGCATTTGTAAAATGTGCGTCAAAAAACTATAAATTACACATAAACACTCCACAAACATTAACACAAACACGTAATGGGGCATAAATATGCCGATGTAGTTTCTTTTAAATGAGCAAATCACACACGTGCAACGAGCCTATAAGTATTTATTGCTTTAAACATTATTTGTTTCTTTTATTTTAATTAGTCTATAAATTTAGGAACGTGGAAGGGAGGAAGGAATATTTTATAATTTAAAAGAATTAAAGGACATATTTTTTTGAAAAGAAAATTATGTATATAATATAATTAGAAAATGTTTCATTATCTTAAAATGACATGTTATTATTTTTAACTAAGAATAAACGTTTTATAAACTATTTATCCAATCGTTTAAACTGATCCAAGCTTCTTCAAGTAAAAGTATGTAAACGTACAAGTAAAATATATACGAAGTCTAAGACAAAGTAATAAATTTATTTGGTTAACCACATTCTCAGAAATCCCATTAAGATTTATCACAAAATACTTAGAATGTTGAAAATTTTAAGAACTTTCTAGTTATTTAAATAAAATGGTTTACACGAAATTCATTAATGTGGTTTAAAAATTAATATAATAATTCCTTAATAATGCTTCGCAGGGAAAAAGCATCATATAAATGATAACAACTTTAAATTTTACTAATAAACATAATGGAATAAACGTTTTTACAACATAACTTAGATCATATATTTTAAAGCTAGAGTAAATGAAAGATTAACTTAAATATACTTTATTTTCAGTTGGATGTAATATTCAATGGCTTTAAATTATTTAACTTAAAAGTACTGTTACAAATGTAATTTTTCTGTCTCTTACTCAAACTATGTGATATATTTAAGCTCCCTCTTTATTTTTATTTTATACTTTATTTAGAACTACGATGCTATCACCCAAAGCTGAAGTATTTTCGTCTCCGTTGCGGAATCGTAACACTCGTAGCTTGATTTCTCTTTATAGTCAATGCAAAAATCTTTATATTATAGTGTATTCATACAAAAGTGTTAGTTTGGACGTGTGTTCGCTATTCACGCCTAGATTGTTTGAATTATTGGGACAAATTTCAGTATAGTGATAAATTAGGATAAGAGGGAGTCAAAAGTGTCGCATCCATTACGACTGCAGTAGTTTATGCAATATTTACTTACGAAAGTAATTGAGAGAAAAGTGGAAAGTCTTGCCGATAAAAACGGCTTTTTGTGAAAACGGTTTGGTTTGAAATGTTAGTTTCAACCTGGAGTTAGTTTTCGATGAATATTTTTTTTTTAATTACGATTAATTTTAACTAGTTGTTTTTAAGACATTTTCAATACTTTAACTTACTTGTCTGAATGGAACAATTTACCCTTACGTACACTGTATGTCAACACATTTATATTATACCGTTACTATGTACCAATCTTACAAAACGATTAAATTGGGAATCGGAAGCAATACTGGGCCACATAGATTGGTCATGTTCGAAACTTACCTTAAAATTTAAATTATCATCAAACGTAGGAATGTTTCAGCTAATTTCTCACAATTCACAAGATACCTAGAGGTTAACTCAATAAACCATAGAACTAGATACAATTTCAGGTTTATTAACCAAAATTAAGTAAAAAAGTTTATATGCCCTTAATTGAAAAGTTGAAATTAGTTATACGCCCTTAGTACAAAGAAAAACATCAGATTTAAAAAAAAAATACATATATATTTAATTTGAATTTAAAATCCCTCCCCAAAATAAAAAATCAAAAACCCTCCCCTTTAATAATGATAACAGGAAATAATACAGAAAAGATTAAATAAGATTACAAAATTTAACATGAAATACCATGGATTTGTTTAAGAATAAAAATTTATGTCGTTGGCCAACTGTAAAGCTAGATATAGTTAAATAATAATAAAAAAAAAATTAATTATGAGACGTCTCTCTATAAAAAAAAGGTATATAGAATTTCTAATATACAGCCCTTGGGGCTAAGGTCCGAAATGTGCTATAGTTTGCTCCTCCCAATATTATTAAATACAAAAAACATGTCCTATATACTATTCATTTACAAAAACACAAATTACAAATACAGCCTATTCAAAATTCATTTAAAAAAAGTCCACTGCAGATTTTTTGTAGTTACAAGGTATTTTAGTTCATAGTTAAAGCACTGTCTGTGAAAGATATCTAGTTATGCTCCTTGTAGAAGGTTGGCTTTTTCAGCAAGGTGTAAGTTGTTGTTGGACTTATGGCATGTTACTAGAAATTATGTCCTGATACTTGGACCAGTGGAAAACTGCATCAAACAAAATAACAATCCTTTTTAGAATGCTTGTAGGCAAATAAACAAGCATAGTACAGATAGTTTTTCTTTTAATTTTGCCTTTATAATATTGGTAGCACAAAGTGACAATTAGCCACTTTAAAAGATTGCAAATGTTACTACAGGACTTATCATGTTACATTTGAATGTTTCTACATGTTACCCAAGGCACATGGCAACTTAAAATGTTCTTGGTTAGCAACATTAAATATATCAGAGATATAATATTGAATATAATTCTTTAAAAGTTTACAAGATAAAAGTTACACTGATTTAAATTAGTACAGAAAATAACTGTATAAGCTAACCTTTTGTTAGAATAGGCTATGTGTGGTAAATGCATAACATAGCATAACATTTAAAATTTTTAGGCTGTAAAAGTTAAGGTTTAAGTTAGGCTGTAGAAAAAAGAAATACATAGGTTTTGAATTAAGCTGAATGAGCTTGAAAAGCTATTTGCAAAAAAATAGAAGATAAAACTAACTTTATAAAATTTTACAATGTGTATATTTAATAACTAACAATGTAAAGCTAAAACATTCTCACGTACCTGGTATTCACAAATAAGGACTTATAAAGAAAACATATTAATTAGCCACGCACATAACTGAAACTTGCGACTAAATTAAATAAGAAAAGCTACGACATCGTTAAAGATTTCGCAATGACTTGCAAGTCAGACATAATGGAATGACACGTAGCAGGTTAATGCTGACTTTCTAGAAAGTTCCACCACAAAACCAAGAGTAACGGTCGAGAATAAGTCAGCTGTTTCAGAACACAGATAGGCCCACGCATTACTAAAGCAGAAAGTACACATACCGTACAGAGTCGGCACCTAGCGGAGAAAAGGATAACTACCTGGAAGTTGGTGAAGGGTAAAGGCAGAAGTTGTATTTATTAAAGAAAAAAAAATATAGATGTCGCGGAAGGCTAAAAACGTCACAACTATAATGACTTTATAACGTCCATTGGGAATGTTATTTAAATACTGTATTGCAGTGAAAAGTTGCAAAATAATCAAAAGTCGAAAAACAGATAACTAGTTATATCCTATCATCTTTAAAGTGGGTCAACCATTATCTGCCTTACTTCCGCTCTCTTACCACAGAACTAACTATTCAACTAATAGATTAGATTTTCCATTAATTTTGTTCAAATGGATGATGGTTTTGTAAATATTAACATATACAGTATTGGAATCACGTCCAGTTAGTTAGTCCAACACATTTTGGTATGCGATATGTTATAAAAGTCCTGCTTGTAAATTACGTTAACGTAAGGCAATAACGTAAGCAATAACTACGAGAATATTTAAATTAAAGGTAAAGACCATTTAAAATCTTAAAACTTGGACATTAAAAAACTATTAGGGTATATTTTAAAATTGTTGATACTAAATAATAAAACATGTAAGATTATAATTCATAATAAAAGTGAAATAAAGTGAAGCATGACGATAATATATTATAAAGTAAAAAATGTTGGCATTTTTGTTTCTTACAATTTAACTAAAAAAACTTTATCCCATATTTATGAAACATGTAAATATGAGTAAATTACCATCATGGTAACATGATTTTGTTTAATAGTGTCTCTTCAAAATGGGACTTAACAGTAATTGTAAAAGTGTGTACATTTCGAGAAAATTGGTACCTTTTAAAACTCGACTTGAGCAGCTAGCCTTGATGGAACATTAATACAAGTACGTTGTTTCGAGTCTAGCTGCTGACCACAACGCTACTCCCCCGTATTCATTGGATATTTTGGAAATATATGGAGGTACACACAAACAAACATTTAAAAAACAAATGTATTAGCATTGGAGAAATTTTGTAGCATTAGGCAATTATTTTAAAGCCAGTTCTTTTAAAAACAGAGAATAATATGATTTCTGTACGACTTTATAGAGAACTAATAATATCACAGAAAACTAACTTTATAATACAGGAAAATATTTTTGTTTTTGTTAGTAAGACAGTATTGATGATATTGAACTAAACACGTTTTCTATAAACAAAATTTTCACTAAAGAAAGTATGTATGACAATGCATCAAGAACTTCACACAGAAATCGGACAACAAATAAAAATATGCAATATTTTATTCTTTCTGAGCAAATGTATATATGACGTTGTGCCATGTATAACGAACAATATTCAGAAATTAATTTCATTTTATTATTTAAAAAAAAGGTCAACTGAAAGATGCTGCACTACAGTATCGTTTTGTGGGTTTGTCCCCGTACCACAAAAATAATTTTTCCCACAAGGACAATTTGTAGAAACAGGTTACTGCGGAATGCTTCTCCTGAGAGTGAGGCTCACCTCTGCAATTCCTTTTTGTCTGATGTACAGTACAAGTTATAATCTATATAATAAGAATTTGGCTTCTGAAAATTTAGAATCTAACTTGACATTTATACACATCTTTATTAGTTATCATGATAAATTGAAATAAGTCTTTTTCCTTAGCTTTTATCATGAAGTTTCTTTTTAGTCGGACAATTAGTGTAAAAGAGATCCCGCTAATTTTTCTTTGAAAACGTAGGAGAATATAACTTCTGAACCACTTTGTAGAGGACTGATATATTAGTGATTTATAAATATATTAAAAAAAGCGACTTTCGAAAGTAGGAAAATATCCCTTTATATTTTTTTTAGTCAGAAAGTATTATAAAATATGTAAACGAAAACGTTATGTACATTATTCAAGTTATTCGCTAAACTAGGATCGTTTTTATAATTTGTGTGTAATCGTACTTTTTTTAGATGTATGTAGAATTCTAGTGGAAACCAAAATAATAGGAAAAAGAATTGGCACAACAATATTTATACAGTCAGAATTTCGTTTTGCTACTCCACAAACAGAACTCGATTAGAGAACAAGAAGACATATCCATTGTTGTAATCTTTAAGGGAAATAATATCTAAGACGTTATACTAGTGAAGCAACCAATATTGTCAAACTAATGTTATTTACAAACTTATAAATGTTGTCAGTGGAAATATGCTACAGTGCATCTGTTCCAATACGATACATAATTTCTCCTAAAACTATAACGCATGGAGACAAGTTACTGCAAAATACTTCTACTTGCTAGGCATTATAAAGAGATTACATAGGTCAGTTAACATTAATAGTTATAATTCCACAAACTGAGGTAAGTAGGTTTGACTGTTCATTATTTCTAAATCCTAGTACGTATTATTACTATCGTAGTAATTCTATTAGAAAATGTATTATTTTGTGTAGACATTATGCACACGGATTGCAACCAATGTCTTTCTCGTGTCCGATCTCAGTAGATTTTTTCTGTTCTTGTTTCACTTATTCTTGGAAGCAACCGATTAACAAACGCTTGAATGCGAAAGCAATTATACGAACATAGCTACCCTGTATAAAACTACGAATGTCGACTTAAAAAAACTATATACCGTGATACTCTCTGTACTAAGAAAAATATAAATCGCGAAAAATCATTATATTTTTGAACGGCAGTCATAATATTATTTGAAATAAATCTACGAAATTGTACCGCAACAACATTAGCTAAATTAAAAGCAAACAATTTTATATCGCGTGCTACAACACCCCATTCTGTCTGAAAATAAATGGCCTTGGAAATATGTGACATATGTAAAAATCTAGATATTTTAATTTATAGCAGCACCAAAACAGCTGGAATTACTTGTCCGATTACAAAACAGCTTTGGGATACAAACATTGACATCATCCAACAACTTTGTAACAAAAATGATTTGCAATTGAAAAGTTATTTTACATGCAAAGTATAAAAAATTATAGATTTTTAACTTTGTAGGAGCACACATATAGCAATAACTTGAAAATAACTTCACTGACTTTTAGTATCTAACTTGGTCGTTGAAAGAAAATATTTTGTAAGTATAGATTTTTAGAAATTACGTACACTTTATAGAAACATCTTTGTTTTTGGGTTCAATTATAGCAACAAAAACGTTTCGAAGTATAAACAACATATCAGGGAAGATTCGTTGAACTAAGTGAGATGTAATGTGATGCTACAGAATTTTGAGTACTTTTATTTGAGAAGATTAAAAAGACTAAATAAATAAATACAAATATAGCAGGAATCGAACCCAGGCCTTCCATGTGCAAATCCAAAGCTTTGTCAATAGGACTAGTCTTGACAATTACTAGTTTAGTTCCTATGCCATCAAACACCGTAATGACGAACTCCAACTTCAAAGCAAATACTGCTTCTATCGTTCTATAAATGTTCAACATATTGGCAACACAAAACATAACAAGAAACAGATTTTGGTGTATATTTCTGAAAAAAAATTTTCTTGACATTAAATACGTTTCTATTGTAAATTTTGAAAAATTACGTAAATAAGTGTTAAATTCAGCATTTTTTTTGACACTGTATCTATATTGCTCAAACTTGGGAAGTATTGAACGAATAAAACCTAATATCATATCTACATGTTAGAAAAAACTGCATGAAAAGTGGACCACAAGTTATCAAAGTTATAATCTAACAGATATTCGTTGAGGTTAGTAGAAATAGAGGTAGGTCAAAAATAAATAATTTAATATAGTGATTAATTTCCTTAGAAATGATTTAAAACACGAAATAAATTTAAGTAATTTGCCATTTTTCAATGTAAATTTGTGTTCAACATTAACATCTCGCGAAAGTCTTAAATAGCTTTAAATGTTCATAATGTTGAATTTCAGACAATGGTAACGAGTTTAACAAACGAGTTTAAAATATTTTATAACTAATATGCTCTTATTTCTTTGTTTTACTAATGCAAAGTTGTTACATTTGGTTTGTATTTTAATATATAACAATGAATAGAAAATAACCAACCATAAATAAAAAAAACGCATACTGTAATACATATTATGAAATATTTAAAATATAAAAACAACATAAAATGTTTTCTATTTACAGGAAGGTCATAAGACCAAAGAGATTATTACATTGTTCAGAAACGGGGTTTTCAGAAAATAAAATTTTTTAGAGGTTTAAAGGAAGAATTTATTTTCCTATAAAATATGTGTAATTTCTTTTAAAATTCTGAGAAAAAATGTTTTTCACGAATTAATTACTGTAAAACAGCGCTAACTGTGTGTTGTAACTTAACAACTAAAGATATTTAAACAGAAATGGTTTTAAAACTATATTTCGTGACCAACAGATTATAGTCCAATTACATCGAGGGATTATATCGTTGGAACGAGTTCCATAATGATACCACTTTTATTTTAATGGTCACTGATCACGAAAATCAGGGCCCCAATGCTATGAAAAGGATGTAACACCTCCAAGGCACACGTTTTTGGGGGATTAATTTTCTAATCAAGTATTTGTATAGGGAATTAGGATTTACCTTTATGTTGAGGGCTAACCACAGGAGTCAAACCAAAGCGTAAATAAGAAAGAAATGAACAATATTTTGCTCTTTTTGATTTGAGTTTGTATGAATGGGGAATGCGAGAGTGAGGCAAATTTTATTCACCCCTTTAGGGACAACAACTAACCCCTTATTTTGCCTTTAAATCGGAGTAAAATTAAGAAAATAAGTTGCTATAAATCATCTCCTGCTCTCTTGTTATTTTTTGATAAACTTTTGTTGAAACCATTTTTGTATAATATTTTTACCTTTAATGACTTTAAATAAAATAAACGGTACTAGAAACTGGCACATACTTTGTCACAAACATATTTAAATTATTTAACAGATTCACTGTGACTTCTTAGTTGTATAAAAGTAGGAGAGGGGATACATTAAAGTAGGAGAGTAACTAATAAATATTATTATTAGCTAGAGAGAAAAATATTCGAACGATTTCGAACAAATTTGCACCAAACATGTGAATTAGGCCTGTATATATGCACGAAAATGTTTGAAAAACAACCCCCTTTTTATCAAAAAAAACCCCGAAAATCAATTATTATTATTAGCTAAACGAGAATGTTTAGAAAGATGCTGTTGTTTTTGCTTTTGGTAGGGTACATTAGGGCTAAAACTAAGCAAAATTTTATCAAAAACGTTAAAGCTTTTTTTTATCAAAAAATAATAACTGATTTTTTAAGGGGTTTTGGCCAAAAATGGGGTTGTTTTTCAAAATTTTCAAAATCTTTTTTCGTGCATCTATAAAGGTCTAATTGACATGTTTGGTGCTAAGTTGTTCGAAATCGACCGAATAGTTTTCTCTCTAGCTTTGTGTACATACATACAGACAGACATGCATACATAAAGACAGACAGACAGACATACAAAACTGTCGAGAACATATTTTTATTAAATACTTTCATTAGGTTATATATTCAACAGAACAGAGTAACGAAAATAAAAAATGGTTAATGCAATTTGTGTAGTACCAAACAACTGTAACTTTATGAAATTAAATGGGTCTTTTTATAAATAATAATATTAACAACAATATTATCTACTTCAATCGAACTTTGATTTAATGGCCTGTATTTGTATTGATTAAACTCACTGTAGGCCTACTCAACTTTTGATCTGTTTACATATAAATTAATTGTTTGAAGTAAAAATGTTATATTAAAATACAAGTGGGAAACAATATTTTAAATATCTATCAGATAGATACAGTAAATTTTATTAAACAATTTTAATAACTGCAGATATTTCTAAAAACTCTATATGTTTGAATACGTTATACTGTACAATGAATGTACAAGGGCAAGGGAGCAGATTGGCAAAGTTTTTTCGTCACCTAAAGTCTTTAGATTATGCCATTTAGACTAAGGAAGACGGGGAGAGGGGGGGGGGTCAGAGTATATAGGTGAAAAGTTCACAATGTAACTAACTTTAATTATATCCTATCATATAACGAACTTAATTAAAGAGAGATCAAACATGTTTCATTTAAATAGCCACTTGAGTAAATACTAAACAAATTTACTTTGAAATATAATACTGTAATATATTTCAGGAAAAAAGATAAATTATAAAATAAAAACCTTCCCCTAGCTCTCGTCAGTACTTCATTTGTGTTATTCTTTGAAATATTACTTGGCATTATACAATATTGCCTTGTTCACAAAATACTTAAATCAGCTAAAAAGGGATGTTGATAACTAAAGGGATGTATTTATCATGTTTATTACTTATTTGACTTATTTATTCAGTTATTAACTCTGTATGTTTTTTTGCGGGAGGAACACCTAAAGGTTTATAATATATATTTATATATTCCCTTCTTTTTTCATTGTATTGAATGCTTAGGTAAGCTGAACCGTTAATATATATATATATATATATTTTTTTTTAAACAAGGAGGGAAATGCCCTTCGCACAGAATGTGGGAAACCTCTTGACACGTCAGAAGGCTCCACATTCTGAGGTATACCTACTAAAACCCAACTCACCTCTTGCCCGTTTAATGATGATCGTTAAAGACTACCCAGAGGCACCACATTTCGTTATAACTTCTCTGGGAAGCACGGGCCCTTATACAGGTATCTTAACTGTTCTTCCTTGATTTTTAGTACTGTACTTCTATTAAATATGCTTCAATGTACTTCCATTTGTATACGTCTTCCAGCATTTGCAACACCATATTGTCCGGTGTAATGTTCACCCCTATCTTTTCTCAGAGTCTTTTTTTCTGTACACCCCTTACCTTGCAGTCAAACAGCGTGTGACAAACCCCGCAGCTTATACCTGTACTAACTTCTGCTCTGTGGAACCTCTTTAGATAGTATATAAAGCACCCATGACCCGTAAAGGCCTGCGTTAAGTAGAAACTCATCTCTCGATGTCCTCTACCAAGCCAACTCTCTAGATCCATCACTATTGTGTGAGTCCATCTACCAGTCTGTTCTTCATCACAGCGAACCTTCCATTTTTGTATAAGCCTTGCTCTAGCTTCTCTCTTTACCCGGGCTATTTATAACTGTATCCTCATCTTCTGACCTCAAGTTCTCCCTAATTCCAAAGTATATATCCCTCCTTTCTTGAGCGAAGAGGTCAATAAGCGGTGTTCCTGCAAGGACTAAGACTTTCCGACACGGTGGTGTAAGCTTACACTATCCTCAACGCAGCGGTTCTCTGGACAGATAGCAGTCTTCTCTTAAGGCTCTCCTTTTCCAGGGCTTCCGCCGAAATGAACCTTTAATATTAATCAATTTAAAAACAGTGAATATGTTTTTTAAGTTTTGTTCTTTGTATAGTTTTATATAAATAGGGATGGTTTAACATTGTTAGATCTAATTGTATAACATTATTAAACTTTAATAACTTTCTGTAAAATTATAAAAACTCTTTGCTGCATACATTCAAGCTGACCTATTCCCACGCAGAGGATTTATGCCTTTGTGAGGATCACTTTCTTTTAAATGAAATTGCACATATTAAACAGTATTACTTGAGGAAAAAAGTAAACAACAATAGATATTGCGAGAAAAAACATATTTTTTGCAGCGGTTTACATTTTTTTTAATAGTTTTACAAAAATTAATATCAGTAATAATTATAAGTGTCATAAGTAGAAAATGTATTTGCGGAATTGAAAACCTTTGTTTAGCTTGTGTCTTTAAAAAGAAACTTACATTTCTAATTTTAAGAAGATGAGATTATCAAAGCTATTGCAAGCAATTCGCATTACCTTATTATCTTTTAATTAGACGCTTTTGTTAAAAAATTCTATAAAAAGCGTTTTCTTTGTCTTTTTTTGAATTTAAAAAGTGTGGTTACAATACAATCGATAGCACATCAAATTGTCCAGAGACGCGTTCGTTGTAAGAAAATGCAATCGCATCACACTACATTGTTAATAATCTTTGTTTATTCCTTTTTTAAGTACAACATAAACATACATCTTATTGTCTAGGAAATACTCAACCATCTTTTTCAGTAACCGATTGTTAGCGCATTTATCATATCTTTTCTCAAAATTATAAATAAAAATTATCCGTTATAGCGAGTTTATTACAGTAATTAGGTGGTCGGAAATTTTAACATGCTGTATTCTTCCTATAAGAAACCCACTTCTAAACCACTGCAAAGCTACTCCCCTAATTTCCGAAGCCTGTAATTTTGACTTTAAAATCTCGTGATTCACTAAATCAAAGGCTTTTGTAAAGTCGACAAATAATACTGAAGTTTTTTATTTGGAATTTATAGCATTGTAGGCCTTTGTTATTTTAAAATAAAATCGAACAGCGAACCACACTGTCAAGGGACGGATGCTGTGTAAGAAAATACATTTGCGTATAGTAATGATAATAACAGTTTTCAACTATTACTTTTTTATGTACGACGTAAACATACATCCTAATGATTAGGAAATACCTATCCATCTTTTCCTGTAGGCCTAACCGCAGGAAATGTATTTTATCAGAATAACTTGTCCCAAGTCTAGCTCAAAATTTATTTAGATGATTGTATTACTTTACTAATTTAAATTAAGGTATACGTAAACATAAGGTGAATAATATAAATAAATTTAAAACAAATTATTAAAATGATATCACTTTCAAGTTCTGTACAAAACGAAGAAAATACATTCTAACAGTATAACCCATTTAGAAGCTTTTGTGATTTAATTTAAATCTTAATACATATTTGTGACGTATAACTTTCCTTATTGCATCTTTAAACTGTTTAGTAAATACATTAATTATTAGACTTTATTAAGTTCTGTGCTTACTTTCACACAACAACATGTTTTGAATGTTTTCATGTTATTACTTTACTGGAAGTTTCTTTAGAAATCTTGATAAAATTAAAGTAGGTTTATGAAAAGTAAGTATAAGATCTTTTAATGAAAGAAGATTTTTAAGTTACATTACTTTTTCTTTAAAGTTATATTACTGTAATTTTGTAAATTCGTGAAATTCGTTCTGAAATATGCATGAAAAGAAAGTTTAGATAAACAAAATATACATATAAAATTATGTAACATGTGTATTTTATTTTATTTTCATTACACAACTGATTGTGAGAAGATAATGTAATCTTATTATTCTTCTTCAATCATATTCAGAGCTGACAACAATATGTTAAATACATTTTTATATTTTTAATTATAAATTATTTTGTAGTTCTATTCAATTTACCATTTAACAAATAAATTTCTAAGAAATTAATAAAAATAAACTGAAAATCTTGGCCTTATAAACCCTAGTTATCTTTCTAAAGTATTATTGGAAGAATAATAATAAATATCTTTTGTTTAGAAACATATGATATAAATTTAAACAAAAAACGGTAGATCTTTTACCTAGATAAAGTACTGTAACACATTCTCGTGTTTTGTTAATTTAGTTTCTCAGGAAACCACCTACTTTGTCCTGAAGTTTCACTAGCTTTTACCCTGGTTATTTCCGTATCATCCCGTACAACTACTAATTGTTTGAAATAGTCTAGTCTAAAGAAGCAGTTACTTCTTTACAAAAGTTAAGTGTCGGCTTCAAATATACAATATAATATTATGATTTCCCTTTTAAAATAAATGTTTCTCGATCTTAGTTTCGCATTAATTAATTGATGATTATTGACTATGGTTACTATTATATTTAAAACATGTTAATATTAATAAACGAACCGAGATCAAACTTTAGTTGTTGGCATTTAACTACATAATGTAGATTTTATAAGTATTTAAGCCAAATATTTAAGCCCTCCGTTTAACATGGATATGGTACGAAAAATCAGTTATTTGTATTTATAAACGCTTTGTATGTCAGTGCAGTAGTCAAACTTGTACAATGCCAGGCAAGTGTTTGCATTTTACTATCAAGAAATACGTACTAAGATTTAAATGTTTGAACACACAAACGTGCTTAAAGAAATAAAAACAATTGAATACAAATTTAAATTAAATTGTGTTTTCGTAGAACACAATATTTGTTAAGGTTAATGCCAAAATTTATGGTAATAACTTAAATTTAAAAAGTAAAGATAAATAAGGTATTAAAAAATAGTTCTTTTTGCAATTTCATAGGAAAACCTTTACTGGATTTAAATAAATAAATTTTTTTAGCAAATCAAACATTAATTGTTTAAATGTAATCACTTAAGTTTGGTAACACATTTCCTAAATGTTTTAAATAGTGGGGAGGGTTTAAATACATAACTTTGTTCTTTTTTTATACATTTATATTTGTTTCCTTGATAAACAGCCTACTAGAAATTGCAAAAATATGTTTACTACAATTTTATAATTTAATTAATCAAAATCTATTATATGTTTAGTATATTCTTCATTAAATGTAAATATACATGACCAATTTGGCAGTTCACTTATAACCGTTGTATATTACATAAGTTAATTGCAACAACCTTTCTGTAAATATTAATATTGTGAAATATAAAGTTTAAATTTGGACTGTATTTGCAGAATAATTTGAAGTTAGTGTTTAAAATTACGGTATTGCGTTCCCAAATACGCAATCTTGTTTAATGCAAAGAGGATTTATTGTCTTGCCTAGCTCAATAATGGTGTTTTTATTAATTTGATTCTATTATTCTTGAATGACTTATCTCAACTAGATTAAATTCAATGTAGTTTTAGATTGAATTAATCCATAATTTTAATAAAACATTTAGAGACTGATCAGATTTTGTATGATAAAGGAAAATTAACCTAATTAGATTAGGTTTGTCTCTCTATTTCTAAAATTAATATTTCACAGAAACTGGAAAAATTACAAGTCTAAGTACCAAAAGATCATAAACCTTGGGATGTTTAGAAGTTGATTATGTATATTTACGTTTTTTATGTATGTATACATGTTGTAAAGCCACAATAAATAAATAAATTTATCGATTTAGTTTGTTAGTTGTGCGTCAGGCCAATCCGAATGTATTCCAAATTGCACTATCTCTCTTCTAGGCTTAAAAAGAAATTTTACTGTGGAATATGGTGAACCAGTAAATCACTGTAAGAATAACTGTTTAGTGATTTCGTTGTTTGTTTGGTTTTAGATTGTCTTTTTTTACAATTATTGTGTGCTAACATTTTTTATCTGTTCAAATAATATTTCTTTATTTTTATAATATTTCGAATTTATCGAGACATTTTTCATCTGGAAATTAAATTTTAAAAAGTAAACACATTTTGGCTAATTTAATGTTCAAAACGTTCCAATGTTAGTTAGTTATAGTACTATTAATAAACCAATCTTCATTTGAAGAATTTCACAAAGGAAAAGTGTTAAATAACCAAATACTAAAACTTTAATTTTGTTATTTGTATCCTACCATGGAGTTTCACAAATCTTCAACTTTTTTACTTTAAATTGTTAAAAGGAGAAAGATAATTTTATTGTATCACCTCCCTTTTGTTTATTTCAACTCTTTAAGCAATATACTACTTTCATATATCCCTCACAATATTAGTTGTT
>JAGFPH010001381.1:116127-151076 GCA_018207615.1 Philaenus spumarius
GGAGAGAGAGGGTAGGGAGAGAAATGTAGAGAAAGAACTTATAACATAGTGGTGGAAAAATTCTAATCAGTACTTTTACATTTATTTTCTACTTCTTCAAAATTAATTGTCAAAATTATGTCAGGACAAATTTGATTTATTATACTATAAACTTACCACGATCCAGTGATTGCTTTCGATCAGGTCATTATTAGTGAAAAATGTATTATATATCAATCTGCTGGAAAAGAAAATTTATCTTAATAAGTTTTCGGACATCATTAAAAAAATAACCTAATTTTACTGCAGTATTTTTTTCAAATTAATTTAACTTATCGTTCTTCCTAGAAAGTAATATTGTTCTTCTTAGAACAAATATTAATGAAGTGTTTGATTTATTCATAACCAAGTTCAAGTTGCTGAGTGTACTTTTATTTTTAAAGATAAAAAACAAAATTCGCTGTAATACTCTACACGTAGATTAATTTAATTGTAATTTATAATTAATTACTTCAGTACAGTAACACCATTAAACGAACCTTTTTTAAAGTATCCGTTTGCACTTAAACAAATGTAGGCTACGTGTATAAATTTTAATTTTAAATATTTTTAAAAATCTTGTAATTTCCCTTCTAATCCCTTCTAAATGTTTCCATGTTTAAACTAATTCGAGTAGGACGAAACGAAGACAATAAAACTAAAATAATAATTTCTTATTTGATAAATTTTCAAAACAATATCTGGGTTTTTGGTGCAAATTCTCAAGTCTCATACGTTTTTCCCGTATTGATATATAGCCCAATAGGAAGAGAAAAAGAAAAGAAACACTTTTAAATTACTAGTTGCTAGACTATGTGAATCTGCAAATAAATTTATTATTTACGAATATACTTCCATTTTATTTCTATGTAAGTTACATAGTTAGTAGTGGGCCTTGCAGTTGTCATTAATTAAAATAAATTTGGAATAATTAACTTTCTCAAACCGTGTTTGCGACTACATACTATTATCCCTTCTGAATTATTACTAAGAAAATTGTGACTGCTCAGATTTCGTTCATGGACAAATAGGAAGATAATCACATATTTTACATTCATCTATAATTAAGAAAGACTATTTACCTAATAAGACATACATGTATGCTAGGCAGGCTATTTGTTTATAACTTATAACAGAAACTAACAAAAACCGTCCTTACAAAAATTTAAGATTACGCCAATTTAATATTTAACAGATTGCTATATTTGTGTATATAAAACTGATAAACCAAACGTGTATATTGTTTTTTTATTCTAAGTTATTTCTCTATCAAAACAATACAACTAAAATTGTTTTGATAAATATTTATAAAATTAAAATACCAAAAATAGTATTTAATTGAATTTCAACAATTATTACATAGTTTAAATATCTGAAATGATAAAAATACCGAATAATAGCCTAATTAACTTCTAACATATGTCTACTTCTAGCCTTGTTATAATATCTTCTTATGAATGGTTTTAATAATCTTCTAATTTTGTATCCTTCTATCTTAATCTAGCACTACCTATTTCCTCTTTTGAAGTGACCTTCCCCGTTATGCAGTCGTAGTATAATGTAAGATAATATTTACATGTTTTTCTGTTCACATAATAAAATAACGCCTGGGGACAATTAATTCATTTCAACATACGTACCCAAAAGGTCATCCTTTAATCTGCGAAAACAGCGAAATAATTTTAGCGCATGTCGTTAGACACTTACAAACTATCTTATTTGGTAACGCAATTTTGCTACAATTATAATTCTTTGAGAATCTCGTTTAATGTAAAATAAGACAATATTAAATGTAGAATAATACAAACTTAAAGAACAGAAAGAAATTGACCATACAAGGAGTGAAAAAAATATTTTTCATTTTTATGTATTTACCCTGTTTTCAAAAACACAAAACCTTACGTAAGATTTATGAGGTGATTTGTAGAATATTATACCGCAAACGCAAAATAAATGTAAAAGAGATGTACTTTATCAATGATGGATAGGGGTTGCCGTATTTGCCAAATTTAGTGGAACAATAGCTTAGCAACATTTACTTTTCCCCTTGTGGAAATCTTCTCTCCAAACATTTAAAATGGTCTACAGTCATATTTTACGAATTAAATTACTTTTGGATGTCAGATATGTTAGTTAAAAAGTGTCTATGACATATAAATATTTTATTGATGTATTTGTGCTTTCTTCCTCTTTAAAGTTCGACACCCTAAAACAGTATTAGTCATTAGTGCATTATGAAAATTATATATTAGTGCAATCTGAAAAAAAAAAAAAATTATTCAAGTATCATAGAATCAAACAGAAACAAAGTTATTGAGTTGGAAAGGCAATACATCCTATTTTGCATTAACCAAGATTAAGTACAAAGAGAGCCAGCTCAATACATTAAATTGTAATTCAACCTAACTCTGTAAATATAATTCAAATTTAAACTATATTTGTTCAATATTTCAGTTTTTATGCAGATGGTTGTTGCATATAATTAAGTATTTAAAAGTAAGTATATACAGGTTTGTAAAAATTTAGAAAACAGTAAGTTAACCATCTAAAAAAAGAATCAATATTTCATTTAAAAGTTGAAGAGTACTGTCGTGACAAAATTACACTGATTAAAAAAACACGAACCACAAAAAAGGAACAACAAACTCTAACTAAACAAATTAATGGAAAATTGTTTTTGTTTTGTTTTGTTTTTTTGTTAGGGATTTAGTTAATCAGTGTAACAATATTTGGCTTGAAAATAGAAAACTAATTAACTTGCGAATGGGTCTTGAAAACCAACACTTAAATTGATCATGTTGGTCAGGGGTTGCTTTAAGATTCTTTAATAAAATGTTTCATTTAGTCTATAATTTAGTTTGTTTTAATATTTCCCATTAAATCGGGCTTTTTATCCTTGTCTACCAATAACTTTAGGTGATTGTTTACTTCTATTAAATAATTTAGGTTCAAACAGATTTCCCTTATTTAGTGATTCCCTTTTAGATCCAGACAAAGGGCTATTCTGTGGCTACGAATATAAACAAATCGAAAGGGACATGGATGTACTTTAAGGGACAAAGTGCTTTATTTAATAACTAAAGTAAAGAAGTAATTTTACAGTGAACTAAAAGATGTAATAATGATTTAATTTGTATGTATTGTAATAGTTGTGAAAACGTTATATTGATTTAAGAAGACATTTGTTTCAGAAATGGGTTTGAGGCACAAGAGCTTAACGTATAGCTCGTTTACTAGAAATTCAAATTGATAGATATAACAAAAACAAATGCAATGTCTCAGAAAATAAGTCATCAAGTTGAAAATAAAATGAGAAACAAATAAGTCTTAACAAGTCATACAGTATTGGTTATTAAAAATAAAACAAAAATTACAACAAAATTCAGAACGTTTGCTCTGAAAACTCTGAAAATTTTCTGACATTTGATTTGAATCTAGAATATTCACAGTCAAAGACATATTTGACTGGAACTGAAATTTGTTCACAATTTAATTTAGTTTAAAATATGTTGTAAGCAATGAAAGAGTTTTCTGGAGGAAGTGAAATAGTTTTGGACAGCATAATGTAGACGTTTGTTGTTAATGAATAATATGTGCTGTTATGAAGTATTATTTGTAAAATTTATTATACATTTAAATTAATACACTTACACTAAAATTTGCAACCGAAGATCTTAAAAACTAAGTACCAATATCAATAAATTATTAAATACTTTATATACAATTTAACTATAAAAAGTTAAGTATTGTTTTTAAAAGTCTATTTGCAGAACTATAGATCTGTGCATAAGTCTATTTAGGCTGTCCTCTGTTCTTAGATTGTTTCTGAAACCAAACTGATTGGAACTAAACTATTGTATATGATTAAAAAACTACATCAGTCTTGACTTAAATGTTTTCTCAAAAACCTTTGAAAAAACAGAAAGAAATGCTGTAGGCAAGCTATAATCAAAGCAGGTTATTAATTTGTTAATATTAGGAATAAGTAAGTTCTAGGTGAAATGTTATAAACATATTTTAAAAATACAAACTTTGAATATGTACTACGGTACAATTAGTTTATCAGAGTTTCTATGTCTACTTGAAAACTTTTGAAAACTTTGGGAGAAAAATGTAAATGGAACCGGGAATACAACTTTCGACCTTTGCTGCTGCATTTTTCTCCTGTATACGTAAAAGTGATAAGCACCACTTTTCACTTTCTGATAGGATAGCAATACCGCCCTAATTTTTTCCTGATATTTGTTTGTGATAGCACTCAGTTTTGTCTTTTTACAAATGAATGGCTCAAATGAAGACAAGGTTGAAATATTTTTTTACGGACAAGAACCTGTTTTGGTGTTATAATAAAAATATCATTTTCCACAAATTTGATTCTCCATTACTTTGAAACGAAGTTAGACATTAAGCTCTCTAGTTTGCGCCATTATGTTTCTCTTTTAATAAGGTATTTATTGTTGTATTACATTACCTACCTTTATATTTGAAATTGTTAACCCCACTTACCCCCCTAAGCCCCACAAAATCATAGATTGTCAGATACGTCAAACAATTTGTCCTGTTATGCTACAAAATATACCAGGTGTCCCATAAAGGGCCCCCCTCTTTAATTTTTGAACGACTGTACATTTTCAAACAATCTTTGATAAATGTTACTAACATAAATCAAAATACTTTTTTATGTGGTTTAGGGTTTCAACCCTCACCCCTAAATAGGGGTTGCTGGGGGTAGTTTTTTATTTTCAAATAGCAACCCCTAGCAAGTTGCATATTATTTTAAAGAGGATAAAAAAAGAAAGTGAATGCGCAAACTAGACCTCTCTATGACTTCTAAACTAAAGTTATGGTAAAAAATGTATCACCGTAATTAGATTGTTGAACTACCCACCACTAAAAATAACAACAAACTCTAAAATTTCACAACTAAGCTCTAGAGTGACCATTGTCAGGAAACATTTTCAGTGTCCTTAGCTTAAAGTAGTACACCCTTTATAAAATTAAATTTCAGTAGGGGATAGTTCAACAATCTAATTACGGTGATATATTTTTACCATAACTTTAGTTTAGAAGTCATAGAGAGGTCTAGTTTGCGGGATTCATTTTCTTTTTTTATCCTCTTTAAAATGATATGCATTTTGCTAGGGGTTGCTATATGAAAATAAAAAACTACCCAAAGCAACCGCTATTTAGGGGTGAGAATTTATATACCCTAAACCACATGAAAAAGTACTTTGACTTATGTTAGTAACATTTACCAATGATTTAAAAAAAATTACAGTCGTTCAAAAATTAAAGAGGGGGGGGGGACCTTTATGTTTTGTTAACTTATTTCCAGTAACTAAAATAATGAAGGGGGTTTAAAGGGACTTTATGAACGCTCTGTATAGTGCTACTAGAGTATCCAATATTATTATCATAAAAATAAAAAACCACTGTGTTTATGCAGTCAACATCCGGAGATTTTTTATTAGGCAATTTATTTATTATATTTACAACTTCATTTCAGAAAAAATTACCCACAATTACTTGGAAAAGAAAATATGTTTTGGTCAATTTATCATCATGGTTACTTGTTTAAACATCTCTAATAATATACGGCACATTGATAAAATAAGAATAAAATTATTGAGCAATACCCACAGGATCCGTAATGTGCTCCCTTGAGTTTTTTGTTAATTTATCTACAGCTACTTTATCAGGTTCTTGTATAAAGATTTTATTTGCAATCCTGCATTGAGTACCCACATCAGACGGTTCCTTTTGTAATCTTTCAGTAAAATATTTTTCTTTTCCCTTTTAACATCGTAAGAAATAAAATACAATGTTTATTGTTGTAAGAAATTAAATACTTTTTAGCCGAATCTTGAAGAAAATAAAAGCTATTACACTCGACCCAACTTGAAAACGGTTCGCCGGAGGAGGGTAAAACTTCGTTTCTATCCGTTTCAGACCATTTGGAGACGATACCCAAAATTCATTTTTTAGACGATAACTAAATTATATATATGTTTTATTATCGGATTGATAAGTGGTAGTAAATATGCTTCAAAATTGATTTTGAGGTGAAAGAGTCCTAGTAGAATTCTTCAGATACACTTTTTCATTGTTTTTCGATACGATTCAAAATGGCGGAGTTATACCGATTAATCGTTGTTGGGTAGGAATATGAGGAATATGTAAGTATGCTTCAAAACAGCTGAACTTTTAGTGGAAGGGTCCTTGTAGGATTTCGCAGACACTGATTATTTTATTTTTCGATTTGACCAAAATGGCGGCCTATTTGATGCAAACCAAAATGACAAAGTTAGAGCGAGGAAATTGCATTATTTCTCCCACTCATAAGCCCAATTACAATTTGTGGGTTATATCATTCGAAAGGTAATTAAATTTACTACAATCCTGTGCAAAGGTATTTCAGGTACAGTCCCTGGAACAAGGAACAAAATTGATAGGAAGCTCCCGATAAATTACTTTTTCATTATCCGTGTAGGATTTTTGTGCAATTTTTCACACTCATAAGCCCGGTGCAACTTTTGAGCCATATCATTCGAAAGGTAATTCAATATTCTACAATCATGGTCAAAAGGTATTTCAGGTTCAGTCCCCGGAACAAGGCACACAATTGATAGGAAGCTCCTGATAAATGATTTTTTCATTAACCATGTACAATTTTTATGCAATTTCGCTCACTTATAAGCCCGAGTGCAATTTGTGAGCTATATCATTAGGAAGGTAATTAAATTTACTATAATCTTGTGCAAAGGTATTTTAGGTACAGTCCCCGGATCAAGGAATAAAATTGATAAGAAGCTCCCGATAAATGATGTTTTCATTATTAATGTAATGCAATTGCGCAATTTAACTTATACCTTGCATAAGCCCGAGTACAATTTGTGAGATATCATTCAATAATTACATTTACTATAATCCTGTGCAAAGGTGATTTTTGGAAGAGTTCCCAGAACAAAGACCAAAATTCATTCGAAACTCCCAGTATTTAATACTAGTTATTTCCTGATTAGAAAATTCGGCTATAGTAATGCGGCAGTGCTGCTTATGGTTTTTTAGTTTATGTAAGCTGCTTCCTACATTATTTCGAAAGTTCCATGTACACATTACAAAACACATTACACCATTTAGTGGGGAAAGACTCAAACAACGTTATTACAACAAGGTTTTTCACGAACCAAGTATTTAGCCTTAAGGGCTCATTAACCACAACCTACCTTTGGAGATTCCAGATCATTATCAATGCTGTACTTTAGTCCGCCTTAATAGGATCTTAACTAAACGTTGTTGGGTTAATTAAATGAGCTTCTTTCCTCTAAAAGGATAATGTTACCGTACAATAGCTTCTTCTGTAAAAGGAGATACATTTACTTTACAAAATACATCTGTTCAGAATATATTCATTCTCTAAATAACATTTAGGAGAGTTTGTAATTTCCTTTTTGTAGACGAATGAAATAAAAAGTTAATATTTTACAGTGGTTAAAGTTGTACATGTAGACAAATATGATTTTATAAAGAAATTAATTTGCTTGCCTTTATTGTTTGATTTGAGTAATTTTCTTGTTACTAAACGTTGTTAAACGTTGTTAAATTACGTCTAATGGATCTTTAAGTAATAGCCTGTATTTTATTAAAACCGAACTTTGTATACTCAGACATTAAACGCAATTTACGGATTGATTAAAACAGTTCAATTTATAATAATTATTATTATGTTGAGTTTTAGTGAAATATTCTACAATAAACTATTACAGTACTATTAAAATATAATTTCGATATGCAAAATAATATTATATTATTTTTAACAACACATTTTTTTATGAAATAACGTTTTAACAAGGCTCTAATGTAACATTGAACACATTGAAATAAATATACAAATCATATTAAATGGTACAGAAAAAAGTTGAACAACTGAAATTTTGAATATGGAAAATAATTTTTCAGGCTCGGTCTTTTTCATAGTGATAAGCAGTTTAGGAATGGTATCATAGAATGAACATTAAGCATAAAAAAATATTTTAAGGAAGAATAACCAGAACAAGCTTTATCAAAATGCAAATAAAATGTTTTATCTGTGATAGTGTTTAAATTCAGAGGAAATTTATGAAGTTACACATTTTTCAACCACTATCTCAAAAAGAAGGGTGTTATATAAGTTTAACGTGTGTACCTTAGTGGCAGAGTGTTTGTGTTGGTGTGTGTTGGTGTGTGTACACCTGATCGTAGGTCCCAAACGGATTAACCGATTTTTTTTTTGAAAGTGATTTGATCGAGCGTGTTCTTAGCCATGATTCAAGAAAATATTTTCAGCCGTTTGAAGATCATCAGCTCTGTCGATCTGTCGGGGTTTTAATTTGTTTTATTTATAACACATGTTAGCTTACTGTAAACGATTATATTTATATTTCGTTTGTATTTCTTTAAAATATTCAGGTTTTAGTTAAAATACACTTTGATCTTCAATACAATAATTCAACAATTTTTGGTCCTTACTGAAAACCAAAATTTCCAGTTTTTAAATAGATGGAACTTTACATTTCCTGAAAAATATTGTATTATGTAACAATGTTATACGCATTAAACTGTCCAATGTTATTACTTTTATAACATGCAACTAAAATTCTAATTTTTAAAATAGTAACTTATTTATCTTCTTGTATGGTAGTGCTTAAAAATATAACCAAGTTAGATATTTCTACCTTTTCTTAACAAAATATTTTTAATATTCTACATTTAAATTTAAAAGAAAAAATGACTGACTTATTTTTTCATCTATTTTTTATATTTTTTATTTATCAATTTAAATTAATATATTTGATTGATTATATGTAATATAATATATCATAATATATATGTATAAATAATAATATATCATAATATATATGTATATATAATAATCTAATAATAATCATATATTATATAAGTTTATTATATCTTTATTATCAATATGATTGATTTATTATAGTTTATAAAATGGATTTTTTTCAAAAAGTTACCGTATACATACATGTTTTTCACTATTTCCATACCAATATAACATTAGTGGATTTACTATTGATTCCTATATTTATTAAATAGAAAACTTAAACACAGGTATATCTATGTTTACACTTTTATTAGGTAAGTTTCTATCTCTAATTTTATGTTTTGCATTTATTAAACTGATATGTGTTTTTTCGCCTTTTAATTAATCTTTTGTGTAGAACCTACTAAGATATTTTTTATATAACGCCACGAAAGTAGTACAACCAATTAAATTTATCTAAATTTGACCAAATTGTTTGTCTATATTTTATAGTAAACTGTAAACTTACAAAAACATTTTTATTTGTGAGCTTAAACTTGCCATATATTATTGTTATCTTTAATCATTAGGTCAATTAAAACTAAGAGCTAAAGGATAATTTGTTTATTTGTTCCTAAGTTAGTTTTTTAAAACGTTCTACTATTAAGTTGGAATTAATTTCAATAAAAGTAGTCATATTTTTACTTTAAATGTTGTTTTTTTAACTTTTCCATGAAATGTAGGTTACTATACGTTCTTATTAAAATCGTTTGATTAAATTAACTATAGCAATAAAGTAAAATCAAATAATTGTATTTTTTGCACATTTAAAGGCAGTTTAACATAATTTAAAGATAATTTCAAAAGATAAAATAAAACCTGAACACAAAATCTCACAATAAATACGTTTACTAACCTCAAGGTTTTGAGGTTAGTAAACGTATTTATTGTGAGATTTTGTGTTCAGGTCTTATTTTATCTAAGTTACTTTCTCACAAGTCAAGCTCATTAGTTATTTATTTTAATAATTTCAAAACTTTGTTTTAACTTCTAACCCATTTTATAATATTTTTAGACAAATGATTGTCAGGTTATACTATCTCGTATACTATATTTTGTATCTATATTTCCTGTCTGTTTCTCGATCGTTTTTTATGTGTTGCCCGCCACTAATTACAAATAAGTTTGAGAGAGAGGACAACTGAGACATTAAAAAAATAGAATTTTGTGAAGAATTATACCAAAGAATTTTATTGCTAATAAATCTTTTTATCGTACGCTGCAAAGTGTATGTTTTTATTTTAATAACCAGCAAATAACCAGCAATGGGTTAGAGTGTTCCATTGTTTCCTCGACACGAACTGCAAAGCTCAGCTTATTATGTGAACACTAAAGCATCGGGGGTTATTTGCGTTAATGGTTTAATCTTATGTTAATGGGTCCCACAAAATGTTTTAATGATATATGACGTTGAGTTTGAGGTTTGAGTTTTATTTTGTATTAGGCTACGCATAAAATTTTGAATCACGTTCAAATGATTTGGGTTATAAAACTATTGAAGCTGAGTTCTGATTTCTTATACCCTCCCTTTAAACCAATTAGTAATAACTTTTAGTTCATCTCATTGTATTTTAATATTCCTTTTCATTGTATTTACTCGTTAATGTAGTTATTCCTAAATTTCACTATTTGATTTATACATAAAAATAGGGAGTTCTTTTTCAAACACCCTGTATTTTGATAAAGTACGTACATAGGAGAACCCTCTATTGTATTGGAGGGTTATCTCTCTTGACACACTCTACCTTACTTACCGTGCTTTTTTAGATTCAAATTATGTTTTTGTAGTTCACACTTTTTTTTATATCAAATTAGGCATTTCCTTCAGCTTTGACGTTTTCCGTATAAAATAAGAATTATTTTAGTTCATAATATTTATATAAATAAGAAATTAAATACTCGTACTTTTCCACCTAAATGTAAAATGTGGTGCTCTCTTATATTTTGTGCTCTCTTAAATCCCTCATTTAAATTCTTTAAAATTGTAATACGTTGTTTATTACTTCCCACCGTAGACGTTTAAAAGATAAGAAATGAAATTATAAACGGTTCCATATTATAAATACAAAAAGTAACACTTCCAGGATTTGTTAAAGATTTTTATATCAAAATGATAGTTAAAGGAAGATACGTTGTAAACTTCTCAGAAAGCTCATAGCTTCTAAGACAATGAAATATAAAATTGTATATACAATTGTTGATAATATTTAAAACAATCCTATTCGACTATTTTCGATTAAATAAACGATATATTTAACATGACACAACTTATCTATACTTATAAAAGCCAAATACCATTGACTCATTGACTCATCACAGTTTCTCCAAAACCACGAGGCCTACAAACATGAAATTTGGTACTAATACTCTTTATATGCTCTAGACGCGCAATAAGATAGGGTTTCAGAAAATTCGAAATTTTAGGGGGGGTTTTGGAGGATCAAAGTTACTAAATCACGATTTATCAAAACCTACCGAACGGATTGAAATGAAATGTATTATGTAGCTTCCTCTAGGGCTCTAGGTACTCGCTAAGAAAGAGTTTAAAAAAAAATCGAAATTTTAGGGGAGGTTTGGGTGGTCAAAGTTACTAAAAATCCCCATAAGAAATGCATAGTGTAATATATTTACTGATATAATATATTTTTTGTCAATATAAATTTAACTTTGATTTGTCTATCCGTGCAAAGCCGGGTCGGGCTAGCTAGTTTATTATAAGTCCTAGTTGTTCTTGAAGCTATTTACTTCTTATTTAAATTTTATTTGTAACAGTAACTTATTATTACTAACTTCTTTAATATTTATACTAGGGGCCTGTCCCTGGACGATTCGCTCGCAGTTGTAAAATTCGCTAAAACTCTCGCTAATCTTTGGCTCGTTTGTAACTGGATGACTGAGCATCCCTCAGTATTTTTAACGTCTGGATTATATCTATAATGTATCTATTCGAATACTTAGTTTAAAGGCGGTTTAAAAAGAAGATGTATCTATTCGTATTCTAAGACACTTGAAAAGTGGTATAAAAAGAAGTTCAGAATTTAAATGTTATGCGCATTTTTCAGAGTTTATGCGGATTTTCGCAGACATAAGACCTTGCGCATTCGATTCCTGACGTCAAAAAACAACTGTATGCAAATTTTCATCAAAATCGTTAGAGCCGTTTTCGAGATCCCCGAAATAAATTTATAAATATACAAATATACAAGAATTATTCGTTTAATAAGATGAGATATAAGTATATTTACATTTTTGACTGTGTGGTTTAGAGTTTTTATAAAAATAAGAATAAAGCAAATTGATTAAGGCAGTGATTACTTTAATAAGAATAACTATAAAAACTCCTTTCGCCTTATAATATTACATTTGTAATGCATTATATAAAAATAAGAATATTTAATTTCTAAAAATAAGAATATATATATATTCAGATTTCTTATTTTTAGAAATTAAATATTCTTATTTTTATATAATGCATTACAAATGTAATATTATAAGGCGAAAGGAGTTTTTATAGTTATTCTTATTAAAGTAATCACTGCCTTAATCAATTTGCGTTATTCTTATTTTTATAAAAACTCTAAACCACACAGTCAAAAATGTATATATATATATATATATAACTAGTGCACATGGTATTTACAGTAATTCTAGCCATTAGTTCAATTAGTCACTTGTTTACCTTTTGTAAGAAACCTCGAAGGACTGTTCTCATTTTGTAGATTATGTCCACCTAAACTCTCCTAAATAAAACCTCATACCAGAGTTCTGTCTTGTCTAAGTAATCGATTAATTGAATTAAGACTGCCAACACGAGAAGCGTCAAAGTAAAAATTTTATTTAACAAAACAATCCTACAACTGCAGGCACTTATACAAATCAGTCGAGCACAGAATAATTGTATTTTAATAAACTCAAAATAATCTCGATTTAATTTGTTTGATTTCTAAATTATATAGATAATTTTATAATATTTAAATTTATAAATTTTGCTAAAAACCAAAAATAGTAAATTGCTAAATAATGATAACTATTTTAATAAATCGAAACGTCCCTTTAATATAATGAAATTGTGAAGTATGTAATTCCCTGAAGTACCTAAATTATATATACTCTATATAAATAGGAAATCATATTTATTATGCTATGGCTCCAATGAATACATATTTCGTCAAAACATTTCAAATAACTAATTATGATAAAACTAGGGGAGACCCCTGCGTGCTCCGCACGCCAACCCCCAATGGAACCTTCTAAAAACATATGTTATGTTTTATTTATAATAAAGGTGTACACACGATTATTAATAACCTCAAAACTAAGATGGTAAATAAAGTTAAATGTTCAAATTAAATATTTCTTATATTTTATAACAGCAGTTATAATAATGATTAAAAGAACCAGCAAGGCTCAGGTCTACACTTTAAAACCCTAACCTAAAAGCTAGAAATACAAAAATTAATGCTTCAAATTTTTAAATCAGCTGTTAATGGAAATATTGGAGCAAACAACTATATTATCTTTTATTTTATTCAATTGGTTGCTATGGTAATAAATGTAAATACATGTATTTTTTTATCAGTCTAGGCCTAACCTAAGAATTTTGTCCGACTAAATTTACAAATATTGAAATAAAAAAGGGTTTTATCGAAATGAATTATATCCTATGTTACTCAGGGATAGTGTAGCTTTTTATTAGTAAAACTATTTTTTCAATCTATTCAGTAGTTCCAGAGATTACCCCCTACATACAAACAAAGAAAAAAACAAACTTTTCCTCTTTATAATATTAGTATAGATCAAATGTTTTAATAAAAACTACAGAACAGCTGTTTTATGTTTTTCATTTATTTATTTAATACCAAATGTTTTAATGTAAACAAAGCAGATGTTTTAAAATTCACATGTATTTCTTATGGGGATTTTTTGTTTTACGGGGACCCCAAAAACCCCTTAGTTTTTAATTTTAGAAAAAACTTATATTTTTCCCTCGTTCCTTGAATCGATACCTTTAATTTGAAACCTCTCCCATCATCCTCCGATTTACCAAATTCCCACAATTTTGAATCTAAAATTTCGCTTACAGAATTATATATAAGGATGTGTAGGCATAGTTGCCAATGTATATAATTTAGTGGCCAGAATGTGTAATATAAAACTTTCATAGTAATAAATCAGCATTGCATTGGTTAGATGAGAATGAATTCTTAGAAATGTTAAACTATTCGTCTAGAACTGTTTCTTCAAAGACCTGTTAAGTCTTCTACAAGAAACGTGATGTTAATAAAACTGTTTCCCTTTGTTGTTTCTTTTAAACTGCATTTTGATCACAGTTTAAATGATTTAAATTAACTTTATTTCTCCATAGTGTTTGAAATAATTTGGACACTATGCAAAATCAGACACTTGTGCAAAATCAGAATCTAATCTAGAGTCTAGTATTTTCCGAAAACAAATAAAATAAAAGCAACTCTGAATGTACATAGTAGCAGGAGGCAATGTTATCAAGAGACATCTGCATCCTAAGTACAATATTCTATTCTGTAGACGCTTCAATTTATTTAAAATACAAACACGTAACGTTATTTTTGACTAATTCTTGAAAGTTAAAAATTTAAACGTTAACATTTATTTGATATCTGCAGGAACCATTGAATGATATAATACAAAATAATGCCGCTTTATTGTTACTGCATTTCAATGAAGAGTAGTGTATATAACCGCATCTTAACAGATATAAGTACACATTTTCTATTATATTTGACACCCAAATGGTTGTTTTATTATTTGCAATGAAACTGTACAATATTTTCATATTTTTATATTTAGTTAAAAACTAACGCTTTTCATACAGTTTCAAATTTGGAAACCATTATATTTGTTTTCTGTTTACCTAATGACATGCCCATGCACATTTGTACACTTAATTTGTAGTAAATATCAAAAAACAATTTCAATAAAAAATATAAAGAACATAAGTTCAGATAATACTAAACTTTTATTATTATAGTCTTGTTATAACTTTAACTCCTTATTTGAATATTTTATCTCGAAGTTTGGGAACATAACCCAGCAACATCGTGGGGTATATAAAACTTATATTTATTTATTTATTTTTAGTATATTCGTATTGCTATAATGGTGTTATGACATTAGTTATAAGATTGTTAGTACATAGTCACATAATTTATATAAAAAGTCTATATTTCAGTAGGAAAGGTTGTGATATTATATAGTGTATTTTTACTTTTTACTTAATTGTCATAAAGGACAATTAGAAGAAAAAAACTTATGAATAAGATAATCATTTATCTAGGCATTGCTATTGTACCTCCCTCCTTTGGAGAAACCATTGAAATATAAACGTTGTTACAGCTGCAGAGTGAAAATGACATTTTACTAATTGAAATTTTAAACGCAAATGAAAAGAATAAACCATTACGCGAGAACAAAAGTTGTCGTTAGTCACAATGTCGGTTACAGAAATAGAGCGTTGTATTCCATTTACAATTGGATGGAAACCCATAACAATGTCATAATATTTTAGGTTAGTACGCATTTCAAAGCGACATGTCGTTCTTACCCTAAATAATGGTGTATATTGAAACACAAATGAAACACAAGTTGTTTTAGAAATGACAGTTCTCTAGTCTATACTAATATTATAAAGAGGTAAAGTTTGTTATTACTAATATAGTAGTATAAGTCTGTTCCGAATTTGTACTTTTTGTTGTAGCAATCATTGTAGTTTTATTATTATATTGTTCTCTCTATAAAACAACAACATATCACATTTTCGAATACAAAGCACAAAGGACACATTATAATATACAAGAACAAAATTTGAAAAACATTTAATACTTTACATTCGAATATCAAGTTTTTAACCTATTCTAACTTGCTTTAATTTAAATGTTAGTATCGAATTCCACTACTCGCACTAATGTGCAACAACAAAGAGCTTTGCACACCACTGTGGTATTGTTCTCTAGACGTAAACCTCAAAGCTCGGCTCATACTTTAAACACAAAAGCTTTGGGAGGTATTCACATACAGAGTATATTCTATTATTAATAAAAGCTTGTCTGAAATGTCACTCTTATTTACTATGACGTGATAACTTTAAAAAGACTTACAACTTAAACAACAAATGCCGTAACATTATTGGTTATTTCTTTCAAAATTTGTGTAGATTCTCTATTATATATGAAAATGAGAACTAAGTCCTGCATAAATGGTTAAAGAGATTTCTACTTCGCCATTTACTAATGTTTAATAAAAGCACAAACTTTGCAAAATGTTAAGTTCATAACATTATGTGAACTGTTATATAAAACATTATTGAATTTAAATTAAAAGTTGTATACATCTATTTATAAAACAAATATTAAAACAATGAGTAGGAAGTTTGTTAATGTTGGTTTTCACTAACAAGTGTACTAATACTATATTAGTATTTATGTCGAGAAACTGAGTAAGTGACTTATCAGGGAACACCTATATTTTGACTTTATAAATTTCATGGTGGAAAAGCTGCTTTGCCAAACATACGTGCTTCATAACAATGAGCCCATTATAAGGCCTAAGTTTCGCAAATCGGCAAACGTTCTCCTACTGGTAACTTAAAAAAGTCCATTCCTATTTCGGATCTTCCCTGGTAAAAAGAATAATGTAAATAACACAATTCCATTTGAAGGTCTGATCTGCTCGCGTTTTACACAGAAATAGTAAGTGGCTGAGTAAAAACCGTAATTTTTTGTTTTTAGGCATATTTCCGTGGGTGGCAACAAAATTTGTCGCGGGCTGTATGCGGCCCCAGGGCCTCATGTTGGACAGCCCTGTTCTGTATGGAAAAGAAAAGAGATGCTCATATAATAAAACACTCTGATGCAAAACAATAAATAAATGAATCAAGACCAAAACATATTTATTGGCCTTATTATCTTACTCTTAGAATATAACCAACGATGAATATAACTTGACTTCTTTGTTTCTCTTTATTAACCTGGCTTTATAATTTTGTTAATTTTAAACACAGATGAGAGGTTTAGTAATCAGTGCCTTAACTAGATTTAACATTAATATTATAGTTAAAGTTATTAGGACAATAAAAAACAGTAAATAATTTAACTATTTAAAAATTAAGACTAATTTAAATATAAAATATGAGCACTAAAATATGAGCATCATCATATTAGCACGATATTGTATAAATGCTTTCTTTTTGATAGATTTCAAAGGAAGTCGGAATACCTATTGAAGTAGTTACCATGGCGGATTTCATACAATTTCTACCTAGTTTTTCGTTCATGGTCCCTAGACCCTAAAAGTATTGCACGAGTTGTGTCTAAAAGCATATTGACAACCTTATGTAGGGATCATGAACGAAACACTAGGTAGTAGGCCTATATATATACATGAATGACTCTAGATGAAAAATCTTTGTACAGTTATATTTTGATATTTCCATAAAGACCGAAATCCAATGATTACATAGTATAAAACCTAGATAGGCCATGGGCACTAAACAAGCAATGAAGCCAACTCCGCCATTCTTGATGGAGGCCAAAAGCGTAAAAAGCAGCATTTACACGGACAAAAGTTTAATGCGCGCTTTTCAAATACACTGTTGTTGACCAACTTAAGATACAGTTAAAATTTCGAAATTTCGCATGCAGACAAAATATTAGTGTTGGGCAGTAATGGTGCAATTTAGAATTGTAAAATAATTTTATTACTCATTTAGGCCTACCTTAGAAGTTAAAGTTAAAACTTATATGTCGTTTTTAAATCGTGACATGAAAAAGTTGGTCTGTGAAATTGTTTTATATTTTTTGGGTAGAGAAGTTTTGTAAGCGACAAAGTTGCAAATAAGGACTTGAATTTAGTTTATTTTGTCATAAAAAATTTTTACGAAGTGTACTCTGGTCAGAAAGGCAGGTTGAAGACAAGAGTAAATTAAGCACGGCCGGGCCACTCGTAGCGTCAGACGGCACTACATTTATCTGTGCGATACCCACTGCTCCTCAGGCCGCTTCCTATCACTGTAACTGAAACTGTTATTACTGACTATTACTTAATTATTAAATATTTAATTACAACACTACTTCTACTCAGATTAGTCTACCTATTACCTGTTTATAATTTGAATACTTTCAAAACATATAAGACGTAATTTTCATTCTGTACACTTCATTTTATATAGTGCTTTTTATATTTGACACATTGACAACAGTTGTTACATAGTCTAAAACCTTCATAAGCCTCAGAAAACTTGGGTCAACTACGAATAATAAAAAAGACTCATTGCAAATTCAAAAACATTTAATGGAAAAAATAACATTGTTAGAAAAGTGACAAAAATGTAAAAAAAAAAAACACAGCAACTTACATTTTACATTTACTGCCATAAAAATGTTATAACTTTAGTTAAATTGTCGGAAATCTGAAAATGAATGGATATTTTATTGGTCCTTATATTATGTATTACAACGGACAAAACTCGTTGTAGGTCTTGAGTTTAAATTTATAATTAATTTTGTAAGTTTGAATAATCTGGACTTGCCGCGGGTTGTAGCTGAATGTAGGTCACGACAATCATGTTAAAACGGGCGGTCCGTTATCGGGCTGAATTAAACTTTTGGACCCTGCCTGTTAGTAATGGAAAGGAAACTTGTAAAAATAACTTAAAGATTCTTTCGGGAAGCCAAAATCCAGGATTTAAATAAAAAATAAAAATCTTAAGGAAATGCATTACGCTAACCGCGGGTGTATTTACTGCAAGATTAGATAATAAAAAATCACTAAGTTACGTAAGATACGAGCTGTCAAAGTATGGGAAAAATTTCAAAATTCCTCTAAATTGAAAAAGAAAAGGTTTTTTAGGCGTTTCTTAAAAAGGCCTAAAATAAAGGTGAAATAAGGTTTAGCGAAATTTTGTCAAATAAAAAAGTTAATGGTAATTCACAAAGTTCAAAGGATAAAAAAGTAAGTTAAAATTAAAGTTTTTTAAATTCTAACCAAAACAAGTTTTATTATTGATAAACGTAATTTATAATATAAAAGAAAAACTAGAAAATTTATGAAAGGAAAAAGGTGATAGAATTTGCACCTTTACAGCTAAATAAAAAGTTAAACTTAAATTTTTAACAACCCAAAATTGTAAATAGTATGTAAGTAACGTAGTTATGTAAAAATAATCCAGTATCTGAAATATGTTTCGGGAGTAAAGTAAAACCCCAGTTAGTAAAAATCCGTTAAAGTCCCTAACCTCACAGCAAGACAACCAGAAGCAGAAATGAAATGAAAATCCGGCGAGTTAACAAGAACCAATGGAAAATAAGAAGTGTAGAACGAAAAACTGAAAGAAACGGAAAATTAAGACTTTTCCGGGAAAAATCGCCGCGGAAAAACGCGCGCGGGTCGTGTACGCGAACCTTGGTCGTACGAACGTCACTCGAGTTCGAGGGGAAAGACAACAACGAGCTGAATCAAATGATATCACTCTCAGGAAAATCGGGAAAACCCTGGAGAAGTTACAGCGAAAAGGATTTTCCATAGCATAAACTGCGGGAAGCGGGATAAGAACTTGGAACAGCAGAAGGGCGGGCCGAAGATGAGACGGCTGGAGGGGGAGCAAGGCTACCAGCATACGAAAGTGGGCGTACTCCAAAAACAAAAGAAAACTTACTTAAAACAATGGCTAAATCAAGTGGAAAAATAATGAAAAAATTAAAATAAAATTCAGGATGAAAAATTACATAGACCAGAAGTTTAAATTTGTCGAAAAAACGAATTTTAAAGCATTGTAGTAATACATTTAGAAGGCTCAAGTTGGCAATGAAATAGTGCCAAAAAACCTTATATAAACGATTGCTCGGGGAAACTCGAGATGCTTACTATTCTTACGATGCTAGTAAACGCATCAGGCTTAATATTTTATCAATGTAGGTAGTCGCACCGAGAGCGGTTACTTGTTTTTACAAAATACTTTAGCATACTAGAAGCTAAGTATTTTCTTCGTTAACCTTTATAATTTTTATAACAAGTAAGAAGATACGTGTTTGCGGTTTTCACCTGGGATGCAGCAATAGACACCGCCTTAACTCTACAAGAACTTCAGTGGCAACTTGGTCTGTACAAAGTTGGCCTAACTTGGAATATTCTGGAGGAAGAACATAGCATGCAAGACAGCTGATACATGGAGTGATTCGTATATCTTCCAGACAGGACTCCAGGACACCACCAGGCGACCACTAGGACATGCAACTGTAACTTCGAGGGAATAACCGAACCGGGATTGCAGACACGGCAGTACCACATCCATCTTTAAGAAGCCATCCATCATCATCCATCCAGACAACCCTACAGGACTTCACCTTCACCAACAAGACAACTTTATCAGCGTGCAGAACATCTGTAGCTTACCATCACTATACAGCATTCGCGGACTTCACAACAAACGTCGCGACGCCTGGACAAGTGTGAAAAGGTCGGTAGAAGCGTAAAATACGTTAGTCCCTATTAAATTGCCTGAATTAAATTCAAATAAATTTATTTTAAATACTGGGTTACTTAGGATGATAGATTAAGAAATATTTGTAATTAATTATAAAAGTAAATTCATTAATTCGTAAATTCAAATTAAAATTTTCATTAAATTATTAATTAAATTCAATTGAGTATAAAAATATTAAAATAAAATATAAGTAGGTAAAAGATTAGTTCTGCCTTATAGCTTAAGAAATTATTATTCTAATTGAAAAGAAATTTATTATTTGGTTTTATTGGAAAAAGATTAAATCCAAAAGTTCTGTTTTATGTTTAAAAGTTGAAAAAGGAAATTATTAAAATTTTATTTTGCTTTATAAAAAAGTTATTATTTACAAAAATACCTAGTATTCAAATATCCCAATAGTTTATGAATTATAGATTAAGAATTGATACAGTGAAATTTTATAAAATAATTGCAAGCACAAGTAAGCTATTTACAAGGTTAGTTTCAGTGTACTCACTCTTCAGAGGTTTACAAAAAGTAATATTATTAACTTGTGTTCTAACTGAGCTAAATTCAAAATAAATTACTGGAAGTATTAAGTAATTTTTTTTTGTCGGAATAGTCAGCAAACTGAGTATTCGACACATAGTTATTTCACCTAGGCCAAACAAAGTGAGATTGCCTATAAGACTTCCAGTAGGTGGAAATAACTTATTCTCCAACGAAGAATCCTCCAAAAGGTTATCCGTTGTAGAATATTACATTATTGCACACAAAAAATCATAATTATTATTATTATATTTATAGACATAAAGGAAAACAAACAAAAATACAGAAATTATCTGACCGACTTTCAGAAATATATTTAAAACTATATATTTTTAGTACATTACAGTGTAGTGTCGAGGACGGGAAATCGTCAAAAGCGCTCGGCAGTAGGATGACTCATGCTCGGCGCCGCCATCTTGGTGGAGATTCTCGCTAAAAGGTCGGCTTCAACGATCGTCTCCCATAGCCTATCTAGGTTTTATACTATGTAATCATTGCCGAAATCGAACAAAGGGGATAGAAATGGGAAGGATTTTCTAACATCACTATAATTCCCTTACTATTAAAAATATAGCAATTAATTGTATAAAGCTATTATACATTCTAAGAGTAGTATCAAAAATATTGTTTGAAAAGGTTTTTTTTCAAAACACTAACCATAACTAAATGGTTTACAAAAAAAGTGCTTATCAAAATATTTAGGCCTATACTCTTAGAAGCCACAGTATAAAATCAGTAAAAAGATTACAAACTTTCTAAATATTAGCTACATTTTGTGTATTGAACATTTTTTGATAAGACAAGTCCTTTTGTAAACACAACAATATTATATGTACATGTCATCTTTAACTTACAGGGTTGGATAAAAAAGTAGTAGGACTAAATTTCTGTAGCTCGAACGGAGCGGTGTAGGGTGGTTGGACCACCTGGGTGTGGTAATGGGGAGCCTTCCGAAGACACCGATATTTTTTCCAGTCGCCTGCCAGCAAGCGGAGAGTAAGCATGTCAATTTCCGTTAAGAAGTGTCGTCGCGATTAAATATGGAGAGACATCTCGAGCAGCGCTGCGCCATTAAATTATGCGTCAAACTCAGGAAAACCGCGACGAGACCCTCGGAATGATTAAGGACGTCTACGGGGATGCTGACATGAGCCGCTCAACAGTGGCACACCAACAACTCCCCGCGTCCGAAGAAAGTCAGAACGAGCAAGTCAAGGGTCAAATCCATGTCCGTCTGATTTTTTGACAATTTACATACTAGCTAAGCTAACTTACATATAGTTTCAATTATAAAAAAAAGATCGTTAAAATCAATTGTGGGCTGATATAATATATTGTAATAAGAACAATTTTGGTTTTCTCTATATTAGAAAAAGTTTAACAGAGTTTTGAAATTGTGTAAGTGTTCAAGACATTTTGTTATGTGGGAACCTATCTGGTTGGTTCTATACTTGTTATATATAGCGAATTTAGGAGTTGGTACATAACATCCTTTGGAAGGATTACAAAAAATTACTTTTAAAAATTTACCAATCGTTTGTTTAAGAAAAACAACCCAATAATGAAAAACGCGTGTAGTTACATTATTATACAAAAAAAACTTCCTTACATTGTTAAAATTGTGGATGTTAATTGTTTCATAAATTTACTGTACACTTTAGATGCTTAGAAATTTCTTATATCGAAATGTAATATCTACATTTACATCATACCTATTTCATAAGTATGAACTATTTAAAACATTTAAACAATATCTCTGTGTCTGGACAGATAAGCATACAAGACGGTTAACGTGTTAAAAGGTTATTCGTAAACACGAAGAAAAACTGATTAAGATGGATTTAAACCAACTTTTTTAAACAAACATTTCTGAAAATAAATTATTAAAGTCATACAGAATCATCGAAGTCTATTAATACGTTATAAGATTATAAGCGTTCATGAATGTTAAAAACCATCTTTTCTCGTAAATATAAAATTGTCGATGGTTGTGATGTTTCCTTTTTGTATAAAACAGGTTATGTAATTGATACAATTGTTTAGATATTTTGAAAATATTTAAAACACAATAAACGTAATAAAACATTCATATTCTAACAACAATATTATAACAATTATAATTTAATTACCAACAATAATATAATACAGATATAATTATAGAGTAGACCAATTTAAGATAATTTTAATATTGAGTGTTCTCTCTCAAATCCAACTCTTTAAGAAACGTCATCGCTTAAACGTTAATTTGTCCAAGAAACGAATGGGAGACAACTCTTCAAACGGTTATGTTTACTTGAAAAACATCAAGAGTAAGAAAGTCTCAAAACTTGAGTTATGTCATAAAATTAGCTTGACGTTACAAATTAAATCTAAAAAAAAAGTTTATTATTAAGTTTTAGGTTATTATAATTATAATAATAATTATATTATTTACAATATTATATCATTGGAGTACTTTATATATACTTCAACATAAAAGTCCTCCAAATAGGTTCATGCTTTACAAACTTATGAGTGAATATATTTAAATCAAATACAGAGAGGCAAATTGATAATCCCTCCTTTTTTGAAATCAGTTAAAAAGTCTATAAAAAGTAAAAACAATCTCAAAAATATGTTAATGGGATAAGAGATTAATTTTGGTTATTACCGACCGTCTACAAGAAAACCCACCAAAAAGTAATTTAAAACATACTTAATATGATGAAAATGTATTAATAGATCTGGTTATTTTTAATCAAATGGTTTACGAGAAATTCATTGAGATAAATGTTCCCTGAAAATTGAAATTTAATGACAACTCTTAAATAATGCCTTGCGGGAAAAAGCAACGGATGATTGATGATAACTTGAAAGTTTATTAAATAAAGCTCAGAGTCTAAACTTTTTGCAGCACGACGTAGATCATACATTTTAAAGCAAAACACCGAAGGTTAGTTTGAACGTATTCTGTTTTCGTTTGGGTGAAACGTTTTCATATTGCTTCAAACTATGTATCTAAATAACTAAACTTAAAAATACCGGTTTTTTGTTTATTACTCTATATATTATAATCTTTTATTCGTCATCAATTTCTTTGACTCTATTTAATACTATAAAATGAAATTAAGTACTGAAATTTAGTTATTTTTTGGATTTCATAATGACAAAATTTGTTTACACACCAAATTAGGGTTCGTAACTGTTTTAGATTTAAAACAATTCTACTCTTAAAGTTGGATTATATGTAAACATTGATTGATATAATCCAGGGGTAAAAACTACGGCTCGCGGGCCAAATCAGTGTCATCAATCCGGCCCGCTACAGCTAATGACCGTGTCATCAATCCGGTCTCGACAGCTAATGGCTAATTGTTGTTATTGTGATAAGTTGAATAAAAAAAAAAACACAGAATGATAATACAGTATTTCAAATGTCGCCATTCACTTTCTTGTAAATTGATGACTGAAAAGCAAATTATAATTTTATTTATTTACAGAAAACAAACAAAAATAATTTTAAATATAAAATTTATTTTCGTAAGTATTCGAGAAATTATTAGAAATACGGTTTTAAGTCAAGCGTAAATGCCCATGAATTGTATTTTATTATTTAAATTAGTTTGTAATTGTTTAGGTGTTCAATTGAGAAGTTCCCTTTGATTTTAAATTAATTACATTTTAATTACTCTGACAAAGCAATTACACTGCTTGGTTTAACAATAATTTAAAGTGTATTTAACCAAACAATGAACCAAGAACTAATTTCAATAATCTATAGAATAACGTTTCTTACGTTTATTTCCTTCGTGTGATAGAAATAACGGAACAATATTTTACTTTATTCAATTAGTGGCCTGGATACTTGTATATTCATTGTTATATTCTGTTATACAAATGACACTAGTGTCGCTAAAATACACAAACTTGAACATTTAAAATTAAATTGAGCTTTTAACGCACTTTTGTCCTTTACATAAATAATAAATACAATTTTCTTGTAACTAAAAATTAAATTATGTATTTTCAGTAAAAAGCGAGTTAATCAAAATGACACATGGTTATTATACTACCATATTATATTACCTAAATAATCATAACACTATTTCCAGGTTCAGCTCATAATTAATAGTTCCAATAGTATTTACATTTATGTGAGAATATATTTGAAATCAAATAAAAGGATAAAAGTAATGTATACTTCAAAAGCAATAAACTTTATTGTTAATTCTCAAGAATTGCATCTATTTATGTTTTATAAGACTAGTTATTTACGCGATGGAGGAAGAAATTATTATGAAAAAATAAATTTTAAGAGAGCACGGCATTTAACGACGATAACTTTGTTTCTTCAATAACAGAGTTTTAAGAAACCATAATAAGGAAAGTTATATTAAGAGACAATAAAGTTGTGATTTAAGTCCTATTTCCAAAGTTCATTACTAGTGTTGAACAACCGCTTCTTTATAACATCTGTCTAAGTTTAAACAACTTTTCTTTATCATCGCGTTTAGACATAACAAGAGTACTTCATGTTTCAGTTGACTTACGAAAATAATTAGCCTATGTTAATATTATATGAATATTAATTTCATTTTCAGTCAAAATTACTAACGTTATTCAATTTATCGTTTTAACAAATTACATTACGTTGTGAATTGATTTTGTAGAACAAAGGTTGAATTTCTCAGTAATTTAATTTATATTTTAAAAGTAGTCAAATATCTAAAAAAAACATGAAAATTATAAATAATCTTCATGTACCCATACATCACAATATTAAAGTACTTCTTAAATGTAAAATTAAAGAATAATTTTAAATTTGGATTGATCCACCCACACAATCTTATATCTCTATCTGTATTAAGTTGCTGACAATCATGTCATTAAACTACTGTTATTATTAACATTGTCATACTTTTTAAATATATTTCAAATCCATACTAAAATATTACTACATATTTAATGATTTGCTGTTCTTGATTACAAAATATAAAGTAAATAATCACATATTCAGAACACTGAGTGTGTTTAGACTAGTAATTGTTGACTGTTCACATCATAGATGATTGTTTGAATAGAATCTGCAACCTTAGCAAGGGAAAAACTATACAACTATTTTTAAGAAGTATAATTCAATGAAACAACTATACAATTATAACTATTACAGTCTTCTTTCTTAAACTTGCAGTTGTTAACAAAAACTAAAACTGTTTCGAACTTTTTCATTTTTAGTCAAATAATATGTCACTTTGTCACCCATTACAATGGTTCTAAGACAATGTATTTCTAAACGGTTAAAAATCTAAATCATACTATCACAAAGGCATTTTATTTATATGTACTGCCTTTTTTTATAACTCGAGTTACCTTTATGTAGGTAATACAACCCAGAACGACGAAGTTAAAACATTGTGCCAAACATTTTCTTGTGCAATTTGTACCGGTAATATTTAAGCTCCTCTTATGTTAATAATTTAAAGTTTGTATTCTCATGTTTCTACAACAGTTGTTTGTTTGGGTTTGTATATTATCATTAATCCTATTACAATGCCTAAGTTTTTATTAATAAACTACATAAAATATCCAAACATTATTTGTATTCACGTAGATTGAATATAATTAGTTTGAAAAGGTATACTAATCCAATAGTATATTATTATTTATCAAGTAAACATCACGTAAAAAGGCCAAATTTAGTCAAATCTTTTGAAAAAAACATGTTTTCTAAATTAAGGTTCACTCAATAAAAAAAAGTTAAAATAGACATACATAAAACATATTTTATGATATTGTTATTCTGTAAATTGCTGATGATTTTCTATTTATATATATCTTTTACTTATTATAAGATATTTTTTTATTTATCAATATTACGTTTAGTATTTTACCTAAACAGTCTTAGAATAAAGGAAGTGAACTCAAATGCACATTTATTTGTAGATACCATTAAAAAAATAAAATAGAATTGTCTTAGAATTTTAAGTTGATATTCCCGCAAGTTTAATTTTCCTCTCATTTGTAAGTAAAAAATCTTAAGGCTCAAAAACTAATTGACATGTAGGGAAGCAATTTTACATAAATAATCTAAACTTATAGTTTTACCCAGTTAGTTATTATTTCCCATATTGAAGTTTTATTTCCCAAAAAATATAATATTAGTACTAACGGAAACTGAATTTTTCAATGTTTTACATTTAGTTTTATAAAAAACATTTATGCATATTTATACTAAAATTAAATTACCTAAATTTGATGGTTAATTTTCTAATAAAACCTCTCTAAATGTTTTATCAATAATTCTTTTCAAGTTTTAGCGATGTTAAAAAACTACTAAATATAAAAAAAAAGGAAATAAATGGTAATCAAAATAAATATAGTTTTTGTTTTTTATCACAACTGCATAGGAAAATTAACTTTGGTATTTTCAGTAAAAAATTTAATCTCATTAAATAAAATTCACTTTATTTTAGTGAACCTAATCTAGTATATTGTGGCATCGATAAAATCTTTACCATAATCATTATTCGTTATATTAGGAAAAATATAAGATAATGTCTATCTGGGGCAAATGACATAACGATATATTTACAGTAAAAACAATTTGCGAAGAGATTATTTTCTGTTATAATATCTTCTGTTTGTAACAATATAAGTTATATATTAAGTTCATAAAATCATAACGCATGGATTGCTTACAGATATTATTAAAAACAAATTTAATTATAACATGATTATAATATATAGTGTTTTAACTACAACTGAAATCCTGTTAAGCCATTACTACTTACATAAAGATACTTACTTAAGTAAGATAAATAAAACGTCACCTAATCACGTTTACTAGAACAATATTATTCATAGGACCATTCAAGTAAATGTTCTACTTTAACAATCCTATATTCGTCTCTTTTGCTAATTTTATTGTAACGATTTTAATACTAATTATTGTAGATTATGTAGACATACACAAAATCAATGTTAAATTCAAAATTTCCTTAACATATTTAATAAATACAACTATAAGAACTTAATTATTTGTTCTTAAAGTTCTAAATGATATTTGTACATGATGTACGTATAACTTTACACAATAAACATGTTTGAAGTAAAATTTACAAGCACAAATAAAATTAGGGTTTCTCTAAAAGGAAAATGTAATAACAGACTCTAGCAAACAGCAATCTTAAAATATTCCCACGAGTCGCTTTGTTTTTCCCTTTGTGAATTTAACGCACAAAACTAGGTCAGAACTTAAATGAAAATTTAAAGTGTATTCACTACATATGTTTTTGTTTCTTTTGAAAAAGAGCAGATGCTTTCTGCGCGGTACATTTTTTTAATTGAGGCCATTTATTAATCACAAATTATGTTTTTCACCATACCGACTATTGTCTATATATTTTTAAAAAATTAAGATTTGTATTCACTCACTTCCTAAAGTTAATACTTAACCGATTTTGATGATTCTTTTTTATTTAAAAGATAGTTTGAAGTTCCAAGTCACTGTGAAGCTAAATATTTGATTTACACTTTTATTTTGGTTAAATTCCGAGTTTTAAAATTGCATCCGTATGCTACAACTAAATTAATAGGAAATAATTGGTCCTAAACAGCGGATAACCTAATTGAGTTTCAAATAAATAACTTATTTACTTTACTCAACTGTCAACAGATGATTTAGGTTATGTTATTGTTGATGTGTTTTAGGTCTGATTTGTTGCTGTATATGTTGGTGTGTAATTGAACTACGAAGTTTTGTTTAGGCTTTGCATTTTTGTCATCTCTGATAATAAATTAAAGTAATATTGTTAAGATAGTGGTAATTGAGTTTAAAAATTTGAATACTTTTAATAAATTAAAAAGGTCAAAGGACGTTGAATTTGTTAATTTACATCAAAATTGGTCGAATTTCGATCACAGGAGATACTTGTTATACATTAATATAATATGAACTTACAGTCACCAATAGTCATAAGTCGTGTTATTTAAAAGACGGCTGTTTCGGCTATTCTGCCATTATCAAGTTGTCAGGAGGAGTCACTCCGTTGTCAATAAACACTTAAACACATAGGTTCACATACATTTAAAACCAATACACACACTAAGTCACACATTAAAAACGGTAGCATATCCGGTAAGCCTACTGTCTCGCGCTGTACTGGTCTGTTCAATGATACATCATTTATTAAACATAAATATAATAATAATAATAAAATATACAACTATTCAGTTTAAAAATTCAAATAATAATATACAATATTTGTTGCTTCTGCAAAGAACAATAATAAGTAAACCTTGTTTATAAATTATTGTTAATATATTATGTTGCTACAGCCGAATTTTATACTATAAACATATGTAGTACAGCAACGCTGTTTTTATTAAATTAACAGCTGCATGGTATATTACATAAGAACTGTAGCATTTTAAGCTATTTACTTAATGAGAGATAAATTTAAAATCGATTGAGACATCAATTTAAAAGTATTGTGAATGCCAAGTTGACTTTGTATAAATACAGATTTGTTTTAAATTACAATAGCCTATTTAGTTACTTGATGTAGCATAAGATTTATAGAAGAACAATGGTCCTTAATAAAGTTTTCAAATACAATAATTGAATTTTGTGAGTTGAACAACTAATTGAATCACGTAGATTGCTTGTAGACGTCTTACTGATTAGATGTCCCATTCATTGTTGTGTGTTGAAGGTGTCGAGAAAGATTTTTTATAGCGGTAGATTTATTGGAATCACCTTTTAGTTTGATAGTTTAAAATTTTGCGACGTTTATGAAATTAGATTCTGTAAATTAGAGTAATGTATTTCAGGAGAAATTTGAAAATTTATTTAAATTAAATACAGTGGTCATTGCAAAATCCTTGGAAAATATTTTTTATTATAAGAACTGTTTAATTAAATTAAACATTTAATGAATAAGCAAATAAACATACAATAAGAGGGCAATAAAGTGAAGTAAATGTGAGAATATATTATAAAGTAAAAATGTGGACTTGTTTGTTTGTTAAGATTTAACTCAAAAACTTTTTATGAGTGATAATGCTACTTGTAAATATGAATTCATTGCCTTCTGGGAGTTGTTTAATCGGGTCTATTTAAACTGGGAGCTAGCGGTAATTATAAAAGTGACTAAATTTCGAGAAACATTTTCTATTTGTACGTTTTAGAATGACCAGTTAGATTCGTTAGAACTTTAAACACAACTAAGCAGATACGAGCCTAGCTGCAGTTTAGGTAAAATGGAGTTTAGGTAAAAACATTATAGGATATACTCGTATAAAAATGTTATTCACTAAACTATATCTTTTTTTAATTTGCGTGTAAACATCATACTTATATGTTGGCCGCTCCTTGGCAACTAAAATAATGAAAAAGAATTGCAAAGAAAACATGTATGACAATTCATCGATAAATTCACCACTTACACAAATTGAATAGCTAATAAGAAGATGGAATGTTTTATTCTTTTGGGACAATAGTATCTACGGCGATGTACCATGTATAAAGTTTACCATGTACCATTGTTTACCATATTCACAAATTAATTTCATTTTATTATAAAAAAAGGTCAACTGAAAGATGCTGCGCTACAGTATCTCTTTGTGTGTTTGTCCTCGTACCTCCAAAATAATTATTCTCACAAGGACAATTTGTGGAAACAGGTTACTGCGGAATGCTTCTCCTGAGAGTTAGGCTCACCTCTGCAATTCCCTTTTGTCTCGTCTACAATACAAGTTACAGTCTATATAATAAAAATTTGTCTTCTGAAAAGTTAGAATTAAATAATGGTCATTCATAAACATTTTTGTTAGAAATTAATTGTGAGTATATGCAATAAGTTCACGTTGATAATATCATGCTGGCTTGAGACGAAAATGAAATGTTCACGGGTGAGATATGAGATATTCATTTTTAGTCGAATAGCATTTAGTGTATAAATATCACCCGTTGACTTAAATGTAATATAAAAATGATAAAGTGCAAAACGTAAAAGATGCTATTCATTTCTACATGGTAGAATATAAGGTTCACTGAAACATTAGTGTCTTGTTGTTTATTTGAATGCAGATATTACTGCTATTTACAATGGTATTAATGGAGGAAATGTATAAAAAATTAATTTTGTACAGTCAATTTCATCATAAAAGTGTTAAAAATTAAAATGTTACATATACCGAAACCGATGTAATTTGTTGATAGGGATTAAATTTTTTAAATTAGTTTTGCATGAATATTTATTTTACAGTATTATGACGTGTAATGTATTTTTGATTTATTTAAATATGTCACAGACACACATATACATATGACAATATGTATTACAACCAATTATGACCAATACAATGTAAAAATATACCAATTCAGTATAACGATTATTTTCCATATAAATTATCTCATGTTTAAGTTCTGATTTCGTCTACCTATTGTTGACAGCAATGAATAAAGGATATAGGTCGTGTAAATCAATTCGTAGTATTGAGTTTCAAGAACTCTTTCTATAGCGGTTTGAAGAAGACTCGACTACAAGACAAATAGTACAACGAGTCAAGACAAATAGACAAATAGTAGAACGAGATCTTGTTTGTTTGTGATAAGAATATTGCATAAAGAATTTTGCACGAAGAGATACTTCATCCGCAAAAGAGTTAAAGTCAGGCCTTAAAGCTACAAACTTATGGCTGCGTTTTTAAATAAAGCCATAAACAACAGTTTTTTTTTTCAGAAAGCAGGTTTCACAGATGAAGCAAGATTTAACTGCGAAAGAATAGGTTACTCAAAAATTTAACTTCACTTATTGAAAACCATTATGAAATTGTTGCAAAAGGACACCAAGAGTTTTCAACTAATGTTTGTGCAGGTATTTTAGTCAATTAATTAATAGGTCCATACTTTGTACCTGAATGGTTTAATTCAAGTCTGACGGGGCTCAGGGAACAAAGTCCGCCGTCATGATTATGGGCGAAGATGGATGGACGTAGTGGACAAACTAGCTAGCTTCACCGATAGCCGGACCTTTCACCATTGGAGTTTTTTCTTTGATACAACAAGGAAAACTTTACAGCATGACCGTAGAGAGTGAAATGGACCTGGCTGTCCAAATAATTGAAGAAACTGCAAAATTATACGAGAGGTAGTCCAGGGTTTAGTGATTTTAACATTACCAATTTTAAACAACCATAATTTTTACAATTACGTTTACCAAATTTGAACTCATTATTTGAACTACTTTTAAAAATGTTACGTTAAAAAAGGGGCGCATACATGGGAAACAAAACGTTTTTGGACCTAAGTCTACTGGAATTTGTATCCTATTTTTACTTTGTACATTTAACGGAACGTAATAGGATACATCGAAACTAGCTGTGTAATGTGTATTGGTAAAACTACTATCAAAAATATCTTCTCTGACGTTTACAACTGAAAATGTTGAAATAATACTGATTACTTCGAGGTTAAAAAAGTACAGACTTGTGTATATACTTGTTTCGTCACCAGTCACACAGATCTGGTTAAATTCTTTTTGACTGTTCTGGAATTGAACGCTCACTTTGATTAAATTGAGAGCTACACATTGAGTCCACTGATAAAGGTAATTGCGTAACGAACCCTCCTCCACGATGTCCTAGTATAAAGCCACTCTCTTTTTCACTGATTCAGGTTTTCTCTTTGTGTTTTACGTCCAGATTATTATATATTTGTCGATTTTTATGATTATGCACTTGTTTTTTTCATAGTTTATAAAATATTTAGCTAGTGTTAAATTGACCGAAATTAGACATTAGTATAATATTTTAAGCTCAGTTACATTGAATACCTCTTTCTAACCTTTATAACAGAGTCCTTTATAACCTACCAGTGAAATTACTAAAACATTCATTATTAGTTCAATAATTTATGAAGAAACAGTAACGTATATTTCAGAGGCTGATTTTAATTTTCAAGCCTTTTGGAATACCTATACATTTACTTATTGGCCCTTAACTACAATATAATATATTGTAAATATAAATAAATTTATATTATTTAAAAATTGCTATACAATTTTACGATTTTAGTTTTAGCACTACGAAATTATAGCATATGATAAAAAGGGGTTTTCTATTTTCAGTTATTTTGTAATACTCGAAATTGTTCGTATGGCCTCATCTTCTACAAAAAAAGAACTACCAAATTATTAGTTTCCAGCGAGAGGGAATACTACGTAGATGTAGTCGTGGATATTTTTAAGAGATTTTCAAATTTTCCGCAATTTTAAAAACTCACAAACAGTTTTTTGGCGTTATCTACAAACATTGATTTCATATTTAACACTTCTTAGTAACCTGTTACTGAAATACAGCGAGCTTTCTAAAGGTGTTTCCACCTTTCCACGATTTTGGAAAAAAAAATTTTTTGTAATTTGAGTACAACCCTAAAAGAACATTACTACTATTTATATCTTAACATGTTTAGTTTAAGTGTTCCCAAAAAAAAGAAGTTTTCCGCTATTTTGGAAATCCTGAAAATAAACTACTTGAACTGCACCTTCAATTTAAATTGAATACGGGGCTACCTAATTTTTCGTTTCGTTACGAAAAGTCGTACACGATTTTAAACGTGCACTGGGTTTTCAACATCGATATAAATAAAATAATAGAAAGTCATTGGTTTAATATTAACTTACATTGCTATTAAATAAGTAACTAATCTAAGGATTAAATGACAAAATTTAATATTTTTTTTATTCTTTATTCTTTCAATATGACAATTTGTATAACAACAAAAGCTCTATTACAATTAACTTTTTATATAATTTAAAAACATTTTTAAACAGTATAAGTTACTCCCTGTTTTCAAATGTTTTAATCAGGGATAATGCTTAGATACGCATGACAATTTTATGAAACCGTGTAAAATAATGTAACTAAACATAGTAATTATAAATATTTTATAATTATAAATATAGTAATCACAGATTAATAAGTATGTGTAATGGTTACTCAAACCGTCTCAGCTCCAATCTTATCTCCTGGTTTCAATGTTGCTACTCAGTCAGTCTTTATGTAACTTTGTGTTTTTGTACTGTGCCATACTTATAACGCTTTACCCAACTAATATTACTCGATACATGTATTCCGTTCAAGGAGAGCACACCGCTTATTAGAAAGGGAATTTGTAGATATTGTTTTTGACTTATTGAGTGTGATTTTTTACTGGGGTTTTCTGCAAATATATCGCTACAGAAGACTAACAGCTGTTAATAAAAAATTAGTGTTTGGAAAATCCAGTGTTGTGATATATGACTAAAAGTTTAAAAATTATTTGGAGACAGAATTGATTTGAACTGTTTAAAATAATTTAGAGAGCATTAGATCATTAAGAATTACATTTTTATTTTTTTTTTATTTTATGACTCTAAATTTTGTGTTATGTAACTAAACAAAATGTGTAAGTTCAACAACAAGAAGAATATAAAAAGTTTCCTCAAAATTAAGTATCTAGAAATGAAAAAAATATTCAAAACAAATAGATTTTTGTGAATAATTTCGTTTCGTTGTTTTTTTTAAAGATAATATTTCAATTGTACAATATTATAAAAATTTACCTTCACACCAAATAACTATGATTACTGACCTGCAATAATTAGTAAAATCTAGATGTTGAAAAATAAAAAGTATACTCACAAGTAGGCAAATTTTGAATATCCAATTATATTTTTTACACAATAATACGACAATTTCAATTCTAACAATACTAAAACAACTGTACATCATCATAAAGATAAAAAATGATTCGATCAACAGTGACCACAGAAAATAGAACTAAACATCTATTAATTTTATTTACCAAAATAAAGACACTGGTTTTTTTCTGGTTAGGTCATTGATCTCTATTCAGAACAACAACACAGGGGATTATTCACTCATTTCAGATTGCTTTATTGCGATTGAAAAACCACGTTTTATTCAATCAAGCGGTTTTCCAGGAATAAATATTTATCTCAAAGTATTTCTCGGAAAATGTTTCATTAAAATATATTTCGAAGA